>CM062650.1:45175476-45775476 GCA_031772095.1 Zeugodacus tau
TTCTGCACTACAATGCGATCCCTGTACCAGAAAACCGTACTGCACTGCCTAGCGCTGCCCTAGCCCCTGCATTAGGGCGGCATTCTGCACTGCAATGCGATCCCTGTACCAGAAAACCGTACTGCACTGCCTAGCGCTGCCCTAGCGCCTGCATTAGGGCGGCATTCTGCACTGCAATGCGATCCCTGTACCAGAAAACCGTACTGCACTGCCTAGCGCTGCCCTAGCGCCTGCATTAGGGCGCCATTCTGCACTGCAATGCGGTCCCTGTACCAGAAAACCGTACTGCACTGCCTAGCGCTGCCCTAGCCCCTGCATTAGGGCGGCATTCTGCACTGCAATGCGGTCCCTGTACCAGAAAACCGTACTGCACTGCCTAGCGCTGCCCTAGCCCCTGCATTAGGGCGGCATTCTGCACTGCAATGCGATCCCTGTACCAGAAAACCGTACTGCACTGCCCAGCGCTGCCCTAGCCCCTGCATTAGGGCGGCATTCTGCACTGCAATGCGATCCCTGTACCATAAAACCGTACTGCACTGCCCAGCGCTGCCCTAGCCCCTGCATTAGGGCGGCATTCTGCACTCTAATTCGATCCCAGTACCAGACAACCGTACTGCACTGCCTAGTGCGCTGCCCTAGCCCTTCATTAGGGCGGCATTCTGCACTGCAATGCGATCCCTGTACCAGAAAACTGTACTGCACTGCCCAGCGCTGCCCTAGCCCATGCATTAGGGCGGCATTCTGCACTGCAATGCGGTCGCTGTACCAGAAAACCGTACTGCACTGCCTAGCGCTGCCCTAGACCCTGCATTAGGGCGGCATTCTGCACTGCAATGCGATCCCTGTACCAGAAAACCGTACTGCACTGCCTAGCGCTGCCTAGCGCCTGCAGTAGGGCGGCATTCTGCACTGCAATACTACCCTGTGCCAGAAAACCGTACTGCACTGCCTAGCGCTGCCCTAGCCCCCGCATTAGGGCGGCATTCTGCACTGCAATGCGATCCCTGTACCAGAAAACCGTACTGCACTGCCTAGCGCCTGCAGTAGGGCGGCATTCTGCACTGCAATTCGATCCCTGTGCCAGAAAACCGTACTGCACTGCCTAGCGCTGCCCTAGCGCCCGTATTAGGGCGCCATTCTGCACTGCTATGCGGTCCCTGTACCAGAAAACCGTACTGCACTGCCTAGCGCTGCCCTAGCCCCTGCATTAGGGCGCCATTCTGCACTGCAATGCGGTCCCTGTACCATAAAACTAGCCCTAGCCCTAGGACCGTACTGCACTGCCCAGCGCTGCCCTAGCCCCTGCATTAGGGCGCCGTTCTGCACTGCAATGCGATCCCTGTACCAGAAAACCGTACTGCACTGCCTAGCGCTGCCCTAGCGCCTGTATTAGGGCGGCATTCTGCACTGCAATGCGGCCCCTCCACCAGAAAACCGTACTGCACTGCCTAGCTCTGCCCTAGCCCGAGCATTAGGGCGGCATTCTGCACTGCAATGCGATCCCTGTACCAGAAAACCGTACTGCACTGCCTAGCGCTGCCCTAGCCCCTGCATTAGGGCGGCATTCTGCACTGGAATGCGATCCCTGTACCAGAAAACCGTACTGCAATGCGGTCCCTGTACCAGAAAACCGTACTGCACTGCCTAGCGCTGCCCTAGACCCTGCATTAGGGCGGCATTCTGCACTGCAATGCGATCCCTGTACCAGAAAACCGTACTGCACTGCCTAGCGCTGCCCTAGCGCCTGCATTAGGGCGCCATTCTGCACTGCAATGCGATCCCTGTACCAGAAAACCGTACTGCACTGCCCAGCCCCTGCATTAGGGCGGCATTCTGCACTGCAGTGCGATCCCTGTACCAGAAAACCGTACTGCACTGCCTAGCGCCTGCATTCTGCACTGCAATGCGATCCCTGTACCAGAAAATCGTAGTGCACTGCCTAGCGCTGCCCTAGCCCGAGCATTAGGGCGGCATTCTGCACTGCAATGCGATCCCTGTACCAGAAAACCGTACTGCACTGCCTAGCGCTGCCCTAGCCCCTGCATTAGGGCGGCATTCTGCACTGCAATGCGATCCCTGTACCAGAAAACCGTACTGCACTGCCTAGCGCTGCCCTAGCGCCTGCATTCTGCACTGCAATGCGGTCGCTGTACCAGAAAACCGTACTGCACTGCCTAGCGCTGCCCTAGACCCTGCATTAGGGCGGCATTCTGCACTGCAATGCGATCCCTGTACCAGAAAACCGTACTCCACTGCCTAGCGCTGCCCTAGCGCTGCCCTAGCGCCTGCATTAGGGCGCCATTCTGCACTGCAATGCGATCCCTGTACCAGAAAACCGTACTGCACTGCCTAGCTCTGCCCTAGCCCCAGCATTAGGGCGGCATTCTGCACTGCTATGCGGTCCCTGTACCAGAAAACCGTACTGCACTGCCTAGCGCTGCCCTAGCCCCTGCATTAGGGCGGCATTCTGCACTGGAATGCGATCCCTGTACCAGAAAACCGTACTGCAATGCGGTCCCTGTACCAGAAAACCGTACTGCACTGCCTAGCGCTGCCCTAGCCCCTGCATTAGGGCGGCATTCTGCACTGCAATGAGATCCCTGTACCAGAAAACCGTACTGCACTGCCTAGTGCTGCCCTAGCCCCTTCATTAGGGCGGCATTCTGCACTGCAATGAGATCCCTGTACCAGAAAACCGTACTGCACTGCCTAGTGCTGCCCTAGCCCCTTCATTAGGGCGGCATTCTGCACTGGAATGCGATCCCTGTACCAGAAAACCGTACTGCACTGCTTAGCGCTGCCCTAGCGCTGGCCCTAGCCCCTGCATTAGGCGGCATTCTGCACTGCAATGCGGTCCCTGCACCAGAAAACCGTACCTGCACTGCTCAGCGCCGTTCTAGCCCTGCATTAGGGCGCCATTCTGCAGCACCGCAATGCGGGTCCCTGCACCAGAAAACCGTACTGCACTGCCCTGGCGCCGCCCCAGCCCCCGCATTAGGGCGCCATTTCTGCACTGCAATGCGGTCCCTGTACCAGAAAACCGTACTGCACTGCCTAGCGCTGCCCTAGCCCCTGCATTATGGCGCCATTCTGCACTGCAATGCGATCCCTGTACCAGAAAACCGTACTGCACTGCCTAGCGCTGCCCTAGCCCCTGCATTAGGGCGGCATTCTGCACTGCAATGCGGTCCCTGCACCAGAAAACCGTACTGCACTGCCTAGCGCTGCCCTAGCCCCAGCATTAGGGCGCCATTCTGCACTGCAATGCGATCCCTGTACCAGAAAACCGTACTGCACTGCCTAGCGCTGCCCTAGCCCCTGCATTATGGCGCCATTCTGCACTGCAATGCGATCCCTGTACCAGAAAACCGTACTGCACTGCCTAGCGCTGCCCTAGCCCCTGCATTAGGGCGGCATTCTGCACTGCAATGCGGTCCCTGCACCAGAAAACCGTACTGCACTGCCTAGCGCTGCCCTAGCCCCTGCATTAGGGCGCCATTCTGCACTGCAATGCGATCCCTGTACCAGAAAACCGTACTGCACTGCCTAGCGCTGCCCTAGCCCCTGCATTAGGGCGGCATTCTGCACTGCAATGCGATCCCTGTACCAGAAAACCGTACTGCACTGCCTAGCGCTGCCCTAGCCCCTGCATTCTGCACTGCAATGCGGTCGCTGTACCAGAAAACCGTACTACACTGCTTAGCGCTGCCCTAGACCCTGCATTAGGGCGGCATTCTGCACTGCAATGCGATCCCTGTACCAGAAAATATTTCTGCACTGCCTAGCGCTGCCCTAGCGCCTGCATTAGGGCGCCATTCTGCACTGCAATGCGGTCCCTGTACCAGAAAACCGTACTGCACTGCCTAGCGCTGCCCTAGCCCCAGCTTTAGGGCGCATTCTGCACTGCAATGCGATCCCTGTACCAGAAAACCGTACTGCAATGCGGTCCCTGTACCAGAAAACCGTACTGCACTGCCTAGCGCTGCCCTAGCCCCTGCATTAGGGCGGCATTCTGCACTGCAATGCGATCCCTGTACCAGAAAACCGTACTGCACTGCCTCGCGCTGCCCTAGCCCCTGCATTAGGGCGGCATTCTGCACTGGAATGCGATCCCTGTACCAGAAAACCGTACTGCACTGCCTAGCGCTGCCCTAGCCCCTGCATTATGGCGCCATTCTGCACTGCAATGCGAACCCTGTACCAGAAAACCGTACTGCAATGCGGTCCCTGTACCAGAAAACCGTACTGCACTGCCTAGCGCTGCCCTAGCCCCTGCATTAGGGCGGCATTCTGCACTGCAATGCGATCCCTGTACCAGAAAACCGTACTGCAATGCGGTCCCTGTACCAGAAAACCGTTCTGCACTGCCTCTCGCTGCCCTAGCCCCTGCATTAGGGCGGCATTCTACACTGCAATGCGATCCCTGTACCAGAAAACCGTACTGCAATGCGGTCCCTGTACCAGAAAACCGTACTGCACTGCCTAGCGCTGCCCTAGCCCTAGCATTAGGGCGCATTCTGCACTGCAATGCGATCCCTGTACCAGAAAACCGTACTGCAATGCGGTCCCTGTACCAGAAAACCGTTCTGCACTGCCTCTCGCTGCCCTAGCCCCTGCATTAGGGCGGCATTCTACACTGCAATGCGATCCCTGTACCAGAAAACCGTACTGCACTGCCTAGCGCTGCCCTAGCGCCTGCATTAGGGCGGCATTCTGCACTGCACTACGGTTTGGAAGCATTTCCTCTGGCGTCACTAACACAAAAGCAGAGAGTAGGCATGTGAGCGGTGCATACTTTTTAGATACTAAATTCACACATAATTCGCTGTAAATTAAATAGTACTTTTTTTTTTTAATAAGTTGAGCGAATAACGTGATCTTTTCCAAAATTGATAGGTAGTTGAAGAGTTTTACCCTTTGATATGAAGGCCCAAACTTCACGATCGGTTCATAAATGGGGTAGTTATTCGATGAAAATTCCCGACAATACCCCTACAATGCGTTTCAGCGCGCTTGGTGCAAATCGTGGAAGTTTGCATTCAGGATGCAAGCAGTGAGTATGCATGGTAGCGTTGCATACTAATATTATGCTATATTTCCATATAATTCCAAATTTTGTTTTATTTTCGAAATGTATCGTTCACAGGTGTGAAACAAAGGTTTCAATACATTTAATACATTGGCTGCCAGTCGCACGTTTTCAGTTTATATTGACTTTTTCTAACTATTTAGTAGTAGGAAGAAAATAATAGGAGTCCGAAGCGCTATTCATTCAATAATACCGATTACATTTGTGTATAGTTATAATATATATAATATAATAGAACATTCCTATTGTACTGCCAATGAATGTTCAAACGAGATGTTCTACATTTTGTTGCGTTTCTTATAATAATTCTTCTAACTTAATTCTAGTTCCAATAAATTAATAATATTAAATAAGAAAATTATTCTATAAGATATTAAATAGTACACAATGCAGTTACGATTGTATTTAATATCACTTACCCATTTTGATAGATTTATAGTGTCCTGATATACTCCAGTTTAATCTGTACATAAAAAAAATAAGAGAATAATATGTATGAAGATTACTACTTTAAAGCTGCAAAAATATAAGAATTTTAAAATAAATATAATTTTAATATAAAATATAACAGAACCTTACATTTAACATCTGTAATATTATAAAGTTTATGTTTTTTATATAAAATTCAGGTATTAATTTTGTGCAAAATGCTAAAAGGTTTGGAATGTATTTGTAAAAATATTAAACAGTAAATTTGAATTTAAAAACATTTAATTTCTGAATTGTCTTTTAGTAATCTTATTTACGGAATTTGCAACGGTTATTCTCATAAATTTGTAATTACTATTTCCCCCAAGTCGCTGTCAGAATAATTTTCAACTGCCTTCCATGCAGCTTAAACACAAGTCAACAAGCTTGAACACGTTACCAAAGCAACACCAACAGTGTCACTGGCTAACTAATTAAAATCCACTTGCATCCCACATACTCAAAGTCAATTACCTCTACGCCACTTGTCGTTAACTAACATCTAACGAGGCAACTCACAAGCTCGGCTACTCTCATCTCTTTGGCTGATATTCTGCCATCTTGGCAAGGATCCAATTCTCGGATGTCAAGCAAATTTGGCAAGCAACAAGTCGAAACCTCGCATACATATATGTATGTGCTCATAACGTACAAAGATGAACGAAAAGTTCGAAAAGTAATTCCATATACTTGTAATATTTGCCGAATTTTTCCCAAACCAGGAGAGGGTGAATTTGAAGTACTATTTGTGTTATATATATACATATATATATAAACGAAAAGATATAGAGATAGTTTCATTAATTTTGTATTCGAGGCTTGACTTCAATGATTGACAACTGTACTCATTTGCCCTACGTTAGCGACGGTAAGTGAAGTATATGAATGGATGGAAGATATATGGTTACAATTGCCATACAAAATTATAATAAATATATTTTGCTGCTTACATACTCGATATGACTCTCGTGCCTTTAGCATGTGTGATGTTGAAATGTCTAATCTGTCTTATAACTGTTTTGTCTGCACTTAATGTCAAATGTAGTAAACAATAATGAAAAATGAAGAAATTGTATGGACTCTACACGCATGTCCTGTCCATCAATATTGTGTGCATTTTTTTCGTAAATGCTGACCGGTCAAATTGTACTTTGGTAGGTGACACACTACCACTATGGTTTTCCCCCTTGTTCTTTCTACTTTATGTCCGTAATGCCAACAACGCACATTAATCACACACCAGCATGTTGTAATTAGTGGCAAGCAGCAGTTGCTAGCCGTCAACATCGTTGACAATTTTATGGTTGCATATCAAACAAGAAATACGAGTTGCAATTTTCATTAACATACATATAAAGGAGAGAAGTGGAATAGTAGTAGTTGAAAAGGATTCTGGTACTAATTTCAGGAAAATTGTATTATTTAAGGTCTGATGTAAAATATTTGTTTAATAAAAATATTTAATATGGGGCATTCTCTGGAAAAAAAGCCACTTGAAAAAAAAGTTCTTTATTTTCTTTGGCAATGATATATCTTATAGTACATGTAAAACCTAAAATAAAACATATGGTTTTAGGTCTGTGTAACGCGGGGTTGCCATATTATAAGGGGCCAAAGTTTTTTGTAAAAAAATTTTCGAACCGCCATAACTTTTAAACTAATGAACAGAAATTTTTAAAATTAATATTTCATAGCAAAAAATGAAAAAAAATATTTTTTTGAAATTTTTAACAACTTATGCCCCCTTCGATTTTTTTTCGAAAATATTTTAAATTGTTCCTTATTTCATCACCTTTTTACGCCCCGAAGGGAATTTTGGGACAGCAATATTTGTATGAGCTACAAATAAAAAACCAACTCAGAACATGATGAAAAATCATTGATTTATGCACTATTATTATCAGAATTTAGCGTAACCCAGGATTAACGACGTGGACGTAGCAGATATTTAATCCCATTTTGTTTTTTTATTTTTTAATATTTTTTTGAATTTTTTTGTATTTTCCAAATTTTTAATTTTTTAGAAAACAATTTCCGGCTAACAACTGCTGTACAAAATCTTAATATTAACTGAAAATGAAAATAATTTTGTAAAATGCAATACAGTTTTCCATATTGTTAAAGTTAGTGTAATGTTTTATCCTCTTTGCAGATTGTTGGACGCTTAAGTATCGTACACCAACAAAGATTAACTGGAAGGATTTAAAAAAAACGGCTTTAAAGGGTACCTAATTAAGACCGATAACAGGAAACGTTTCATGGAAATAGAAAGGTTTATTATAAGAATATGTTAAATTCTGTTTTATTTCCTAGAATTATTTATTTTTTGTAGAGATTACTGATCTTTAGGTACTTTTATCAGTAAACTGGAAATTGTATTTAAGTTAAACGAATTATTTGTAAGTTTCAGAAGCATATATTAATCTTAAACTGGTTTATTCAGCTTTAAAAATTAATTGGAGAAAATATACATATTATTTGCATAGCTTCTGTTTACAATGTGAGGTTAAGTATACGCAATGGTGTACATGGTCCTTTAATAGTATAAAGCACAACCAAATTGAATGATCTGTAAAATTTAAATAGTGTAAATGTGAATTAGTAGCAGTTTTTTCCTATCTCTTGTTGGCATGCATTTGGTTTTCTCATTGGTACGAGTACAGAAACAGAAACAAAAACAGAAACAGATATTTTAATGCTTTTGTCAAAGTAAAAACAAAAAAAATTTTCAAAGTATGTTTGCTGCATTTATTAACCTTATTTCCACGAATACAATGGTACTTGCACTTCCACTTATACAAGTTGATATGTTTACTGTTTGTGTGTATGTCGAAAAATCTACAAAAAGGATTTCAAGAGCATTTTATTTTGATTATACTTCTACCATTCACAAAATAGTCAACCCTTTAAGAGATTATTTTTCACAGTAATAAAGCGAAATTGATTTTGTTCAATAGTTGGCAATAGTCAAGTGGATTTTCCTAAAGAAAGAATGTGAAGTTATTGAGAAGTGTTTGCATTTTACAAAGGCATATTCTAAAACAAATAATAATAAAGTAAGTAAATGCACTCAATACAAATAAAAACTTGTAAACTTTTTGTTAAATTCTTATAGCTATAAACATACATATGCATACATGTGTGTTTATGAAATATTTATAGAGAGAAAAATATACTTGTTAGCAAATATAAAAAGGCCAGAAAACTTCAACAATATAAACAAAATTTTCTCAGTTTCTAATATTTCCAAAATATTTTTGTATACGATATATACAATTTTTTTAAATGAAATCAATATAAATTAAATGTATTCAAAAGTAAATAACTTAAAATAAATAATAAAATAATTATTATTTGTGTGAGATGTTTATTTCTTCTAATTAAAAAGTAATATTGATGTACAAGCTTCTAAAAATGTGTGAAAGTTTTTATTACAATTGCATTGTGTAATATTGTTATACTTTTCTACAAAAATATATTTTTACACAAACATATTTAATATTGTATTGGGAGTTTTTATTGGAAAGAGAATACTTCATATTGGAAGAAATGGCAACACTTTGTCGTTGGACTGTTAAATATTGTATTATATGTAATTAGAAGATAAACTCATCAAAATGCTCACTAATGTGAGGGTCGACCCACCCAGGATCAGTCAAAAACGTCTTTCTCCACCAGCCCATACCTTTATATGAGCCAACCCACACCAAACAAGACGAAACAAAAAGGCATGTTCGGTCCTTGACTTGTTCGAAGAGATGTTGAACTTCTTAAGTATGTTCATACAGCCAACGCACACCAAATGCGACAAATTCGTGTATTCACAATAAAACAATTTCAAAAATTTGTAAAAAATTTCAATATATCAAATGCAAACATCGCTCCCATCATAAACACTATCTGCTTTCATTCAATGAAATTCGTATAAATTAGACATTTAAAATATTATTGTTATTGTCGCAAAATGATAAAATGGCTATAATTCACAGACTGAGTACATTTTTATGTCAATTCGCATAAATATTTTACAGCCCAACGAAAATGTCATGACACATTTTGAGATCATGTTGACGTGGCGTATGAGCAACATTTAAATGTGAACTTTGACAGGCATAAAATGCCAATAAATAAAATTGAGCATTTGATAGACAAATAAAAGTCCAACAAATTAGCATAAATGAGCCAAATAAAGAAAGAAGTACAATATAACTGCAGAGTTGTTCAAAATTTATGATGTAATATCTATTAATTTTCCAATTGCTATTGGACATTAAATTCGTATTTGATTTAGTAAATTTAGAACAAAAATTAGTAGATGGTGGAGTAGCTATAAAATGTGGCTTTGTAGTAAATATACATAGATGTTGTGGTATATTTAGAGGCATAAGTGATTTGATTTAGTTTTCTTTTTTTCATTCGTGGTTTGTAAATGGTGTGCTGCTTTGAATTTTAAGCTTCAATTTTGCCACATACACCCAATTGCTTCCATTTAAATGCAAATTAGCAGGATGAGTTAACCACAAATGTATATAAAAAATATCTAAAATTGAAAATAATGAGATTAATTGGCATATAATAAATTTCATCACACAAATTCTGCAAACCGCAAAATTTCTGTCTGTAGCAGTATGAGGAGCTACGCTTAAAGTGGCCAAAAGTTGATTTCCATAGACTACTAAAACGAACCGAATACCGCATACAATTTTGTATATAAATAGAAGGCAACACATAGGTGCGTTGACTTGCTTGGATAAATACGTACGTTCATAAATATAAACATCTATATGACTTGCAGCTACAAAACTAGTAACTAGAACTCTGGTAGAGCATGCTTTCGGGAGAAAACTTTATGAAATTCCCAGCACTGAAACCACTGGTAAAGAAACTTTTCAATAAACAAGAATAAATGCTGTGTGCGTTGTGATGAAACTCAGCGCAACAAACACAAATAGAGTAGTAGCAATAAATTTTTGAAAATCTAAGGAAAAAGAGTGAAAATAATATTAACGCAAATACTAAAGATAAATGAGGGCGTATTGTAAGTTGTAGTGGCTTTGAATGTCTTGCGGATACTTTGAAATGTAAGAACAGCAGTCGCGGTTGACCTCTAGCAGTCCCTAGGCAACGCAAGCGACCATTGCGAAAACAACAACAAAAATCAACAGCAAAAGTTTAATAAGCTCATAATTGAATAAAGTCCAAATTGTGTTTATACCAAGCTGGCAAAGAGACCACAAGATAAATGAGTAATCGAAGCTACAGCTATTTGTGTGGGCAGAGGAATTTGCACAAGGTTATAGAAGAAAGCGATGATGAAGATAAGTAGCTATGCAGTCGATTAAATAACAAAGCGTCACAGCTTACTCTGTAGTGGGCTGAATTAGTTAAATGAGTAGGACGACTACACTGGGATGAGGCGATATGGTGTGTAATGTATAAGTACTTGCATTGATTTGACTACACAAAATTGCATAAATAATTATGAAAACAATGGCAATGATTAATAATTTTCAAGCGAAAATTGACCAAACTGAAAATTAACCATAAAACTGGAAATTAAAATGTAAATTTTTAGATGTAATCCTTAGATACCTTTTGTCTGTACGAATCCATTGATTTTGAACAATTCTTACTGGACTTTTCACTTCTTATATGGTCACCAATATTAAGTAGGGTATAAATGGCGATCCCAAAAATGAGATTTACAACCTTAGGTATTTGAGAAACATAAGTTGAACTTGCCTTCGATACAGTCTCTTTTCCATTTATGTAGTGTAATGCTTACGGTTAATGCATACGTGATGGCTAATCATGAAACAAAGTTCATAAATTCATTCAGTATATTACTCTTGGTGAAGTTTAATTAAATATTTTCTTAATATTTTTTTCTCCCGCATACAAATCAAAGTACTCTAAATATACTTATATATACAAAGTAACGCCAATAAAAATACTTATTTATACAGCAAATTTTGCAAAAAAGTATAATTTCACATATAAAAAGCAAGAGCCGCCGCACTGCTATGAGCACTTAAGTACAAATAGAAATCATAAATCCGTTATTTCACGTCGCTATACCGCCAAAACAAAAAAATAAATGGAAGTAATGGCAACAAGCACTACAAGGTAAATATTGAAATCGAACATAAATCTTTTGTAATTCGCATATAAAATTTATGATCGCCGTCTAGTCACCATAAAAATACAAGGAATAAAGAAATAAACATTAAAACGTAAATAACAAATAACGAACGACAAGTGGATGTAGAATGCTCGAAGAAAAACAAGAAGAATTAAAGAAAAACTGGCATTATTTAGATAAATATGTAAGTATGCGGGCATTTACGTCAATTCGCTGATTGAATTCATACAATAAGCTATAAAACTCAAATTTTTAATATCTAATCTAATGTTAAATTATTTATAACCTAATCCAATCTATACTAGAGCCAACCATAAGAAAATATTTCAAATATTAAAGTTAGTAGAATTAACTAGAATTGAAAGCAAATGGAAGCCAATGCTATTTAGTTTTTTCAGTACTCGGGTTTCAGATATGACAAGGCTACAAGCATAGAATCATTTCATTGAGAGACCATATGAAATCTATGTTAGCTAATTAGGTTAATTACGTTTGTGAATTCTCAGAATCCACTCGAAGTATTTTTCCTGAGAAGTAAGACTATAATATGTTAATTCAACCGGTTTCTTCTAAGGAATCCTATTATTACAGTTTACAAAAAAATTGCAATAATGTGGTAACCTTCAGTATAAAAATAAAATGATAATAGCATAATTCGCAGAAATATGCTTGCAATAGATCATGCTTCATACAAGTAATTAACATTAAAATATACTGTGTCCCTTTCGCAAAATTTGAACGATTTTTTGGAAATTACTGTTCTACCATGTGCCTTTCACACATTGGAATAGCTCAATCATTCGCACAGGTAAGCGCAGGTATTTCCCCAATATTAAAAATATATGAAAAAAGTTTTTAAAAATTTCTAGAAACAAAGTTGTATTATTGCGAACGTGGAATAGTGGATTTGGCACACGCTAAAATACATTTGTGACACCGTTTTTATTACGAAGCGTATAAACATGTGTATAAGATTTACTTAGTTAAAAAAAAAAAATCGTTATTCCACGGTGAAATGGTTGAATTTTCGAAACTTTTTCGTGACAAACTTTCGCTTAAAACGTGTGTTTTTAATTTTGCTTATATACGCACTTTTTTCTGACTTCACTCAGTGAAAATAATAGCATACACACGTTGGATATATGCGAGTACGTATTTCAACTCTCTAAGCAGCTAAGCAAACTGCTTGTCACGTGTAAGGTCATTGCTGTTAAAATGAAAGTGTGGCAACATCAACAAGCGTGCTTGATTATGTGAAAAATGTCAAAGATACGGCAAAAGTTTGTTAAATTGCGTTTATTAAAAATTTCAATATGACACGGCATATTTGTATGTATGTATGTAGGTATGTATGACAGCCAATATAGTATATAATATATATAGAGTACATATAAAGCAACATAAAAGCAGCTTCAAATTCTTAACGCTCTTATGTGTTATTCAAAAGTAAGATTATACAAAATTGTATGCGCATTAACAATCAGAGCAACACCATGGCGTATGAGTAATCCCAAAACCACATGTTGATATAATATATGTACATTGTAGGATTTTAAAGTCGCTTTAACACGCGGCGGCAGTCATTTTCATAAAGAATAAATGCAATAATCCGATGAATAATGTAAAAAATACATATGGTTAATCTCTTTGGCATTATAATAGGAATTCAAAGCTGCCATTATGCAAGATCAACGCTTTGTAAATGTGGTTGGAAAATATACTTTTATGTAACAAGTGAAAGAGATGTTTGAAAAATTACGCTTGTGCCGGTATTGCTAGCTCGATCTTCCTATGAGTGAGTACAAATACAATTATGTCAAGGTTACTATATAGAAGCTTACAACCGGGACAAGGCTACAAATGTGTATATGTGGCAGTCATTGCGCGCTAACCCAATTTCCTCGCTGTAGTGAATGCGTAATTATACACAACAAGAACATTTCAATAATTTACAAATTACTAAGCATCGATAATTACGACCATTCAATAAGCCTGATTGGTCAATAGTAATGATTGTGCGAACGAACTCATGCGTAATATTCGGCACATACTGATAGGCCAAAGGAATGCATATGTTAATTAGCAAATACAATCGCTGCAATTGTATTACGCTAATTAGACAGATGTAGGCTTAACAATTCCGAAGTAAATGAATTGTAAACTCAGAAATGTTTGAGGTTTCGTTGAGGAAGCGAGAACAAATTATTTCTTAAAGAAATCAATTACTTAATCCTTTATAAAAATATGGTGTGCAGCTGTTACCCGAAAACATGATCCACAACGGTAAACCCATGGACTGCCTGTACGACGGCATAGACATGTACATGATACGATGGTTGGCATTCTTACTGGTCACAGCCTAGTAGCGGCACCCGCCTATATTTAGGAGATACACAATACGATAAGTTGGAGTAGATATCGTTAGTGAGGCCTCATAAACTCTTAAAATTTCCGCCAAGCGCAGGCATCCTAAACAATGATTACAATCCAGGGTATAAGTGAATGCACTCCATTTGGTATTGCTAAGGACCATAACTAGTGTATATGTGGCCTGCAGGCCTACCAGACCAAGCTATCCTAACCTTTATAAAAATATGAAGCCTCTTTTTATAGTACACATGTATGTTTGTACGTCTGAACAAATGCATGAATGAAATATGTATTATAGATACCATACCGAAGATTCTGAAAGTTTTTAAATTTCGGATGCAAGCAAGCGGCAAATTTATTATACGAAAACCTATGAAGAAACCACAAATGTATGTATAGAAGTGAAAAATATTTGTTAAACTGTTTCAGTATCGTCGTTGCTGTGGTGTCTTCCATCACGGACTGACTTGCTTACTGTACCCATCCATAACCGCTTAAGGTGGTGATAAGGGAGACGGGTAATATGTAAGGCATATTTTGAGCACATTTAATTAATGAAGTCAGAGGATAACTTCTTCTTGATTCAAGATCACCAAGTTTAGTTTTCTAAATTTTTGGTTAGTTTGACTACAGTACTAAATTTCGAAATTTGAAACAACCGTAACACTTTTCAATTTAATTTTCGACAAATCAATTTCAAATGCTTGAGTTTGTTTTTCATCACAAAAATTGCTTCTCTCAAATTTAATTAAATTTCATGTTAAATGTGTGTACAAGTGGATTATAAAAATAAAATTTTTGACTAATTCATTGCCAACTTCCACTATTTATGACTTGAATTCACCTAGGATTTTAGAGCAAACAATTAACATTCTTCTTTTTAATTACTGTCCAATAATTGGATACTACTTTTTAATTAATTTATGCTTATAGTCCGTGTCCAACATGATCGTACCTTACGATCGTTCGTTTATATTGTTTTCATTGTCAACAGAAGCGGAGGGAAGCTATATACATACATTCAAATTAATGTTTACGACTTGAGCTCCACTTAAATCCATTAGTCACCCGACAACTCGCACTACTTTCGTACACTTGTACATTTTCGAAGTCCTTCTGGCAGCAAAAAGTGAAAACGCACCATACAACGCTCATAGCTCTGACGAGAAGATATTTTTCGCGCCATTGATTTCTGTTGTATTTTCGAATTTTCGAGTAGTCACTGCAGCACAGCAGCTTGTTGCCATGGTACTCATTAATGAGCATTCGCTCATTAAACCCATCAGCTCTTACCACTTCAGTGTAAAGTGCTTATTTAAATGAGCAGCAATGATTTTGAGTTTCGCTCCTTCGGCATATTCATCTTGGAACTTTTCATTTTTAAATTTTCTTTCTTGAAGAAGGAAAATGAAATTGCACGCTGATGATGATAACAGCGAAACGAAGAAAAGTAATTACATTCAATGTGGTAATATTGAATAAGTAAGTATTTCTTGTACTTTAAACCAGCAGAGACTTTATTTTAAATTCTTTAGTAAATGTAAACGGATTTGGACATTCGCCTTTGGGAAACAAGAATCATTTTCTATCAATATTTACATGAGAATATTTACATCAGATTTAATTTTAACAGATGAACGCCTTTGAAAAAGTCGAAGTGGTCTTAGCTCCTTGAGAGGGAAGACTATTAAACCGGCATTAACAGGAATTTTCGTCTATAGTTGACCCAAAATAGCGTAGGTTAAGTTATTGCAGTTCAAACTGAGTACATTTAGGATAGTAGACGAGAAATAATCTCCTAAATCGATGAATAATTTAATATTACCATTAATTTATTCCCCCTATTCTGCTT
Source organism: Zeugodacus tau (assembly GCA_031772095.1). Taxonomy (NCBI): domain Eukaryota; kingdom Metazoa; phylum Arthropoda; class Insecta; order Diptera; family Tephritidae; genus Zeugodacus; species Zeugodacus tau. The sequence continues at coordinate 45,191,398 of CM062650.1, forward strand.
TAAATTCCTGTTTAAATAATTTTAAATGTATTGCACAGTCATGAAATGAGCATACCACCTATGACTCCCACTCGGATAATGAAATCTGTACGTTAATACATAAACATGCCCTTTGGGCTTAATTACATTTTGCAATTTGCAGCGGCATTCACACATTTACAGCTTTAAATCCTCATGAAATTACATAAGCAAACACGTGTGTGGGCACTTCCATGCAAATACCAATAACAATTAATTACCATTTAAATTCGTTTCATTATGTTTACTGAAATTTTAAATTAATTGTATTAACCAAATCTAGAGATACAGAGGCTCTGAGACTGATTTTTTGAAGACATCGCGTATAAAATATAAAAGAGTAGCAGAGGTCTTTAATGGAATTTAATTATCGTAAGTGTGGAAATAAAATTTTGAAAACAGTAATCAATTCTGATCATTATAAAATAATCATAGAATACTCAGAACTGTAGGTACAAAATATAAAAATAAATATATCAAACAGTCTGTCAACAATCCGCAACGATTTCCACGTTACTATTGCGTCAGATCTATACGAAACGGTAAGGAACTCGATGTGGTAATCATTATGATGGCATAGACGCACAAATTGCCTAAGCCTACAAGGGAAACCAATTTTCGTACATAACGGTTGCATACCGCTCCGCCATTAAACGAAAATCGTCAGAGATTACGAGTAAAATCGTTGTACTGTTTGCTGGAAAGGCAGACTGTGATGTGGTGCTTGTTTCTAAACAATTCCCTCCACGACCACCTACACATCCACCGGCTTTGTCAAACTGAATTACGCTTACCTCTGCAGTTATGTTCGTGCGTCGTCGTTATGGCAAAGTCATTGAAAGTGCAATCAACGATCAGCAACGAGCGATTTTGTATGTCCTTATGTGTGTTATTCGCAAATATTCTGAGTCGACTTTTCCATGCAAAACAGCAGAAGCTAAGCTAGGTTAAGCTCTGTTGCGTTGCTTTTCTGTTTGGTTCGATTACGAAACTGAGATACTGACGTTCCGAACTGTCGAACTATGATTGGTCTAGTATTTTTGTGGATTTTGTAAATATTTCAGTATTTTGCGTATCACAAACGGTTGAGTTAACAGTCGGGAACGTGGAATTAAATAAAAAGAGTGGCTCAGTAATTAATATTGTATATAACAAAAAATGGATACATTAATTCTTGGTGGACTATACCTGGTCCTATTTCAGTACCACTGAGTAGCTCATTTATATTTTTGAAAATAAAGCATTACAACTCTCCAATTAAGATGATTTTCGATCAAAAATAAATATTACTAATTTATGAGAACTTAATCAATTAGAGGTCAATGAACTGTTTTGAAATCCTTAACCATAACCACTATGATCACAGAAGAACTGCCCTAAGAACTTCCTAATTTGTCTTTGTTCAAGTAGAGCGCTGAATGATTAGTCTAATTCGTAACTAAAAGATTCCTGCTTGAATGTAAGCTGAATTGTAAATTAGAAGTTAAGCAGATATTTACAGATCATATACTAAACGTATACTCGTATAAATTTATAGAAAATCTTTTCAACACACATTTTCGGAAGGCACCTATCAACGAAATTACCAAAGCTGAACACAGATTTCATACAAAATTGTATTTATAACTTTCATGAAAACATGAAAATTCTCTCAACGCCATATGTTGGACAAATTAAATTTAAATACATGTCTGCGTGAGCGAGCATATGAAATTTTCTAAGCGCATTTGATGCTTGGCATTGAATTATATTTCATTCATCAATCAAATACATTTCATATGCAAATTTTCCCCCTACACACGCTCGGCGATTCCGCTCTTGCGAATGTCATATAATGCGTATATAAATATTTACAATTTGTATAAATTTGAATGCTCATCTTTATGGATTTTCACACAATATTAAATGGTTCAGTGAGCGATGAGCAGAGTTTATATGCACTTTTGGACATTTTCTGATTTGTCAGTAATGCAAATTCGCCAACCGCATATTAATTATAATGCAATTACGTGGATGTGTGTCTAATACTGCCAAAGTTTTTATTTTCCAGCGCAATTGAAATGCAAATTCACACAAAAACAGAAATATATTTTAGATTTCTAATGATTAAAATTTTTAATTTACTGTATGTATTTTCATAAATGTGTCCAAAATGTGTAAGAGATAAATTTTGTAGTATTTGAAAAGGTTAAAATTCAATATTTATTAAAATAATTATTAGATCATAACAGCTTGGTTAGGCGACAAAACTTATAGGATGATTTATGAACAGGATGGATGTAAGTGGTATTAGACCTACATTCTGGATTAAATCTAAATTTGCTTAAATTATTATGATGTCATTTAAGTACTAGAAATGTGTGTGCGACTGTATATATTTACACACTCACAAACTCGACAATAATAAAATTCCTGCCATTAAGTAAATGCTGTGAACACGATTAAATTCTAATTGAAATTGCAACTTTTACTGCTGCTTTCAACGACAGTTGGCTGTAAGTGTAATGGAATGATAGCGGCATTGAGTCTGAAATAGCTGTAGCTCACTTTCATGCTACAATGCAGCGAAACAATTATTTCATAAAACCATTTAATTGAAACTATAATCCCTATGTTCACACCTCACTTCAGTTCATAAATTCCTTCGTCTCTCACGCTCACCAACTGCTGTCTACCTTCTTCTCTTATTTTCTTTTCAATTTCATTTCATTACATTAAATTTGAAACAATGGAATTCATAAACACTCAACTTCAACTCAAAATGCTGGCAGGTAGTCAAGCGTTTATGCGCCACACACTCACTAACACAACTGTTAATAACGCATAATGGCTGTTTCCGTGGAGACGACGCACTATTGTTTGAATAGAGTGTTGCTAAATATGCCTGGAGGCAAAGCAACAGTTGTGACACCAGCGCAATGAAATGTACCAGAGCATGCAACAGAGTGTCGCTTTCGCCATGAGCTCTTTAAAGAGCAGAGGTGTAAATAATAACCGACCAGAATGGAAAGTTAAACATGAATTTATGTGATAAAAATGTCGGTCAATGATGCCTCTTTTTGTTAAACCAAGAAGTAGTAGTCGCTAATTTTCTAACCTCATTATAAGGGAATGTACTGTGAAGTAAACAGCTGATCTAACCTTAGATTAAGTTACATATATCTGCGAAGTTGAAACACCAAACGTTTCAGAATACCCTTACTTCGAACTGTGGAGAGTAGTGTTCAATTTGGAAGAAGATTTTTTGGGCAATTTTTTTAATAATTGCCGGCAGAGGTCGCTGTGATTAAAGTAGCAGTGGACACACTGCTCCGCATGGTTGCCTCCTTTAGAGAAGGTATGTATCCACTCTGACAGCAGAGCGACAATACTTGCATTGTAATCTATGACCGTACTCTTCGGGTTGGCGGTCTATGGTCCACTTGCGCAAGAACGCTGAACATACAGGCATCGCATGAGCTCGCCAAGCGCTGGTCAACAACCAGCAACTGCACAGGTGGTAATATAAAGTGGAAGTTGGGCAATGAATTTCTGAAAAATTTTACTGTAATATTATATATATACCTTTTGTGTACGTGCCAAATTGTATTATAGTGGAAATTACTGGAAATAATTGGAGAGAAGTAATTTTTGTGCTGAAAAAAAAACTTCAGCATTTGAAATTGATTTGTCGGAAAATAAAATCGAAAATTGTTACGGTGAAATTGTTTCAAATTTTGAAATTTGTGTGATCAAACTAACCAAAAATGTATAAAACTAAGCTTGATACAATGAAGGTAGCGGTAATACATAAATATATTGTATACAAAAGAGCAGCGCTCGAAGATAGCGACCAGAGAAAGGGCGAATCAAAGAGAGCTAAAGTTTTCGTAATATCAATTTTTCATGATACCAAACCAAGAAGAATTTATCATTTAACTTCATTAATTGAATATGCTCTAAATATGTCTTGCCTATATTTCTCTTCCCCCTTATCACTCTCTTAAGCAGGTAATATCCGTTTGTGTATATGGAGTGGATACGGAGTGGAACGGAAATACAGAAATGCAACACAAAGAGAATGGTGAAACGTAGTGAGACTACTATGAATAGATTGTGCATAAAAGTGTTTCTCGTTTTTTATTGTTATTTCAATATAGGATTTTAAACTTACGGTGACAGTACTGTAATAGTGGTATTCAAATCGAATTTTAATTGGAGAAACTCGAACACTTAATTCTATGTAATGCTTTATATATGTATTCGGAAACCCTGTGACTAATCTTCCTAAAAAAAAACAAAAATTTGGAAAACAACAAACTCAATACTTCATACCAATCAAGCAATTATGCGAGACAGTTTTTAATAAAAACGTTTAATGTTAAATAAGTTAAAATTTAAATCTTAGGAAATATTGTCATCGATATAAAGGTAACAAAAACAGCAACCAATTTAACTTAACAAGCAGTGCGACATGAGACCTGTCAAATGCCAGCCGTGCCGAGAATGTTCTGCTGCAGGTATTGTTTCACTGCATTATAAATAAGAATGTATTATGTAAGTAAGCAAGAAAAGGGAAAACAAATATATTTAAAAAATGCACTCTCGGCAAGTGTCACCAGATATTCAACCTCACTCGACCAATTCTTAAACAGTTTAAAAACACAAATCTGAAATAATCTTAGTTAATTCTGATTGAAAACCATTTTAAAAGTTTTTGTGGTAAGTTATTAGTTTTGTTTGAATTTGCAAGTTCTTAAAGATACAAACCATATCCATAGATATCGGACAATTAAAGTTAACTGGGTTATGTATCTAGGTAAAGCTCTGCAGGTCTCATTTACAACTAAGAAGCGTTGTCGTAGACTAGACAAGCTCCTTGAAAGTTCTTCCTTCAACATTTTAGGTACATATTTATATACTTTATTTCGCCTACTCTATTAAAAGATGATTATGATTCCAATGCTGTGTACATACGAATAATGTATAAAGTAGGTTAATAAAAGCAACAATAGCTGCTATTGGTACGGAAGGACTTTTGCAGTTCTTTGTCTAGCTGCATAGTGGAGATTTGCGATGTATTTATTTTAAATATTATTTTTACTTTTTAAATTTTAAAGCTTTGAGCCAACTTAAATAAAAATGGAAGGTATACAAAAGACTTTTTACTACGTTCCTTATTAAAAAAAACTTATACAAGGTTATTATTATAGAAAATGTGTGTTAAAAAACAAAAAGAGGATTAGAAAAATCCAAAACCAGGTATTCTTTAATTGTGAATGTGTGAAATAAAATTGAGGTAAATCACCAAAATAAAAACTCAGCGCTTTCCTGTACACGATAGCAAACAACTTGCTAAAAATTGTAATAGTGCAAAGTTCTTTATGCGAATATTTTGTATGCTTATATACGTATGTATGTGTTAAGAGTGAAACGATTTTATTGCTTCCCTTGCCGCAATTAAATGTTTTCCCCTTGAAAAGCGCAATTTTTTCTCGGGGAAAGTTTAAATTGTATTTTCTTTACGGAGCAACCGCGTGTGTTAAATATAAAATTTCGTAAATTTCCAACAAAACTATGAATATGCATATTACGAGTATTTTTCCGTATGAAATTTCATAAATCTGTGGTGCATATGTTGGCGTATTTGACATGCCATATAGTTACAGGGTGGAAGAATTTATGGATTAATTTATACAGAAGTTTTTTGTATTCGCATATACAGCCGTTTAAAAATACTTAAGAACGATGCGTTGACAAACATATGTGTTAAATTTTTATCGATTACAGCAGCATAACGGTAATTTTTGGTACTTAAATATGTTATTATTAATTTTTTAAAAATACCTAAGAACGATTCGGTTTACGTATACAATTTGGTAAATTTTATTCTGTTTGATATTCTAATTCAAATAAAAGAAAGTATGTTTAATATTTCTGACTGCAATTTACTTTATTTAAAAGGGCTAATTAATATCAAAAGTGAAAAATTCCACTCCAGCTCTTTGAAAAGCAATCATCGAGTTGCAAAAGACCGGATTATCCTACAGTGCTATTGCAACACAATTAAACGTTTCCAAGGTGATGGTTTTTTTGCGGAGTTTCAAACAACATGAAATGTTTCCAGAAATAAGAAAGGTCGAAAATCATCGAACCGGATTGATAGGATGATCGGTATCGAGCCAATTCATCGTATTGAAGGTAATATGGATGCGGTAAAGTATGTTGAAATACTCCAAAATGTAATGCTGCCATATGCAGAGGAGAATTTACCAGCGATTTGGAGATTTCAACAAGATAATGATCCGAAGCATATCTCTCGTATTGTAAACAAATTTTTTGAGGAAAATTCGGTCAACGTTTTGGACTGGACTCGAATATATTAATACTTATTTTGTTTTTGCGCTTGTTGTTTTTAAGTTTTAACCGTTATTTTGATTCGTTAAGAATTTTTCCCGAATGAATTTACTATTGCGTTATCTTTTCTAAGAAAATTTGAGTGTTATATATAACAACTTCATTTTATAAAATAAAGATTTTATCCCAGTCATTTAAGTGTTTTAATTGAAAATAACGTCAAATGGCAAAAATTTAGCATCGTTCTTAACACTCTCATGCCCGAATTAAAATAAATTAACTTTGCAACAAATAATATGTGCAAAAACCTCCAGAACTTATAGCAAAACCAAAAAATTATAAAAGCTTTTATCTTACTTTTTACGACTTCAATTTCACAATATTATTAACATGTTGAACGTCGTATTCACAGCTGACATTTGGCATTACATTTTTTGTGTGATATTCGCAAAAAATTAATTGAACAATTGAACCTTTTCATTCACGTGTAAAAGCGGAGAGTTCTATTTTAATTAAAATGAATATTAAATATGCCAGAAAAAGCTTTGACTTTGAATAACAAATAAACAAAAACTTACTTTGAGAAACCTAAAAAAGCAGGTTCTGACATTATTTTAATATGAAAAGCAGAAGAGGAATGAATCAAAAGATTAAAATTATAAAAACCAACTCAGCCCGGAAATTTATCGGATAACATTATATTTAAATAAAATTTATGAAATTACTAAAGCTTAAAATCCAGACTCTCTCTCTCTCAATTTCCTTTCAGATATCCAAAGGTAGTTTCCGCTGTTTTTAAATAGATTTTAGAAAATCTTATAGCGTTTAAGCCGATTTAAGAGAAATAAAGAAATACTATTATATTACGGAGGGCATGTGGCCCTGGAGCATGAACATACTGAGCTGCTTAAGTGCTTACAACGGACCACACAACGAAATGTATTCACATCAAAGCATATTTATTGTTATAATAAACGAACAGGGAATAATTTTAGTGAAAACTCCTGCATATGCATATTATATTATATGTGTGCTGAAGTGTCTACAATTTTCATAGCACTCCGTTGGCACATTAGCAGTGGTGAAATATATAGATTGCAATACACACATACTACATATGCAAGATTTTCAGCCAATAGAAGTGTGCACGGACAGGAAGCTGTGCTGAGCAATAAATGATGTTCTGTATTTGTTCACATACAAGCTTTTCAAATATCTATAAAGTATAGAATATATCGTACTAATCTCTCGAATAACTGCTTAACCACACTCATGGGCACCATTTCACCTGTCTGTTCTGTGAAACCATTGCCAACATGGTCTTCTTGCTAGCTTAAATATTGGAATGAGGGTTTTAGCCACAAGCCATTTCATGGAAATTCAATAAATCCGTCCTTGGATTGTGGAGTGAGAATGTGTTGAGGTTGTTGTGCGTCACTACATCGAGCAAGTAAGCAATTTTTGATAAAATTTCAATAAATTTCTGCCAAATATTCGAGTTTGTGTTTATTCTGAACAACATACATTCTACATTCAATACCTACTTTTGCTAGCTGAAGGCTATAACGATTGAAAAATTGTGTGATATTTTCTAAATGCATAAATGGTATGGAAGAATGATTTTGGTTTGAAATTTTGCTTTCAAATATAAATCTGGATAACAAAAATGTAAAAAATATTTTTGGTGCTTATTGTTGCATCGATCAAATAAAGCAAAACGAGATAATAATTTATATAGTTAATTAACTTAATTTGTAGGATTTTGATGTATACCTTGAAATATTAACGAAGTAATATTACTTAATATGAATACGGAAAATCTTCAGGTACCTGTCGAAATAGGAATCTTTTGAAATCCTGCTCAACTAACAAGTGAAAGTATTGTATTCTGAATGTCTTCTTTGCTTCATTTACATTAATTGAACTTGATTGGGAAACCAAATGACAAATAATGAGGTAAATTGGCAAATTCGCAGCCATTGTGATTTCACATTCCTAGTTAAAACACAAAGCCATTTTCATAATAAGTTAAAGAAAGCATCACTACCACTGCAATTTGTCACGCATACGCACCTACCCTATAAAAAATGCAAATTGTATTATTTATTCACGATATTCAAATGAAAACCAAATTAAGCTTAACATAATTTAATACAAAAGAATGCCTTTGGCATGCAATATACTCGTATTTACATTGGCAGACAGGAAATGACGACGCGCTAAAATTGATGAATATAATAAAGGCGAATGAAGACAAAAGGCTATAAAAACAGCAATTCTATAGTCGCCGTATGCAAACAGAAGCCAAGGCATTAATTTTTTTACTCAAAAGCATTGTAAGCAAGATAATGGGAAGTGAAACAAAGCGTTGGCAGAATCAAATTTATTGGTATGCTTAGGCGTCTTAGTAATATCAAATAATATCCGAGTAGACAACAAATCTGAGTGATTAAATTACAGGCATAGCAGTACACGTAAATTAGAAAGTAAACAAATTTAAATAATAATGTAACAGCAAACACTGAAGAGTCTGAATATTTGAGTATAGTTATAGAAAATGCTTTAAAAATGTAAACTCCGCATGATATTATGAGTATTATCTTGGTTGGACAGGCTGTTGTTTAAGATTTTTATCACAATACTACAAGCGAGTTTCGAAAGGAGATTAATGTAGAATTACACTTCGGGAATATTCTAAAAATTGTTGATAATTTATTTATAGTATATGCACATAAGTCCTCTATTTCCATAAAAGAGCGCAAGGTAACTATTATTGATCCTTGTTAATGGAGTATGAAATGATATTCAATGATATAATATATTAATAAATATATGGAACTTAGAAGAGGGCCTATACGAGTATAAGTTGTAGAAAATCATATGATAAATGCTTTATACTGTTCCTTTTGAAACCAAAATTAAAAATGTTAGTATATGTGTTGGTTAAAATAAATTCTTCTTTGCTGGTAACGAGTCGGAGATCCGCTGTCCTCTTATGCTCTAGCACTGGTTTAAATGGATCCCTCGCGAGCCAGGTAAACGTTGGTTAGCAACTAAAACCTGCTCCGTTGCGAGATCTATTTGGCCCAAAGTAGAACGCAAGAGTTTATCTTGCCTTCATAGTGGGAGTACTCACTGGATACTTCAGAATGAACATACATACATGCAATGAGGTTACTTCAAAATAAAGTGAATTCTATATACTTAAAATATATGAGAAATACATATAATCGTAAGCATACTTACTAGAATTAAGCATATAATACTAGAATTAATAAAAAATTAATAATAAATTGCAATTAACACAAAAAAATCGACCTACAAATCGGTGTTATCGATTATGAACACAATTTTTAATGAAGAAATTCACTAACAATATATTTATATTTAAAATATTATGTAAAGAGTTAATGCTTTGATTAATTATATCAGGGAATTCGAAACGATTAAAAAGTAATTTTGTGTCAATCGTGCATGTGTGTATCATACAAATATTACAAACGATTTTTCACATATCACATAGATATTAGTTATACCCACACACCAGAATATTTTTCCCCCTTCCCTTTTGCTTATACATTTTATTAGTCTCTATGGTATCATTTTGTAACCACTCAATTGAGAATAAATTGCACACTAATTCACTTAAATCACTGTGTGTAATAAAGCATACTGTGTCCCCTACTCCATTGGCAAATCAATCAAAAAGTTTTGTAATAATCCAATTCAGTTAAAAAATAAAAACAACAACAAACACAGTCAATAGCCATGGTTGCTGTCATACCGTCGTTGTATAATTTTTGTCTGACCTTTTTTATGCCAAGTATTTTTATTCAAGAAAAAAGATTCAATAAACCTATTTTTCAGTACAGTTTCATGGGCATTAATCTAATAAAACATTGCACGTGTCTGTACAAAGCGGAAAATGTTTGGGTGCAAAAGCAACAAATTTAAAGGGTCAAAAGTTGAAAAGCATATGTGTAATATTGTGACACACAATAGATGGCAATCAATAACAAGGAATAATTTTGTTTGGAGCAAAAATCCACAAAATATGGTCTAAGTGATTTAAAGAAACAATAATTTGATTGGCTAAGATCAGCATTATAACTGAGGTAAGGATAAGTTCGTGGCCGATTAGTCTCATATTTCATAGAGAATTGATTATTACCAAAGGCAAGGTGCCTAAATGAAACTTTTGTAATACTATTTTGCAATATTTCTGAGATTTTCATATTTAGACAAAGAGATATATTGAACTTTACTATAATAACTTGATGTGATTTTAACTTCAAATAGCTACGACAGACGATAACTTTCAATACACAGCTACTTTGCAAATAGCCTGCAGTTATTTAGAAAATTAGACTTATAGTACTTATAGTAATAGGTATTAATAATCAAAATAATCAAAAGGTTATAAAAGTCCCAATCACCAAGTTAGCAAAGTTCAGAAATGCAATCGACCGTGAGCACAAGCAAATGCTCAGCAAGTAACCCAAAAAGTAATAAATAAATTGGAAAAGTTTGCCAAGAAAAGGTTAAAGCTTATCTTATAAAAATCAAAGCTAAAATTAACAATGAATATGGCAAAAGAGAATTTTAACTGAAAGATATTTGGATAGCGAGTGGATATTATTGGAAAAGAAGCAAAAGTACAAGAGAATTAGAAAACAAACGCGATCTACTACAAAGCACTAATACTTACTTTTGAAAAGTAAATAACGAAAAGAGAAATACTATAAATCAACCAACCCTTCTTCAACTTACTATTTGTATATATGCACTGTGTTTAATTAGTCAATATACTAGCTGTAAATTAAAGGTTAAGGTAAAGGTAAGGTAAATGTAAGCTTTAATTTCTAATTTTCTACTTTTAGCAACCGTTAGCTAATGTAAGCGGATGCGGAAGTACTGTGGCTGAGTAATTACACGCGCACGACATAAACATGGACAGGAGCTAGCGAGAGTAAGTGACTTGACAGTGAGATAAATGCTCAAATCAAAATAAACCGAACCTTTTTCTAAGAATTTTCTTTTACTTCATTTATATAAATATTTCTTTCATTTCCGGCCTTTCAATTTACCTCACTTTTCTGATACAACAATACTGTTAGTCAAAGAAATGTTTAGCCTTCACAGCATTTTATGTGGTCGCTCAGATGAGTGAGTACGTATGCAACAGTATAATGCATTAGGAATTCAAAATAAATCTGTTTGTGGTCTGTGGTAAATTACCAATTAGTTTGCTAAGCTGAACAAATCCAATGATCAAGCAAGTGTATTATAATTAAAAGTGCAGAAGGTAACATGGGCAAGGATTTAAGTTGAGAGAGGATACTAAATTTTACTAGGTTTATATGATTTAAGTTTATGTGGGTGCAAGATAAGTGAAAAAATTATTTAAAAATATTAAATAAATATTGTTTATATGAGTATTTACTAATAAATAAAAGAAAATATTGCCATGACAAAAGCGAAAATAAATGTTGTTACCACAAAAATATCTATGAAAAATACAAAAAAAGTATTTCAAACCAATTTTGGATGTCTTACTTTATCTAAAATATCCTAAATCTAATACTAATACTAGTACTAATGATGTTAAAGATTTTCATAACCTTCAGAAGACGACTTCATTTAGCATATGCATTATAATTGGACGACAAACACTTGTCCCATATAACCAGTTGGCATGACATTTCGGCTGAGTGACTCGCGTTAATTGCATTACCGCAGCAGTCAAATGGTCTGTGCTTGTCCGCAGTTAACCCACAATCACAGTAATACTGCCGTATGAACGAGTCTGTTGTGTGTTCAGTGCAGCAGTAATGAAGAGGAAATCCTCAAGGCGATAATAAAGTACAGACATACAACACATCAAATTCCAATCTCATTGCAACAGGTAAAGTTCAAAGGTACAGTATCACACAACTGCATTGTCATGACAATACGGAGGGATGCACTGAAATGAGGTATCATTTACTATATCACACATACGTAGAATGCATTAGTACGGAAGGATGTGGTTGCCAGCCTATACAGAGAAGGGCTATGCATAGGGCTATGGATAGAATTTGGAATCCATTGCCATTAGTCAAAAGTAGCCATGGCAACGAGGCAAATATTCAAGATGGAATATAGATCGTCAGTATCATAAGCCAACTGACTTAAGTTTATGTAAATATATATATATAAGCATATATATGAATATTTCAAGTATTTGTCAGATCATTTAATGTATATTAAAATATAAGTTGTCATTAAATATTGGGATATAGGTACAAGCATGACTTCTTTAAATGGCTGAATCGTCATCAAAGGCACTTCATCCACACAAGTATTAATCGCGTGAAATGAATACACATTTTTTTTTGATAAATCATAAAATCTTACGCCCGACTGAAGGTCTCTTTCGACTCTGATTTGAGCTTATACTATATGAATAAAATAAAATAATATATTTCTATTAGAAAAAACTTGAGTTTCTTTTGCTGGATAAGTGCCACTTATCCACTTGAAATTTTCCTTCTTTTATAAATTATCTAACCTTCATTTTACTAAACATGCATTAGAATTGTTTAAGTTCCAGTCCAACTTGTCATAAATGGACAAAGCAATATTTGCATTTCATTGAAGAAATTCCCAAGGAGAGAGAAGTTCGCAAACACGTTTATGCACTTCACTAAACACGATAAGAAAACGAGAAAACTACAAGTATTCCGTTTGAAACTAGCGAAAAAGAGAATTTCCTTCAAACAAACAAAATGCGTAAAAGTGGGAAATAAAAAACAAATGCATTAAAAACAGTGTGAAAGCGCGTGCCACTCGTATTGATATTGGTGCAACAGTAAAGTTCAAAGAAATAAAATAAATGAATAAATATGATATAAGTAAGAAATTCGTATACTAATTGTTATTGAATACTAGAACGAACATTAATAACATCACAAAGCTTTACTTTGCTTTCTACCGCTAACTATTTGCACGTCAAGCGCATCCGATGCTGTAAGATAATATAAAAGCAGCGCAATATTGACAGCATTACAACGCTAAAGCTCTGCTTAAAACTTCCAATCTGTTTTCGACACAGTAATAAAATTGTACATGAAAAGTTGTTTGATAACTAACAAACCAGAGTAAGGTAAACAGAAAATTCAAAACAAGTTCGAAGGCAGTTGCAGTAACCATGTTAAGGTATAAGAGTGCAACAAAGCGTTTGGCTTAAAATTTTGTTGTTGATGTTAAAAGTTAAACTTTTACCGCACTTCTTAACATTTGGTGAAGCAAAACGTAAGTATTCATAGGTGTATTTAACTCGTACTCATAAGCACATGTAAGCCAGTTGAGAATTTTTATGACATTATCAAGTTCGTAATTTACATGCGAAGATATACATATCTATATGAGAGATACTTTTCATAGCAAAGTAACATTTTTGAACATAGGGATTAACCATGGAAAAATAACCCTAGTTGTGGAGGAAGAGAATCATTTAGTTCTAATTCTAGAGATAGGTGAGATAAAGATATATGAAATTATATAGTATTTCCAACCAAAAGGAAGTAATATTTCTCGAATGTGAATTGGAGCTGGACTGGGTAGTCCTAGAAACCTTCATTTTTTGATCAAAAATGTGTTCGCTTCTCATTGATAGGACCCTGTAAACCCTAAAACAACTATCCTAAACAGATTAATGTTGAACCAATAGGTATAAAGTATGGAACCTTTATGAAATCTATACATTTTTGATTTCTTTTACTATACCATAACATGCTTCAAAACAAAAATTACTAAAAGAAAAAAAAAACATTCATTAAATATGCAAACGGAATTTCCAATGAAGGTTACTATCATTATCCTTACATATTCCGAATATTGCAAAACAAATCCGTCAATTGTGAACTGTCATTTGTCAACTATAACAAAATGTGAAAGGTTTCTGTGTTATTGGAGGCATATAACTATAGTAATTTATTTTTGTTTACAAATACAGTGGTGTATATTTGCGCTCGGAATTGGGTACAACATAGATATTGGCCTGTCAGCAAAAGCAAACATTCAATTTTATATTTGACATATTGTAAAGATAATGAAGATTGACAACCTACCCAGTGAAAGTGACAACAGTAAGGTACATACATATAAGTAAAAAGGTAAAGGAAGGAAAATAAAATTAAAAAAGTAGACGCAATGAAGCAGGAGACTGCATAAAGAAAATCGATAGTCAACTAAGCCGCAGACAAACAGCCAACAAAAGTTAGTCACAACAATAACAAAGCTTACAGTAGGCATTGTTCTGACAATGCTTTTCAACTCAGCTATATTTTCATATGTTTTACCCTTTTTATGTAGTACCCTTTTTAAAAAATTATAAACAATATATTCTTCTGCTGTTGCGCATATACAAGACCGCCTTAAATAAATGCCGACAAACTGTTGCTAAGCTCTGACCTACCATACGCTACCATCTTCAATGACCTCTACGTGAGGAACAGACCAACGTCTGTGAGTAATAAAACACTGTTGTTTGTGAGCAAAGCTGATAAGTAGTCAATGTGTAGCGCAGGCAACCGAGCACAAGCTCGGCCATTCATCAGTGCGCCTCGTTTACATAAATCCTCATATTTTCATGCATCCATTTGTCTTGATTATATTTTTCAGGTAGACGATATTTCTTTGCTGCTCTTGTGGTTGGCGTTCCCATATAGGTAAACGGAGCTGCTGTCGTCAGTTAATTTGTTGTTTCAGCGACTGAGTTGTGACGTGGTGTTCAGAAGCAACTCTCAAGTGAATTTAGATCAACGAATAGCATACTGTGAAGAACTGAGACTGCACTTTACGAGTAAAGAGGAGATCTATCACTTTGATGCAATAATATTAAGTAAAATATTTACAAAATAAATTACTATAATATATTTCTGACTTTTTTCTTTCCATAAGAAGTTTGTTTCTTATTCTTGCTCAGCACCACACTTACTAATCTTCATACATGGAATCAAATTGATCACAGATTTTTGTTTTGAAGCCACAGGTATTGTAATGATTCATACATTCCAAAGGCTACATTGCGTATGAGTAACAAAATTTATCAAATGAGATATAAGCAAGCTCATATATTATATTAACTCTCTGACACTAAATGACAGTAAAATATATGGAATAAAACGAACCAAATTCCGGCAAAATAAGCTGATTATGTTGTAAATATAATTATATGAAAAGTGAGTAGTAAGGTTAAAAAAGTATATCTACAGTACAAAATTTGAATTTTTTAATAACACAATTTCTTAGCGAGGAAATGATTGCGGTGATTTGTTATGTGAATCCTACCGAAATGTCCTTTGAATATTTAAGTGCACAAAACTCAGTGTATGAAGTACATTTTTCGTATTGCAAAGTGTTTTATAATTAGTTATTATTGAGTTAAGCCGAGCGATAAACCACAACACGTTTTGCTAAATATTATTTTAACCACAATAATTCATACCCATTGAGCTAAAAGCATTAAAAACCGCAAATGTATATGAACCACAAGAAATAAGCAAATTTCAAAATAATAAATACCATTTTCAATTTCACTGTGGGTAGAAACATTATTTTAGCCACAGCCAATTGGTTTGTTAATTTTTAGCTACCAAAATGTATATGTAAATTTATATAAATACATGCAACATATAATTCTATGTGAGAGTTTAAAGCAGAAAGAAATACGACTATTTGGGCTAATTGAAGTAAATTAATACAAAAATATTTATTACTTAATGGATTGAACATCATGAACCTCTTTATTATCACTAATATTTCAAAATAAAAAAATTACTACACATATTTCAATATAAAATTTCCTATAGACTCATTTTAGTTTTTTGTTTCGAATAATTAAAGGTCAATGCTAATTATATAGCCGCGACAAGTATGAAAGGCACATTGATTGAAATAATATATATCTACAATATGTGTGTGATTAAATTTGCATTTGAATTAAATCACAATTGACAATTCACAATCATTTGGGATGGGCTACAAGCTGTCACTTACACAAAGCAGCTGCCAACCCCTATATTTATAGACAGATGGTAGTATATAGTAAATAATAGTATACAAAAAAAGTGTCTGGTAATTGGGCGCGTGCAGACATCACTGTCAATTAGCTTCATTGAGCAGAAAATTCCACAAAATAGAAACAAAAACAAATATATATATATATATAGAAAAGGAAATTAAAGGACATTTGGAAAAATAGCTAACAAGTGAAGCAAACCGAATGAACCAAAATAACAACACGACCGGTCCCTAACTGGCGCAACAAATGACGTTGACAAGTCAATGACAGCAGCAGCAGCAGCCATCGCAATAAAATTCAAATAAAATGGAAATAAGTAAAATTGAAGCGATGAGCTGAAGTCGCGGGCGTGAAAATAATGGACGAGATGATGATTTTGCTGTTTATAACGGTTCGACAGCGTAGTTTGAATATTCATGACCATAATGAAATCTATTACAATTTGTATGAACAAAAGTAGCGTAGTGGCAAAGTACGAAGGGGCGTATACGTAACCAAGTCAGTTCCGAAAGACAAATTGTCATAAAGATAAAAACTGAGACTTTGCAATGAATTGAAGAGAAAGTACGAGATTGACTACTAGGGGGATATATATAATAGATGAATGTACATATATATGTTCTATAATAAAGAGTTAACAGGAATTTATTATTTTGTGAGCTCACTAAGTGATACAGAAGTGATGAAAATTTGTTCATCAAACAATCATACAAAAATTTTATAAATTAAGTATAAATACAATACCTAAAGTGTGGGTAAGTAAAAACACAATGTACATATGCATGCTACTTCCCTACACACAACTAAAATACAGCAAATATGCGACGTCTGGCGCAAAATCATGACAACGAACCGTAAAAACAGGCGCTTCAACTGGCTCAATCTACAGGTGTTCAGCATGTAACAGTAACCGGCTGTGCGAAAGGGTTTCACCGTTAGCTAATGTGTAGATCTTCTCACGCATGTTTAAGCATACCTGCACAAGTACGATAAAACGCATGAATTTTTCAGCTTTATAAATGTAGACGAACACAAAGCAACCTAATCCATAATGTCAGAATACATTAACATACAAAGAAGATAGTAAAGTATTACTGGCATTACCGTTATATGTGTTAAATGAAAAAATATGGAAATGTCATGAGATACATATAAACAAATGAAGGAGTAAATTATAACAAAAAGTTTTGGCAACATCGCACGCATAAATTGAAGAAAATTGCGTGGATTTGCATATTTTATATGCCCTACTCAAGCATACATTAAGAGCTACGTTTGTAGTAATATTAACGCCATAATATTTTTTTACCCATTTCTTTTATCATTTTTATGGGAATTTGTTTATTTTGGCCATGGTATATTTCATTGGAATTTATGACAATCAGCAACAAGTTTTGTCTCTAATAATATTACATTAGGCTTTAACTCAGGGTTTTCACAAATTACCATCAATTTCAATTTTATGTTCATATTTGTTACTCATACGCTCCGTCGGACAAACATTTAAGAATTTAGTGTACCCATGTGTTATATAAATGTAAGTGCTATTTTCATGCGTTGAAGCAACAAGCTTTGTTTCCAACTCATATTTCTTATTTGTATATTCGCAACGAATTTTCCAATGCGCTTTATAGATATCCGCATTTGATTCAGAAAAGGTTATATTGAGGGAATTTATGCAATAAAAAGTTTAAAATATTGAAATACGCAAACATACTGTACAACAACATAGCATAAACAGTATAAATATACGAAAGAAGGCAAGAAGTAAAAGCATCCAACAACTCATGCAAATTTTTCAAATTGTCGATTGCAGTCTTTCTACATAGTTTCTTCTTGCTTCTTTGCGGACTTAGGTTGATTTATGCTTACCATGAAAGTTTCCACTGAAACCACTTTTTGTAAAAGTTTCCCAGCAGTCATTGGTTTTTGAATCTCAACATTGTTTCCTTTGGATAATTTAAACTAGGATTTATGTCAATATTTTCAAATTATAAGATCGAAAAAAGTGTAACCAAACGCATGAAGCATCAACCAGCTAAATGATAAAGCTGACGAAGAGAGTGAAAAATGAAATATATGCAGAATAGTACATATCTTGTACAAGATGACACACAATATGTTTAACAAAATGAGGACCAGTAAAAAGATAACTAAGAGTGTTTGAGAGCAATCAAAATATGGAAATCGTCAAGAGTAGATTATGAACGAAATGGATTGCAGGTTAAGATGTCTGTGATTTTAATTATAAAATTTAGCATCATCAAAGAGCAAAATGAACTCTCCCTCCTCGGTCAAGACCTACACTCTCAATCAAATACTAGCAACTATTTGCTTCATCTCCTTTGCATTTTCTCTATCTTTGTTCGTAAAACATTAGTTTCGTAACATTCTCATAATTTAACATTGGCCATATGTGTTATTCGCTCTTGTAGAATAATGCTTGTTCGTGGCAGATTCAAGCAGATGCTGTATGTTACATGTTTGTTGGTAAAGAGAATGCAGCACTACTGTCTAAGCATCTTACTTCCACTACTTAACTTGCAAGTCTTGGCAAAAAGCTACTATATACAAATGTATGTATAATAAATATGAGAAGCTAGAACAAAAGGCAGCAACCAACAAGTAAAATACAAGCAAATTTTCTTCAACAAAAAGCAAGCTGAAATGACTATTGTTCATGCATATGTGCTTTAATAAATATAGATATATAATATATTATATATTTGGCGTCACATATATGTATTTGCTTGTGTGTTTTCTAACAGTTAAATTATAAGAAAAACCTGTTGCATACCGAAAACTCCACCAACTGTGGATGTAAGAGAGAAAGACTATTGTGAAATGTGACTATATTGTCATTGAAAATATGGTCACGCGTGTGGAAAAATAATATGAGTTCACACACTTATCATATTAAATATTTGCGCAACTTAAATAGAGAAAACGCATGGAAGTTTTTATATAAAACACTTTCAAAGCTATGTATACATATATGTCTATAAAAGGAGAATTCTAAAGCATTGCATTGTATATTGACAGTAAATTTACGGCTCACAGTTCACAATCTGCAAACTGCAAGTATTACAAATGTCAAATGCAAGTACTTTCTTAGAATGCAGGAATTGAAAGACAAAAATAATATTATATCAAAATGAAATAGCTGCAACAAATGTAGTAATTATAATCGTAATAATTTCCAAAAACAAAAGGTAGTAAGTGAAAATTAAATTTCTTGAATTCCATATCGAGTAAATGTCATTTACAAAATATTTCGATTCAAATACCTATCTACATACATACATATGTATGGAAGAACATGCAAGTATAATTGTATATACATACGCTTGTAGTAAGTATTGTATTGGTATGAATAAAACCTGAGCAACAGTACTTTTGTGAAAAACTTGGCAGCGAACATTTAAAATTCCCTGACTTTATATATGAGACGCTATGGTAGGTGAAACCTGAGTTATGTTCTCGGTTGTTGGAACAGCGAGCAGGATATACAATATATATAGGATAAATGTGAGAGAGATCGAAATGCACGCCAACGAGTAACTTGAATTAATCAGAGATAAGAGCAGACATTTTTGATGTGCGGGGAGCCAAATAATACATTAATGGGGGCGAAAGTAATATATGACAGTAAAACATGAACCTCTTTTTTATAAGTTTATACAACAAATATTTCGCTTTCTTACTTTGTCATAGTAAAACAGAACTTTCTTGTAGTGTTTGTGGTTAATTTCCAGAGTTATTTGCGCTCAGTCATCTGCAAATAATT
Organism: Zeugodacus tau; assembly: GCA_031772095.1. NCBI lineage: Eukaryota > Metazoa > Arthropoda > Insecta > Diptera > Tephritidae > Zeugodacus > Zeugodacus tau. The sequence continues at coordinate 45,211,605 of CM062650.1, forward strand.
ATCTGTGTGCCTTTGCAAAATGTTCCTCAACCAACAACTAGCGACAACTTATGCTCACAAAGTTTAAATGGAAGTGGACGTGCTTCAGCTGCGTTACACAAACCGCTAAATTAGCAAACATAAACTCTATAAAGTCTTGTTTGCACCATTAACAAATATTTTCAAGTGAAATGGAAACTCAAACACTGACTTCTGACTTTGCTATTTATAGTAGAAATGTGCAAAATATAATATTTTAGAGGAAATAGCAAAATGGAAGATGTTCATTAAGGGGTTAGGTGGGTTTCAGAGGCTAAAAGCAAGGATATTTTTATTCATTAACTTTGAACGAAATCGCTTCATACTTTTTGAGTTATCGTGTCCACCGCCTTAAAAATTGAGTTTTGAAATAAACGCGTTTAAAGTATTACAGTCATACTGACGTGGCCTGATGAGCGGAACTTCCAAAGGGTATATCTCTTCGAATCATACTCCGATAGATTTGATATTTTTGAATTGTATTTTAAACATATTGCACTATTTAATAAGACATTTTTTTCTAATTTTGAAATTTTGAACCCCACCTAACCTATTAACACTTTTTATCAATGTTTAGATTTTCGGACAGCGGGTTTTACTTTTGGTTAGGCACAAAAAGTCTTAATTCATTAACAACTTCGCTTATTTTGACTCGATCGTAGCTTAGAATAGCTGAAAAATCTGCTATTTTGCTCCTTAGTCTCAAAAATATTACCATAGTATTGATCAACACAACAAACTACAAAAATCAGCACCAACTTCTAGAAAAAATTTGTTAAAGAAATTTGAAATTATCACCTCCACAAAGAGTCTTCTGCACACACACACTCGTATGTGAAAGCTATTTTTGTTTGAAACTAGAAAAAGTTTTACTGTCTCATTTGCGTTTCTGACTAACACCTACACGTCTTTGGAGATTATACTATAATCGTTATTCGAATTGTATTTTCGATTTATAATTTACCATAGTACCCCATAACAAAGAAAACTATTCCCAAACACTAATATTTTTTGAGCTTCAAATATTTTCCGTACAAATTTTTTCTGTTATATTATAAACAAATATTTTCCATGAAATAAAATCTCACTCACCTTTTCACTGTAAACTTTTAGTCGAGCGTTAAAATGCCTCCTTTTGAAGTGGTGCCTGAAAGTGAAAAAATGTACAAAGTTGTTACAAAAAGTCGATAAATGGAAATAAAACGTTACTTGAATATTCAATTGACCAGAGGCGTTAAAAATTGCCAACAGTGCGAGCAACTGCATACGGTGGCAAAAAAATATATATTTAAATTTACACACAAATACAAATAAAAAATTTTAATACAAGTATACAATAAAACTCAAAAATATTATAATTCAGAGCGCTGAAGGGTGCTCTTGAATTATTCATGAAACTTTTAGTGGATTTTACAGGTTTCTACTCCAATGTAAAAGGGAGGGTAAATGTTCATTTTAGTAGAATGAAGGGAGATGTTCATGAATGGTTTAAAACTTGACCACATATTATTGGCACTTTAATTTGTTTAAGTACAAAAACAACACAAATGTGTTCTTTTGAAATTCCTTGCAGAGTAAGTAAGTTGTCAAAGTTATAAAAAAACTTCTATGTGAATGAAGTGATTTCAAAATTGAAATTGATATGCGAATTTCACCTCAATAAATATACGGGTACATATATTGGCACATAGTCTATGCATGACTGAAGTTTTCCGCGTTAAATCACGTTGAGTGCACGTTGATGATATTGTAACTATTTGTCATTCCCATTCCTGTATCCCTTTTTTTATACCAAGCCAACACTTCTTTGCAGTTTTCCCGTCAATCTATTTTAAGCTTACTGCACTTTTTTCCCACATCTACACTACAGTGATAGGTGCGTTGGTCTGACCTGCTAAGAGCAAGTAGCATGCAATTCCATGGTGCAGTTAGACGAACAGTAGAGCTATGTCATGCGGAACGGTGCTATGCGATGGAATAAATATGATTATGGGCGGCTGGGCAAGCTCTCAACGCAATAAATTGCCGCCGGTCATGCAGACCATGAGTGTATGTTCAACTGCTTGAAAGGCACGACGTTTCTATTTTTAGTTGTTTCGAAGGTTGCAACTATGGTCACACAGTAATCGCATGACGCTTTTGCACTCAAGCGTGTGTTTGCTTTGAAAATAAATCTTAAGAAAATATATGTGTACATATCTGTAGTTTAAATCTACATGCTCAAAATATATTACTCATACGACACGTATAACCCAAATCATGTTAGGTAGTTAGGTGTTCCATTAAGGAACGTCATTAGATTCGAAACTGATTTCATGTAGAATTGTCTGTAGGGCTTCAGGATAAGATACATATGTAATTGTTTTAAGATTTTTGAGCCACTTTACCGCACTCATTTCATAATTATCTTTTCTGAGTAACTTATTTGGAGCAATTAATATAAAAATCGGAAGTTTGTGAAAGTCCATTTACATTCATCTAGTAACAGTAAAAAATATATATAATTTTCTATATTTTTTCTGTTTGAATGAAATATTTTTTTCAAATTTTAAACAAGTCCAGCTTTATTTGTAAAATATAATATATTGCTTTTATTGGTATCCCTGTTTCGAATTCATTCACTTCACTTTTGTGTGTATAAAATTAAGCTTTTATGTTAATTTTCTGCATCAACCAACCGCAACTCAATTTGCTTAATCTCTTTAAATATGGACTGCTGTTCACCATTCGAAGGTCACGCGGTAGTCATCAATTAGCTATGCGACTATTTCGCCGATTGGCCTTAATAAGGTAAGTAATTAGTTAGTTGTTGTCGCTTGCTTTTTGTTATTTCATTAACTTTGGTAAAGATTAAATTTGACATTTGCATGCGATCCGATTAACAAAAGCTTCAACACGTGTCATTATGCTCATTTAATTGCGACAGAGTCAGACAGTAATTATTGTACAGACATGTATATTGGAAATAAGGTATGCAGGTTTATAAATATGCTGGTAGTTATTTGATGAGCGAGCTTATCTGTGGAACATTTGTTGCATTACCTTGACATCGTACTCAAAGCAATGTGTAATCAGTATGAAAAGTAATGCTGCTGGAAAAGTCAAGCCAAATTACTAATTACTGATTTTAACTTACACATTTTTTTTGGATTATTGCCAATACACAGCGGGGTACTTTATAAAAATAAAGTAGTAAAGAAAGTTCAAAAAATATTATTTTTGTAATTCAACTTCACATATTAACAAACTTGTATATTACAGAATATCTTAACTCCATCAATACTTATTAAAGATATAAACATTTATTTCGCAATTTTTTCAGTGAAATCAGCGAAATCGTTAACTCTTTTGCCATACATGATCACGAAATGACATTTACATGAGTATGTAAGCTTGAAGCTATAACATCACAGAGAAGTTCAAAAACTTTCCAATACACCTAAGGTGATGAAAGGGTGATGAAAAAATAAAATCAACACCCGCTTATAAACAAAAGAAAGGAAACAAAGCAAAACACTCTCATATATACATATATACATATTTATTTGCATGAAATATTTGCCAATCACAAAAAAGTAGGATTTTTTTTCCAAATTGAATATATTTACTATTTGCATGCTTGTGCATATGCACATCAAAGGATAACTTCTGATGTCAACTCATTTCCATGACTCAGTTCGATTGACTTTATAAGTAAGAGAGACAGAAATGTACACGTGCCTTATATTTATGTTAACATAATAGTATGGGTCATAAGTACATGGAAATGAAAGCTCTATAATTTTAAAGTTGTCGAAAGTAACATTATACACTGCGCGTCATGTTTCATATGTCTTTTTGGTCATATTAGTATTTAAAAATTGTAGTCAGTATATACCATGGTAGAAGATGGCTCCCTAACCCATCGCACCACGACATGTAGACATTCCAGCTGACGTTCCTCTATGAGAAGATCATGGAAATAATAATTGTACCTTTCAGTAGTCTGGTGAAGGTGTGTTAACCTGATGACGCGCAGTGTATATTTTATATATATTTTGTGGGTGTTTTCTTTTTATGAGCTCATATTATGTAAATCTTTATTGCCGTATTTCGCAAATATACACAAAAACACAATTTCGCGCACAAGCCTATGTGTTTGTCGTAGTCATGAAACCAAGCAGGAAATGCTTGAGGTTTGGCTGTTTTTTGAAACATATTTAAGCAAATCATTTTAGTAAGATATTATTCAACCCGAGTATGCAAGTATTGTAGCGTTGTTTCATCAAATGTTTAAAAATCTCATTTTGGAAGTAAAATATCGTTTGGAGATGTCTAAAAATTTTCCAACCGAGTGGCATGTAAATATACATGTAATTGCATAAGTAGACTTATGTGTATAGCGTTGTAGTATCTCTGCTATTACCATGGATGTACTTACGCACGTGTAAGGTTAAGTCATTACTTTTACTCTCAACAAAATTGCTTTTATCTTCACTGCGTCAATTTTACACCTCATAAATTATATGTTCTTATAATGCAAATCCTTTCTTTATGTACTGAACTGGTTGTTTGGTTTTAAGTGGTAAGTGGAGGTAAATGATACGAATACATATATTCGTATACGTATACATATTTCCGTTTGAAATTTTTTTTTAAGAAATTTAATTTTTTACATTCAATTTAGTCGAAAAGAATTACATTTCTCACAAATATACTGAGCAACCTGTTAAAAACAAAATCTTGCAACTGTAAAACACTTTCATAAATGAAAAATTTTCCTGAAAAGCCACAGTACACCTGATGAGCGCACACATAGACCACCTGCTGATATTAAAGCTCTGCTACCTGTCTCTGTTCTTATATGTGCTGTTAAGTTCTCTAACCGAAGGGTGGTCAAACAATACCACATCACAAGCAGCAAGGCAACATAAATGGATTAATGCTGTTAGCTTGTGTGATAAGCAACTAAGCTTTGCTGGAAATTTTCAATTCCCGAAGTCAATTTGCCACACATTGAAAATGTCAAAGCAAAACTCTACTATCAATCATTTTCAAAGAGACGAAAAAATATTTTTTTTGTTGTATAAAGCGTATGAGTAACTTAAAAAATATCTTTTTTCTATTTAAAAACATTAATGAAAAACATTTGATTATTTAGTAATATTTTCTGAAAGATGTACTTTTTATTTCAATTAGTTTTAGTATATTATATATGTTCAATCAACATTCAAAATGTATTAAAATTTGTGATCAAGTGATTTATTGCAACAGAACAAGTATATATGAATATTCACATTACAACAACGAAAACTACCAACCACTGTTTGTAATAAACACAAAACATTTACAGTTCTCGAAAGTAATCAATTTGAATTTAAATTTCATAAAAATATATTAAACAAGTTCAAAGTATCAGAAGTGTAACGTGAATTTCACAACAATCAATTGATAAACAAATAATTAAATAACAAGTGCTCAGTTCGTTTTACAATTTCCACAAAATATTCCATTTTGTTAACGTCAAGTGAATAAATTTATATTAAACATTGATTACTTTATTTAATGAATTTGAAAAATTAGCCTTGTTCGTATTGAGGCAAAAAGTGCACAACAATTGAAATAAATATCAAAAGCGATGTTTATAATTCAGAAAAAAATTGGTTTATTAAAATAGTCATTGTATATATGAAGTAAAGCATATATTAAGTGAATTTTAAATAATTATGAAAAATATTATTTGGTTGAAATAGTGAAAAGGGAAAAAGAGAAAGTAATACTTGTCAATCAATCAATGTAATTTCTGACAATTGAGAAGTAGTTTGAGAGATATGCAAACCTTTCCGATTTTACAAGTAAGATATTTTCATTAATAGAAAAGCACAATGTGATATCACTATATGTATGTAACAGTCGCAATTAGTAAAGTTAACCACTAATTGCCCACAACTTTGGTCGTATCTTAAAATAAACTGTTTTACGGAAATTCTGACCGCAACAAATTTATTCTTATGCGCTTTCATGCGAATACCTAGATCTACATACAAACATAAATATGTGTATAGTACTAAGTGGGAAAGTTTGGACGTCCGCAAACTTTTAATTGCTTACAACGAAATCTTTGGCAAACGGAAATTAAATAAATGTTTTGTTTTTTGTTCATTTATTTAATGTGGCTATTTAAATCACCTTGCAACGTGTGTATCTTGTTAGCTTTCGCTCTGCAACAAAAATTCTTTGCGTCTTGGATTCACATATACCATCATCTGTGAAAATTATAAGACAACTGTCTGGTTGAATTTGTGGTTCGTACTAGTTGTAAAATGTGTGTAATGTATTCTGTATGTGCTCGAATCACTTTGTCAAATTTGCAAGTCTTCGTATATTTACGAGTATAATTACTTTTCCCACAGGATTAGCAAAAGTGTGTTAAATTTTACACACGGACAATGGTATAAACAAATTTATGCCTATTGACTATATTTCTGCAACCTCGAATTTGAAATCACAAATTAAATTAAACACTAAACTATTTTTATCCTCTCTAATCTGTAGTGAATCCTGTCGTTCTTTGAAAATCAGTATTAATTGCATTTTAATGCCTGATTGCTATTTAATAGCTTTAGCAAGTGTTTACGCTGTATATATAATATATAAACAAACAGATCTGTACGTGGGAAAGTATTTATGGCTGGGTTAGTGCCAATTTATTACGGAAATATAAGTGTTTTACAAAATTTCGAAAAATGAGTTACTGAATGACATGCAAAATTCATAATTTAATAAATATTACTTTATTATGGTAAAAGCCTTAAATATTCAATAATAAATAATTGGTAAATCAAACTAACGACTCTTGTAAGCTCGCCAGGAAATTATAGTGTGCTAACTATTGTCTACATTATTATTAACTTTTTATTTAAAATATCTCTTCTAAGGTATTTAAGAAAATTTGTATTCTCTCATATCTTATATACAATGTATTATATAACAAAATCTCTTTCGTTCGAGTTTTTTTTTCCAGAAACCGTCTATTATCATTCCTTTGTTTACTCTAAAATACTAAAAAGAATTACTTTGCGTCCCCTAATTTAATTCAATCTCTGATTTTTTTACCTTTTTCCCTGGTTTATTTACAAATTTTTCTTCAGCTGTCTTGCTGCTTGCTTTGACCCTTTCGCATTAACCCTCTCATGCCCGAATTAAAATGGGCGGAGCTAACAGCTTTTTTAGGACAGATATATATTAGTCTTAACTCAAATATGAAGTGATAAAAATTTCAAAGTCCTATGTTACCTGGTTCATTAGTTACAATATGTTGCTTATAGGCACAAATTAAATTATTATAAATCAACTAAACACTTTTCTCATGAATTTTTTTTAGTAAATAACTCTCTTATCCTTACTTATTTATATAGTTCACTTTGTTTTAAAATAAAACAATTATTTTTATGTTTTTGAACCATTTTTGTATAACAACTTTTGTATAACTTTTTTCGCGAAACGATTTTTGCCAGTTTCTCTCTGCTAAGAACTCTTACTGAGTGAACACGTGCACAGCTCAAATCAGAAAAAGTAACTGTAAGCTTGCATAACACATAAGTCTATAATTGAAAAAACCGCTGGTTAAAAAAATTTAAATAACGAGAATTAGGAGCCGATAAGTACAATGTTGCATATACGCAACATTGGGCACGAAAGGGTTAACTTTTTAACGCCATTTGTGCGCCGTTCAACTAATCTGATTTGCTGCTTAATGAAAGTGCGAAGAGTAGTGGCGTTAGAATTTTATAAAGCTATTTGTAAACGTATTTTTTCCAACGTACACAAGTAAAAGGGGTAAATGAAGTATATAAAAACTTAATAAAGCGTTTGTTGAATGCCAATGGGGAGTAAAGATAAGCAAGTTATAAAAGTCATTGAGTTGAGTGATTAAAGAAAAAAAGATGAGTGGGAACGCTCTTTGAGTTAGTGTCACGCATTGATATGAAAGTAGCGCATTCACATGGCGTATACGCAACATTTGTCAGGTGGAGCTGCGTGTATATCAAATAGTGGCATTCATACTTTAGAAAGCATAAAATAAACACAGTTGTAGTTTGAAAAGTTTCTGATAAACTGGTTCTATGACAAGTGAAAAGTTTTCAATATACATATATCTGAGCATTTGCTTGGAAGCCTTTTCTTATCAAAAATGCCATGCATTTAATTTCTTTTTTAATTTTTTTAATGTCTTAAAGCTCGTACGGTGATACATGTATCAATTGAGCAAAGGTCAAGTACGACAATGATAGCTGGCCCATCATAAACACAATAGGGCCAACGATGAGTGACGATGAACTAGTAGTGTGCTCAAACATGTCAAATGCTTAAGTGAATTATTTACTGTTATATATTTATACTGGCAGCAAACTTGTAGTGACAAAAAGGAAAGCCATTAACACTTTGAGCCCCGCGTGCCCCACCGCGGACATTTACGTTTTTACGATTTGGGACAATGTGACCACCCGTGGACATTGGTAGATTTTCATTATGGGACATCCTGACCAACGGTGGTCACAAAAAAAACTGCAAAAAAACAACAAAAATGCATTTGGTTTATAAAAAATTAATATCACAAAGTCACCTCAATCGCAAAAAATCAATAAAACTAAGTAAACCATTTTTGGTCCCAGCTTGTCTACTAAAGCACAACCCTTCGTCAGCATGCGGTCCACCGGTGCAGAAAAAAAATAACCACGGGTGGGCACGCGGGGCTCAAAGTGTTAAATTAGTATGAGGGCATTTGAGTATGCTCCGTTGATAACAAAAGAGCGTAAAATGTGTATAAAGGGATATATAAAGGAAAATAGTATTTATTATGGCTCTTGCTCCCTTTATCTGCTCCAATGGGTTTTATTGTACTAAATCATCTTTGTTATGGCGATCATAAATGTTTATGGATGTATCATCCCCAATCTTGAAAATAGCTATGTACATACCATCGCCTTTAACCCTATCCATTAGTACTTATAAACGGCTTAAATCAGTTTCAATTTAGCAGCTTTTTGAAGTGATATATTGCCAGCAAATATTGAAAGTAATTGATAAATTGCCTTTGGTATTTATTAACCCTTTCACTTATTGACCTCTTCTTCTTCTTATTGGCCTTCTTTCTCCTATAGGTTACTAAAATAATATAATTGCTTTTACATTTTTATTCACGTATAATTTGTTCTGAAAATTTCAAATAAATTCAAATAAATAAAGAGTGTTGGTCCCTATTGTCCGTTTGGTCCTTAATAAATTTGACGTATTTTGTATTTTTGATTTTAAAACAAAACCGAATGCCTTTTTGAGGAATAATGACATCCAACGATTCTATCATTCTATACAACAACAATAACAACAGTTATTCACAATGTGGGCTCTTAGCTAAGTATTTAGAAATTGAGAATATCACTCGCCACCCAAGGCCACTTTTCGCGTTTTTATATCAAAACGTCTATATATTAGCACAATTTTCCTAAAGCTGAGAATATACATATTCAATACTGAAACCAAAATATCGCAGTTTTCATATTTATAGATCGAAAAAATATATACATAAAAATATATAAAATTTCAATATCCAGCTTTGTATACACTTCACATTAATTTGCTACTATAACCTGTAGCTAAAATAAATTAATTTGTTTTCAAATACTTCACCAACTATTTAATTGTTACTTTATACAGTGCGCAATTCAATGAAATGAAATGCCATAAATTCAATATTGTGAATGGCTATAAGCATAGTACTTAATTTGTTTTCGAATGTTAATTGTTGTTTTTTTCTATATAGCGGAGGTATTAAATTGAACAGGATGGAATTATTTTATGAAGAGTATCGAATTTCATTTCTGTTTAACAATAAAATATTTAATTTTATAATTAAAATAATTTTTCATGTGCCAATAATATTGTATGTATAGAGTCATTCGGACCGACGGAATTCGTAGATTCGAAATAATTACTGTATAAATATACATATATAGTAGCAATGTAGCATTTATGAATAATACCACAAAAATTTTCAAAAATAGCATACATATATTGTATAATGATGCCAACCAGCCTTTCTCTCATTTTAATACGCTAACATATGAATGCAAATCCTGTTTCAGTTACATTTACGGCTTTTGTTAGTATTTTCCCAGAGGACTTAATTACAATGCAATTAATTAAGTGTAAAAGTATTTGGTAGATTACAATGCGCACAATACTCTTCACCGTGGCTGTTAATATGAGTATAAATAAAATATTTACAGGATGTGGAAATGTGAATAGTCTGTGCGCATGCATAGGTATGTAGAATACATATATAAAGCAGATAGTAATTTATATTTTCATTGCACTAAAGAATTTTTAATATTGCAGTAAATAATGTACATATATTGAATTAAAATTTAAAAAATTTAAACATTTAAATTTTACTCACCTAAACTATCCACACCTGAAATAAAGAGAATATACATTATTAGTTTATGTTGGCGGAAAAACTGAATTGTTAAAAATATACATATTTGAAATTTCTATTGATTACATTTGAAATATATCACAATTAATTATTAATTACAGTATATGCAAGAGCGATATATAGCTACCTACCGATTCGTAATCAGCGACCCCAAATAACTAGTTTAAAGTGAAATCGATGAATTTTAAAAATCCCTGCCCGCCGTATTGGTTCTCTGGGGTTATCTCAAAATCCTGATCTCATGAGGTTAAATAGACAGATTCGAATTCAGCGACCCATAAAACATACACTATACATAGTAAGAGAACCAGGCCATGCAATTTTTTTTTATGGCTGTGCTATGGAGAACCCTTAGTAATAATATTCCCGTTGGACTTCCATAACTCGAAGTTCTCCATAACTCGAACTCTTGAATTGACAATTGAAGTCAAATTTAATACAAATTACATTCCATAACTCGAAGTCTCTCGAACTCAAAGTTTTTTCATGGATTGTGGTGATTCGAGCTACGGAAGTTGAACTATATATACACAAGCATAAAACAACACATATTAGAAACAACAGCAATGCGATTTTCCAGCTAAATACAGTGAAAAAAATGCCAAATCTCTTTACGGACCCGAGAGCAAAGCACATGCTGATGATTTTTCAGTAATTTTAATTTTTTTATTTTGTATTTGACATTTGATTGCTATTTGTGCAACCGCTGTTTGACCAAGCTTTTGCAGCACTTTACGTTCATATTTGCTATTTTTCATTTTCCCCTTATTTTATTTCAATTATCTTGGTAGCTGCGGAACAACCATAATCGAGTCAACCACAGCCAATGGGCAAATATTGCCGGCTGCTAAATTGCAGATTTGTTAAGTTTTTGATTTTTTTTACTTTTCTCTCGGTAGAGTAGTTGATAGGGGAATGGTAACATATTGTGTTGGTATAATAAAGTTTCCACGAATTTACAATAGTAACATTTGAAATAGTAAACGGGTCACATAGCAAAAAAAGTTGCCTCAAAATCGATGACTGCACTCATGCCCATAAGAGCATACAATAAATGTCAGCATTGTTTGCCTTGCAATCGTGTGGTCAGCCGAGTGGTGTGATAAGAAGTGTCCTGGAAGCGTACACGCGGCTTAAACAATTGCATTGAACAAACTTTGTGGTGGTATGGTATTTTTAATCCAAGGCAGCCAGACAGCCGACTGTGACGATGCATAAGTGATATTGAAATGCTTGGGAGTACATATACACACACACACATCTGGCAATACATAGTAAATATATAGAGAATTGTAAAAAAAAACGTGCGAAGTGTGTAAAGCTTAGCGCACTCACTTCACTACTCTATTGGTACTCACTTTCAATGACAACAATCGCATTGATAGCTCAGCTGGGGTCACACCATCAAGGTCCCATAACAAAACTGTCAACGTTAGCTGGTTGAAAATGAATAAATGTACAGCATTTATAAATAAGAATATGGTAAATTGCTAAATATTTGCCTTAGTTTCAAGTATTTTTTTTTTTATTCTTCACTTGAATGTATTCTTTTACTTAATAAAATGTAGTAAATATGGCTATTGCATACAAATATATGTGCTTATTTCTTTCATATTCATATATTTCGAACTACGGAATTTAGCACTCCTTTTCATTTATGCACCTTTAAGGTCCAGGACTATATACATATCTGTTGAGTTTATAGTTTATATATTTATAAAAGAATTTCCGTCAAGTACATGAGTATGAAGCCGTTTTACTCTCACATTCCGCAAATAAATATCAAATTGAATTAGCTTTAAGGCAAAGAAAATTTTTATGCATTTACTTTTATTTATATAGACTTTTCCTCTTGTTTATATTACGAAGAGAGTGGTCAAGTGGATGTGTTGTCATGTCACTGAAGTATTATGAATTTTAATATTGACATTAAATAAGTGGACATGCAGAATATCACATGCCATATCGGTGTTCAATAATTTCTCTAATCTCACTGTTTAACACTCAGCTGGGTAATAGGTAAAATATAATTTTCAAAGCAAATATTTTCAATTTTGGGGCTAACTTCGAAAAACGGAGAATATTCTGTTTTTACTTATGACCATGGTCCAATATGGTTCAACCACTAGGAAAAAAGTTGAATTTGCCGTACAGAGTTCTTTTATTTTAAAGATCGAATATGAATTTTATAACCTTTGACTGACTAGCATAAAAAAATGTCTTCTAAAGAATTATCCTGGAGTGTTTCAGATCACAGGCCATGCAAGCAAAATTCTTAATCCCAAACATGATCACCTTAACAAAGCAACAACACAGATTAACCGACAAACTAATTAAAATCCACTTGCATCCCAAGTCACTGAAAGTCAATTAACTTTTCGCCACTTGTAGCTACCTAACATTTAACGAGGCGAATCACCCGCTCAACAACTCACAGCTCTCTCTGTGTGATATTTTGCCAACTTGGCAGTGAAACCAATTTTCAGATGCAAAGCAAATTTGTCATGCAACAAGTAGAATCCTTGAAAGCTGTCATACAAAGATTTCGAGAATAGCATGAGCAAATATCGTACAGTTTTTCATATATACATACACATCTGTAAAAAAAATATATATTATAGAGATTCTCCATCGTAGACATTGAATAAACATTTGCCTATATTATTCCGATGGGTATAGGCATAATGAGGGTGTGTTCATATAAATGGGTTAGAAGTGCAAATACTCAGCTTGCAAGTGATTGCGTTCAGTAGCTTTTTAAGACACATATGCAGGAGAGTAAGTGCGTTAACATCTTGTTAAAAAATAACCATGTCTTCCATTGCAACATACTCAAAATGTAAATGATATTCAAGACTCCAAGTCTCTAAAACTACGCACACATATAATATACTTATATATGAATATTCACTTTTTGGCATGTAAGTTGTAAACACCTGTCAGTTATGGCAAAATGAGGGTGCTTTTACGTCCGCTTTCACTTTAGGCCCACACACATGTGTGCTATACATACAACACACATTTAGGCCACAGGCAAAGTTATGCATAAATGTGCTGCATATTTTCAGTCACTTGCTATTCTATGTTATTGATGAACACATTTACAAGTTAACTGACTTGTTTAATAACAACAGCTGAGAAGTAGCAACATCAACAGCATGGTTAGTGACAACATAAACTTGTTGAGCTCTTAAGTGGCTAAATTGAATCCATTTGGGTGAAGATTTATCGCACACATACAGTTGAGATTCTAGTCAAGCTGAAAATGGGAATAACACAAAAAATGGGCTACTCGTCAAAGTTGCCTTTAGCAGGCGATAAATGAAATTATTTTTGTGAAGATAAGATTAAAGAAAATAATTTTAGTACATAGAAAAATTTAATTGATTGATTTTATGCTAAGCTCGGTTTAATTAGATTTATTAGATTAGAAAAAATTTAAAAATTTAGCTTTAACCTTAAGGGTAATAGCATTTTCACACGGCCAAATTAATTGATTAAGTAAAATTTTGATAGAGAAACCAGTTTTTGCCTTTCACACCGCCGGCTACTCGATAACCGATCAGCTGTTATACATTTTTTTGCTTTTCTTAAGACGTTGGTAATTTTCATTAGCTGATTGCAATATTTTAACAGCGACATCTGCCGTCGTGTATCGTATCGTATAAATACAACTACGGTCTTTGTCGTAGAGTTGCATTTTATTTTCAAGTCGATTAAAATTTAATCAAAAATCAAGGTACATTTTTTGTATGGTTAATCAATCTTAATCAATTGATCATTGTGTTCATTGATCAATTAGCTCCTGTGTGAAATGGCTATAAGACCACAATTCATTATAGAGAATAAGAACAAAAGTGAAATAAATCAAAATCGGATGAGTCCAAGTAAGCCTAAATGAACATAAATGAAAGTTTTTTAGTCAAAAGTTAATATTTATTAATGGTCAAATTATTTTTGAAAAAACATTCGAAGAGTAAGGGAAAATAAAAAAATGATTAGTTTAGGGAGTTATCTCATATTTTATAAGAAATACTTGTTTTTCTTCATTCCAGGAATAAAAATGAATTCTCAACTATGTTGGAACCTTAAACTTTGTAGAATCCACATCAGATAATTTCTTTAGTAACACCAGCTGATAGGAATTTCAAATCTTGTGTGTAAATATGTAAACTAAAAAAAATATTACAACTTCAGAAACAGTCACGCCGTCAGTCGCACCTCTCATATCCCCTTATTTGATATTCACCATCAAAAAGGTTTTTGATTACTTTTTCTGCTATTAAAAAGTTTTCGTGATAACTTATTGCAATCTCTGCACACTTCAGAGTTTTGACATAAAACTACAAACTTTCGGTTCAACGATTTTACTTTCGGCGAAAATGCATTAACTTGATATTCTTATATAATATATATAGCTGTATAATAAATTTGTTTGCATATTTTTGGACAAAGGCAAACAAATCCTATTTCACAAACCCTTTTAGAGGGAATGTAGCTTAGGGCGTAATAAAATCAGTTGCAGCTTTGTCAAAGTGAGTAAACAGAAACATTCGGAGCATAAAATAACTGTATACTTTTATGTATTTATATCATTTCGTTCGTTTCTACTAAGGGTCAACTACTAGATCGGTCAACTTCCACTCTGCGCTAACTCTGTGATTTCGTATGAAAATGTATGCTCCTAAGTCTTTAGTATGTGCTTTCCATATTCAACTCCTATTTCTTGTTGTTATGTATGTATGTATATTATCAACCGTTATTTCAACAACGAACATTAATCACACGCCAGCATGTCGTAATTAGTGTCACGCAGTGAGTGTTGGTCGTCGACAGCGCTGACATTTTGGTGGCTGCATATCAGAACTTGAATGAATTGAATGAAGTTTTGGCAAAGCAGAAATCGGATGTTAAATTAGAGAAAATTTAAGTGTGGACTAAATATTTTTTTATCTGTTTAACAAAAACATTTCCCAAAAAAATTTAAATAAGGGAATTATGTCTATCTATTGAACGCCAATTAAATTAGGGGCATTATTGGGATTTATAATTTCAAACTAGAAGTTGAAAATTGTTCACATTAGGAAAAAATATTTGGGAGTAGGGAATACAAAAAGGCTAGGTGGAATCTCCCCGTTTTGAGTTTGAATTCATAATTGGAGAATTTACACTTAAGCAAAGTGAGACTATTGAGCTTTTCAACAGCTAGAAAAAGTACATAAATTTCAATATCGATCCATTACAGCAATCGAAATAACACTACGCAAATTTTCGAAAGGCCAACAAATCAACAAAAAATTTTCTACTAAGATTTACTAAACGAAGAGGTACCGTTGTAATCACTGCACGGCCACTAATATGCTTGTATTACTGTGTTCATGCAATTAGATGGAAGTTTCACCTTTCCAAACTAAATAATTTCTAAGCTTCCGTGTCTACTCGTACGTATTTGCATCCTTGCAACAGCTTTCTCTTCTTCGTTTGAGCCGATTTTTGGCCAAGAGTTGCAAAATTATTTGCAGGCTACAAATTCTAAAGTTACACAATACTTGGAACTTGGAGTTGGCTGTATTGCAGTACGTAGGTATTTATATACATAATATATATATGCTCACGTAAGTGCAAGTAAACAAGATTTACGTACATACATACTTATGTATTTTGAAAATGAAAATATGAAATGAATTATGAGTGAAGCCATTTCATAACAAGGAATATTTATTGAATTTCGTGCTTTTAGAGGAGATCCAATGCTCAAAATTGTATACAAAGAAGCTTACACATGATTTTTTGAAATAGTTGAGTTAGACGATCTATGGAAGCTCTCGTTTGAGTTCACCTACTTGATATATATAAATTGTTGAGTTAACCCACTATACGCATATCAAATAAACAAATTTACTAAAGATGAACGTAAACTTATCTTTTCATACCAATGTATTATACACTATATAACCAGACTCGTTTCGCTGTCTTCTCATACAAAAAATATACCGAAAAGCTCCACAAAGTGATGAATATATTTGTATGCTCAATTTAAACACTGTTGCTCATACCTACATAGTATATATGTTTATAAAAGAAACAGTGCACTTTAAAACCTTTATCTTACACAACCCAATTAAGAGCACACAATATTTAACCTGTTGTTGATTTATAGCAAAAGCGATGCACATATGCATTTGTAAATATTTATTTAACCAGTAGTTCGCAACATTTTTTCCTGTGAAAATATGAAATTCATGCATGTATGCATATGCTTTGTTAGCGCTGGCAGCCATGAGAATTTATGTAATCTACCAGTAAGCGACCTACAGAGAAACAAGTTTTTTTTATTAGCACAAATGAAATGTGGTTTGTTTGCTTCATCTGCTTTGAGCCAGTGAAACTGTTTCCACGTGTTCTTTGTGGATAAAATTCGGTTTTCCAATAAATTGTGTTATGAAATATTGATTCAATTCTGCTCCATTTAAATATGTGAGAGGGAAAACAAATGAATAAATAAAAGCAAATAAAAAAGTAGCATAAATGTAAACAAATATGTGCTAAATTGGATATGACCAAATATAAAAGCGAACCCTAAATACCTTTTTTACTGAAGAGTGAAAATTTAGAGTGTGCAGTTAAGCTTCTGAGTAAATATATTATTGACAATATCTGTATTTTTTATATACAACTAAACTCAAATTCACTGTCAATTAATAAAATAGAATTGTCTTAATAGTCAGTCCTAAGAAGCTTCATTTTTCTATATCACCTTTCATGCCTAAAATAATTACGTATTACAAAATGACGGTTCTGCAAAGAAATTAGTAATTCTGTCTACAAGCTCCATATTATTTGTGTTTGTCCATATAGTTAAAGGGAAAATTGTTCAAGTGAACTTAGTACTTCCAGCAAAAATTAAAAAGCCATATTGGGGCATCCTAATTATCGATAAAATAATTTTGTAAATTATAATGACTGCACACAGGAAAACAGCCTTTGACATGTAGCTACTACATTCAGAGGTTGCGTATACGCAGCGGTGTATATAGCTCACTGAGAATGCACGAGCAAAATAAGTTATATTCAGGATATTGGTTTACTCACATGTACATTTTTACATACGTAAGATAGCGCTAGTGCGCCATATTTGCAAAATCAAATAAGCGCACACATATTGCAAAAGGAAATTAGCAACAGGCGTCGATATGCGTCGCCTTTCCTCATTTCCTGCATGTCTGTAATTACTTTCTTCGCTTTGGCGAGCATACACGTGTCGCTGTAAGAGGGGAATCGTCAATATGAATTTGCGATGCTACCGGTTTGAGTTTATTGGTTTTTTATGGCGAACATATGAATACCGCTAAGGAAAAATAAAAACTGAACGGCAGGAAGCACTTCAAGTCCATCTCATTTGCTGTCGGATGAAACTTAATTAAGTGTTGCTCTGGACGAAGAATAAAGTATAATGAAGGCTAAATAGAATTTATGAAACGAAATGTAATCTTCCTAACTCTACTTTTAAATGGGCTCCCTACCAACATATATATGTATTTAAAAAATAAAAAATACACAAATTTTAATGAATAGTGAATTTTGAATTCGATTATAATCAAAATAATCACATATAATGGAGACTCTCTAAATAAATTCATATTCATATAAATTTCATTAGCTTAACTACCTACAAGTACGAGTACATGAATGAGTTAATAATCCAGCTAATTACTCAAATGGGTATCCGAAAGGAAACGTAAGTGCACACAAGCGCAAAAGATTGTTAAGCGATATTCACAGAAATATTTTGCCAACTCCTTTGAGATGAAATATGCCTGCCAAAAAGTATATCTAGAATTTCATTAACTGATTCGTAAGTAAAGGCAAGACCTATGTATATAATTACCATTGAAATTCCGTAGAATTCACACTAATACCTTAATGCCTTACCGAATGATGTATAACATGTATATTTAAGCAGCTGTTTTTTCACTGCACAAGGAAAAGTCCTTCAATTATATACATACAGTGGTGGCCAAATCATATGCAACTGGAACGCGATTTTAGAAAATGTATATATATCTTACGATTAAACTTTGCAGACTGTTGATTGAAAATGAAATTATTTTAATTTGGTGTTTTTACTAGTATTTAACGTCTATAAACACAAATATTTTCATTATTTAAAAAAAATACAGGTACCATTTTGATTTCACCTCTAAAATTACGTGGACAAAACATATGCAACTTTTTAGAAACAAAGGTAAAAAATATGTTTTGCTAATATTTTGTTGCAATTACAATGATTTTTCATCAATTCACGATATTTCCTTGGCATTGAGCCAATTAATTTGTCAAAGATTTTCATCGGAATCGATTTTCAGGCTCCTTGAAGTCTATTAAGAAGTTCAACGCAATTTTCAAAGTTAGTCCTTTCTATGCGCCTGTTAATCGGATTTTACAAGTTCTCAATAGGGTTCAGATCTGGAGCCACTCCATAACATTCACAATATTGGCTTAAAAACAAGATTTGGCATATTTAGACGTGTCCTTTGGGTCATTTTCCTATTCGAAGATTCAACACTATGGCATTTCCCGCTCAGAATAGGGCATATTTACACCTTTATAAACACATTTGTAGTTATAATAATTCATAATTCCATTAATTTCATATATTATTCCAACTCCGTTAGCAGAAAAGCAGCCCCACACAATTACATGGCCTTAGAAGCTTTAGTAAGACGTTGTCGTCCCTCATACAAACCGATGGTGTCGATAAAAAACAATGTTGAGCGTTTGATATTCGCTAAAGAGTATTTAAATTGGCCAATTATTAAATGAAAAACGGTTTTATTCAGCTATCAAAATCTAAAATCAAAAGCTAAATCAAAATTTAATTTAATAGGCAGTAATGGAATATCTTATGTGCGATGACAATAAATAAGAGATTTGATCTTCATGGTTAAGTATGGTGGAGGCCATGTAATGGTGTGGAAATGCTTTTCTTGTAACGGATTTGGGCTTTTTTATTAAATTTATGGAATTATCAATCAGTACGACTGCAAATGTATTTTTAAAAGTATAATTTTGTCCAACTCTGAGCGGGAAATACCATTGTGTTGAATCTTCCAATAGGAAAATGACCGAAAGGACATGTCTAAATATACCAAATCTTGTTTTTAAGCCAATATTGTGAATGTTACGGAATGGCTCCAGATCTGAACCCTATTGAGAACTTGTAAAATCCGATTAACAGGCGCAAAGAAAGGACTAACATTGAAAATTACGTTGAACTTCTTAATAGACTTCAAGGAGCCTGAAAATCGATTCCGATGAAAATCTTTGACAACTTAATTGGCTCAATGCCAAGGCAATATCGTGCATTGATGAAAAATCATTGTAATTGCAACAAAATATTAGCAAAACATATTTTTTACCTTTGTTTCTAAAAAGTTGCATATGTTTTGTCCACGTAATTTTAGAGGTGAAATCAAAATGGTACCTGTATTTTTTTTAAATAATGAAAATATTTGTGTTTATAAACGTTAAATAATAGTAAAAACACCAAATTAAAATAATTTCATTTTCAATCAACAGTCTGCAAAGTTTAATCGTAAGATATATATACTTTTTCTAAAATCGCGTTCCAGTTGCATATGATTTGGCCACCACTGTACATAGGTATGTAAAAGGCCACTTATTTACAAACATCTCATATATTTTGCCACGCAAAGCTAATTTATATTTCACTTTAGGATCAGGTGAATTTCGCAAACTTTGGAAGAGTTGCTAATGAGCAAATGAGAATAAAATGGTTTCATTTTACAGTTAAGTAGCCACCTTTCTGTAGAAGCAATGATTGTAACAAAGTGAAATGTGAAGCGATGGTGTTAAAAAGAGAAAGCAAATCAACTCATAAATTATATGTTATCGATGAAAGCAGGTCATGATAAAGGCAAAGGTCATAATGCATCTAAAATTCCATTCATTGTTAACATAGAGTGGAGTACGAAATCTTCACAATTTTTTTTACAAAAACTCCTCTAACTTTTAAATATAGCTCAGTTAAGGAATTGAGAATCATCATAGTATATTGGGTATTGAAAATAATTTCTGTTTAAAAGTCATGCTACGTTACCAGTTTCCAAGACTACTTTTCACATTTTTCCTTTACTATATGACTTTTCTCACAAAATCTATTTTTAAAAGCATTTGCCAAAACAAAAGTAACAAAGTGTCAGTCAGTGAATTATTGGCACACGTGCCGCCTAACTAAAATAACTTTTTTGTATGTTATATGTTTAAATTTTAAATTTATAAATGATTTATCGTTTCCTTGTTTACCTTACACAAAGCCAGTACACCAGGAATAAAGCATGTATATATATAATATTCTAAGAATTCTAAATTTGAGTAGGGAACTTTTTGCTACTTTTCTTCAGCTCTCTAATAAATTAACAGCGTTTGTTATTCCAATGTTGACTTTTGATGTATGCACTGCTGATAGCTTCTAATGAGCCACTTTAATCCTAAGCACATACATATTCACTAATATGTTGGAGACTATATCCATTTCACAAAGAAAATAGTAGGAAATAAATATGTAGGCTACCAAAGTGTAATTAATCCACCTACTGTGAAAATTATGCTAGACCAAAATTCACACACATATTTCACATAAAGTCCACTACAATAACGAAAATAATCTTATATAGTGTATGAGGGCTGAGATAATTCCTGAACCTATTTCACTCATTTTCACCACCAACGTACACTATATCCAAGATTATACGCTCATTTAATTTTTCTAAGATATCTCACATATTAACCGATATATGCGGAATAAAGCCCTACGCATTTTCTAAAAGCCGTATATCAGGTATATGGGAGCTACGGAAAGTTGTGAACCGATTTTAACCGTTTTTGGTACAGAGACACACTAATAGAAGAAAAAGATTTCCTCTGAATTACATTAAGATATCTGAGAGATTAAACGATATTTTCAGTGAAAAATTACCCTTAGGCACTGAGTTCTTAATGTTCGATATCAAGGACCTTTAAAAAATATAGTCCGATATCGACAATTTTTCCACAAGTTATGTCACAGCTGAAATACAATATTTTTGTAAATTGTATTCCGCCATATTCATTGGTTCCTAATGCATATACTATAAAGTGAAGGAATCAAATGGAATTTAAAACTGAGTTATATGGGAAATATGCATATTCCGTCCGGGTCATCAGGGTATTAAGAAAATTCATTAAAATCGATCGAATTATTTCTGAGATATGGTTTTCGACCCATAAATGGGCGACGCCACGCCTATTTTAACTCTGAGTGCAGCATCCTTCTGCCATTTCTTCTGCAAAATTTATACGAAAAATATATACAAAAAAACAATCAGGAGGCTTGGCCACGCCCACTTTCCCAAATAAATTACATCAAAATATGACCCTTATTAGTGCGATCCTTTGTGCCAAATTTCACTGTTTAGCTTTATTTATGATTTAGTTAGGATATAGTTAAGGAATATGTGTACTAAGTTTCATTAAGATATCTCCATTTTTACTCAACTTAATTAGAATTATACCATTATTACTAATAAAGAGCCATAATTATAAAAAATACTAAATTTTAAATATTTGTTAGAAAACAGTAATAAAAGTATTTTCCTCACCCACAATACCACTATTAGCCTGAATAAAACTTTCGACTAATCTCTTATATACATTCTTGCTTACACAAACAAACGAAACCATTTAAAATTTTATTGACATCCAGCCTAAGCATGGCGTCTGCTACTTGACATGGCCGACATACCAGGCGTATGAGTAACAATTTATTATAATTGCATTTAAATGTCAGTCAATAGACTAAAAATTCAACAAATGCTGACAGTCAGCAGACATGAGGGCAGCTGAGTCAAAAATTACAAAATCAACGCAAAGTTTATTTACAGCCATTATGTCAAAGCGATCAAGCAATATTTCGATGTGATGGACGATAAATTTTGCCTTTAGCACAGTGTGTGTGTAAAACAATGCAATAGAAAGTGAAATACATTCACATATTATGATACAAGTACACTTATCGCAAACACCCTTAAAATTTTACAAAATATCATTTCAATAACTATATAAAAGACGCATCACACACAAGTGCGCTGTCCCAATTTTCCACTCAACTACTCGCCACTAAATTTAAATTAGCCGCATAATTGAAACCAAAATATAATATATTCAAACCCATATGCATGTATATGCGTTACTATGTGTATTGATTCTTCGTTCTAACCAAAATAACTCACTTAATTGGTACAGAATCAATTTCTATTATAAATTCGGCAAACCACAACCTTTCTTCTCCCGACGGAGTGAAAGCGACGCAAAAGGTCAAAAATGGATTTCTAACGAATCGCACACACAAACACACGCACACAATTTCACATTCATCGTATTACATGGAGAGAAGCACATCCAAGCTCCATTAAACTTGTTTGTCAATACATATACCAACAAAGCTTGTAATTAGAGCTGCTAGTCAGCAGACTGGCAAACCGAGCAAAATCTTCTGAAGCATGCGGCTGTTGACGAGAACTTTATGAAATTCCCAGCACTGAAACCACAGTTAAAACTTTTCAATAAACATGAATAAATGCTGTGCTCTGCTGTGCTGTGTGATGTGATGAAACTTAACCTCACAAATATAACCACAGTAGTAGTGGAACATTGAAGGACAAAGGAAAAGAGAAGGCAATATATTAAAAGTAGATATGTATATCTATATCTGTTTACACCCAACAGTGTAGCAAATACTCACGGTTAACTTTCCCACAGCAACAGCAGCAGAACAGTAGCCAAACAAATGAGCACGTATCGCAAGTTAGTACGCGCTTTTATGTTTTAAGTTACGCGCACAGCGGCTGATCTCCAACAGGCTATGAAATACCCCCTCCCCGCAGGCAACACAAATGACCTATGATATAAACGCATCGTAACAACAAAAGTTTAAAAAGCTCATAATTGAATAAAGGCGAAAGTGAGTTTAAGCTAAACGGCCAAAGGGACCGCAAGATAAATGAGAAAGAGAAATATCAGCCGTTGCGGGGAGCGAAGAAATGCGCGCCAGTTTGAATAAGATGGCAATACATATTAGTAGCTATGCAGTCGATTAATAAACAAAACGATTTAGCTTACACCCCTGCAGATAGCTTAGCTGAGTTGGGAGAAATAACTTGTTCACCATGGTGGCGCGGGGTAGCTGAGTTGGTTGGTAACGCAATACCATTGTATTTGATTATGCATAGAACCCAAAATTATTATAAAAGCAAGAGCGATGATTTACGTGAGTGATGATAATAAGCAATGGAAAATAGAAAGAGAAGAAAAAATAAAAATTTAATTCTTGAAATTGCTCGCTTCATTATCATAATAAGACTGCGCATTTACTTTCGAAATGGAATTTGATTTGTGAATAATGAATTTGAAATAATAATGAAGAATCGCATCCATCTAGCGTGCATTTCCTTCAGCTCCGAGCCCAACGAACTCATTACATGATTTTCGTAATAGAAGCTCTTGATAGTTGGAGTTAATAACAGTACCTGTAAGTCACCCATAATATTCAAACAATTTCCATAAACTCTCTTCTAACGAGTTTCAGAGTTCGTCAAAAAATAACTATTTATTGGGAAATGGTAGGAAATTAAACCCAATTCGTTGTTTGGAATTATATTTTTTATACAATATTACAGATATTGATATCTCGACAAAATCGTAGACAATATTATAGTATATTGGGGAGGAAAATGTCAATGGCAATCATTGCATATTTACCGATTTCTATTATTCTTACATTCTCACATAACAAAAATTCGCCGTACTAAAGTCTAAATCAAATACCAAGATAGAAGAACAACAACAAAGTTTTTTTCAAACAAAAACAGAAAAATAAATAAGGCGCAACGGCGAGCACTCAATCGGCCAGGGTAATCATAAATCCGCTTTATGCTACTTATTCTAGCATAAGAAAGAAATAAAATATAATCCAGGTAAATATTGAAATCTCACTTAAAACCTAGCAGCGTCTAGCCGAGCTAAAGAAGGTCAGAAGAAAAAGGCATTAAAATGTAAATAATAAATAAGAATAGACAAAGGAAAGTTGAATGTTTAAGGAAACACAATTAGATGAATAAATCAACCAAAAGAGAACTCATAAGCGATCAGATACAGCTGGTCAATATAAGTACACTGGAACATAACATATACACAAATGCCTAAGTAGGCGCTGGGCTTTTGTTATAAGCATATTAAAGACAATATGGTAGCATAACACAAGAAGGTTGCTATGGCGTTTAATTCATTGTGAAACCGTAAATAAAATAAGTAGTGAATAATCAACATCCTGGATTTGTCTGCAGCTGAAAGCACTGGGTAATTTACTTGGAATCGAAAATTTTCCCATTTTATATATAGAGGAACTTCTATAACTCGAAGATATCCGCTCGAACTCTTAAATTGGCAATAGAAGTAAATTTTAATACAAATTTCCTTCCATACATCGAATTTTTCGACCAGGGCATAATACAAAATGTGAAATTTTACTACCGAGGCAGGATTTTAAAAGACTTCTACATGTCTCAAGTTTGACACTACTTAACCGACCACTCATCAATCATTCAAGTTATCCATCACAATCACTAATATTTTAATTATTGTGGCATTTATTGATGAAAAAAAGTAAACAATAGACACAATAAGTTGTTTGGAAAGCCAAAATAAAGTTAACAACCAAATGTTATGTCGAGAGGTAAGTGCCAAAACAAACTTCACACGAAAAGCAAATACGGAGGAAAGTTTGCTAGGTAAAGCCAAATTTAGTTATAATATAATTGTTTCTATCCCTATCTTGTTATACAGCAATCTTCTCTGTATTCAAGGTCCATCCTTCGAGTCTAATTAATATTAATTTCCTTCAATTCTTCTATAGTATACGTGCGAACATACGGACATACAAAATATGCGGTATGGATGAATGAATTAATTTGGAAATAGATATGAATATACGATAATGAGATTATGTATGCATAATATTACACAGAACAGCAGTTATTACCATTTCATATTACAGAAGTGCAAATAATTATATTTTTCCCCTCATCTGTCGTCAATCACTTGCAATTTCGTATTTATGTTCATAACTTTATTGAACATATAAATATACACACAAAACTCGTTAGCTTTCAGAAATTATGCAAATTACAGCTGACAAATTATGATTATATGATATAACATTGATGACATTGCTTCTTATTGAATGTACATTCAAATGCAAATTTATACCGAATACAATGTCATGAAACAATCTGTCAGTCAACCAATGGATAAATGACAATAATTTGTGTATCGTAATACGAAGCATTTCCAGATAGATTTAAGTAAGACTTTAATAATTTATATATTTATATGTTGAAGTGCTGTTGAAATAGGAAAGTTAAGACAGGAGCTCAACCTTAACTTTGGACCACAGTGCTCTCAAAATATTCAGGAAGAAAAAAAAGAAGGAAGAAAATAGTAAAAACAGACATAACAGTATTAGGCGCTGGCATAAAAGCTCTCGCGCATAACTACTTATTGAGTTTTCACAGCGATCACTAACTTATAGCCTTTTCACACAGCCAAATGAATTGAGCAATTAAAATTTTGATTGAGAAACCATTATTAAAAAAATTATCATATATTTTTACATTGTTTAGTAAATCGATCTTAATAAGCGTTTTAATCGAATAGAGACCGTTTAATTGATTTCATGATATAATGTTTATGACATTTCTCCAGCGTGAAAAGGCTATTACACTAATATGAGAAAAATTATTGAGAGACAAAAAGACGAATGTTTTAGTTCAATAAGCGTGTAAAAATTATTTTAATACAATTTTTACTCTAATGAACTTCCAAAGCAATATTGTAGCTAAGTAATGTGCAATAATATCATATTCCTCATGAGTATGATATATAATTGAATCAAATTAAATAATAAATTTTAAATGCTAAAATTTGCTATAAATTATAATTGCAATAAAAATATTGCATCAATTTATTGGCTTAATTATGTATCAATTTTTAATTTGCTTTATTTTTTTTATCCAACAATTTGTGAATAAATTGCTTAAATTAATTGATATCATTTAATTATTAGAAATGTATCTGAGCCATTAAGTGCTAACGTATTAATTTTCAATTTCATTTGAAATAAAAACATTTGTATGTATATGTATAAAGTCAGAAGCATAGCAAATTACGTCAAATCTCAGTTTATATTTATTGTTTTTAATAAAATATTAATTTATATATTTTGTGCAACTAATAAATTGCTGACTCATTCGCTGTTAGGACTATTAAAGTTTTATTACTATTACCAATGCAACTATTGCCACCTATTGCTATCATCGACAATGGCTTATAAGGGTAATTCAGTGACAGCATTAAGTGTGAAATAAGTGCGACTTACTTTCACGCTGCAACAAATCTTTCATAGAATTTCTCACCAGCTCTATCCTTACTCCTCCTACTCGCACATGTCCATTGCCTCACTTGCACAAACTCTTGAAATACTTTTCATTCTTTTAAATTTCATTTCATTACCAACAATGACATTCATAAACACTTTGGCTGTGTTGTGCAATTAAAAAGGCAGGCAAGCACTTGGCAGAATGAGCCATTTACGCAACACATACTTGAACACTCTACTGTTAGTGTAACTAAGGCGTTCAGCTATAATATATATAAAAGAAATGGCAGTTTGAATGGAGCGTACACAATTGTTTAGCTTGAATAGAGTGTTATAAAATATAACTACAAGCATATCAACAGTTAGTTAGCAGTAATGCCACTAGCGCTTTGAAATATGCAAAAGCATACAACAGAGTGTCGTTAATGCCATAACATTGTATGTATAATGGAATTTTAACATAAATTTATTTAATATATTTAAATATAATAATCAGTAAATAATAAAGAAATAATATTTATAGGGAAAATGTATTATAAAATGATTTTGCCCTGGTAGTGGAATACTTGAAAATATTCGTTCGCACTCTAGTAAATGTCATCAGCAGCATAAGATAAGCAGAAAGTTACAAATTAAACCAAATACAACGAAAATTCAAAAAGTTAAACAAGCAAATCTAAGAAGCAGGAAGTAGAGTAAAGTGCTTCAAGTTATTTAACGCTTGCACTGTACACCTGTTATCTGTGGAGGTAAATTGAACGAGGCAACAGTGAAAGTTTATAAGACTGAGTGCACTAACACATTCTGTAACATGGCAACTGTCACATGACAGCATAGTCGAGCATCCTTGGATACAAGTAATGTGTTACTGCATTATATATAAAAACATATATATACATATTTGATTTAAGTAAGCAATTACGTGCTGGTTTTAAGTACACAAGATTCAATGATTAATAAAAAACGTTTAAGCCATAGTTGGAGGGTCCTGGCAGTGAAACCTCGACCTAGTCAGAATAAGGCTAATTTTTATAAATTTTTATATAAAAACGGAGAAAAGACAAAATAATTTAGTGATAAAAGCATCAGACTTATACAAACTTGGACATTACTTGCCCAGAGACAACCATTTAAAAAACAATTTTAGTCATATTTATTGGTCTGGAGTTACTAACTATAAAAAATACCGATCGTATAGGTTAATCATTTTCCAGAAGCCTTCTACATATCAAACAATTAAAGTTCACTGGGTTGTTGTGTCTTGAAAAGGCTGCACTTTTTCTCTTTTTACGGTGTCAGTTGTTTCAAAGCCTCAAGTTGGCAGCAATGGTATTTATTTCTGCATATTAAATATATTATTTTCCGTTTGAATATTATATAAGAAATATCATTTTATTGTATGTGTGAAGTGGACCAACAATAGCTGCGAATAAAGAACTTTTTAAAAACCTGTCTCTTCTTTTGGATATTTTAAAAAAATTCAATAAAAGGCTCTAAAAATCCGTAATTTGGTAGCACTGTAGCAGTATATACATAGCCGCTAAGCTAAAATTTAATCGAACTACAACAAAAATCTATACCACAGCTATACCATAATTAAAGACGTGTATTTGTTTTCAGAATGCAATAATTTTACGATTTCTTTTGCAGCAATTAAAAGTTTTTCCACTTGATAAAGTACCAACCATAAAAGTTAAAATTGCATTTTCTTTACGAGACAGCCATGTGCGATAAACTTTAATTTTTCTTATTCGATGAAAATTGGAAAGAAACTATAAAGTGTGTGTTGTACACACATGGATATGTATGTATGTGATATTTATTGAAAAACTTGGTCAAATGAGCAAAAATACTTCACGTGATGTGGGGCTCATAAGCATGCTTTGTTTGAGAACCATATATAATTAATTAATTTGGGTTTTGGAATTTTTTGCAATAGTTCCTAAAATTAAATGGAAAAAGAAACACATGTGTATATCAATGTCAGCATCTTGTAATTTATACCTTAAAAAGTTACGCAGAATAAACTAAAGGTATGTGCCCAACTGAGGTAGTGCAAGTAGTCACCAAATTTTGTTAAAAAACACGTGAATAAGTATAGTATACTTAAAGTAATATATAATATGTCAAGAAATTTTTTCATATTTAAATTATTGATAATCCCAACAGACGACCCTTATCAAGTTGACGTACATTCTAAAGAAGATATTCAAAGCATTTAAGGTCACACAGCTATTTATAAAATAACAAGTTTCAGTTAGCAGAACATCAATTTGAGCAGAAAATCTCTTAGAAAATCATGAAACCCTCAGTTTACTAGCAAACATTAAACACTTTAGTAAACAAATATCACCATGCGTATATACATATATAATTATACATACATGCTTATACACACATTCACCTTCAACCAAATACTTTCACTTTTCATAAGAGCACACTTCGCTTGTCTGCGCTGAGAAGCTCCTTTTATGAAAAAGGTACGATAAATGGATACATAAATAAAACTACAACTGCACATGCTATCAGTATGCCGCAATGCATATTTCATGCATACACAAAGGTCTTTCATTTAGTTTTCACCAAAAAAATAATAATAAATGTATGGATATTAGTGCGCACGTTGGCACAGACACAGCCACAGTGCATGTGCAGTTAATTTTGAGTTAGCATAAAAAAACAATCATAAGGTCATAATTTGTGGTCTACATAAATGCCCCTAAGTGCCATAACTTACATTTAATGGAAAACGTTTGAAAAAGGCGCCGTGCGTGCATTTTGTTTTTTTGTGTATAGAAATATCTACCTATAATTGTAATTTTTTCGGTTATATACTGATTTTTATATTTTCCTACAAGTTTTTATAAACCTATACAATCTGGGTGAAAGCGTAATTTTTGTGACGCGCATTTAATGAACATAGATCGTTTTTCGCCTCGAAATTTTAACTAAAATCAGGAATAGTGCGTAAAAAAATTGAAAATAACAAATTGTGATTCTCCATTAATATTTTAAATATACTATACTCGTATGTATCTCCTCAACTTCAATAAAACTACTGCATTTAATAAAATAATCAAAATAGTTACTTACACAATAGAAACAAAAACGTCAGGAACTAAAAACAGAAATACTACAAAAGGTACTATTTAATGGTATGGGTTTCAGTAGTCAATGGCAGAAGTAAATTAGCTCAAAGAAGTGCAAATTAACACAAGTTAACCACAAACACAATTACAGTTTTCTTTACTATTTTGAAGGTTTTCTATTTTCCAATTCTGGAAACTGTTTTCTTCCGGCTTTCCTCATTTTCCTAATAAATTAAACTCAAACTCAAGCGGTCAAATTTACAAAATATATGTATGTTCATACGTACATGCAAGTTGTGCAAAGTTCTTTTGAAATTTATTCGCCAGATCTCTTCAAATTCATCTAATACTACAAAAATACGTGGAAATATAACTCATACGACCCAACGAACATATACTATTATTGTATGTACATGTGTTCATTAATAATTGTATACTTACACTATATAAAACTATAACATTGAGCTCCACATTTAAGCACAAATATCAACAACAAACCGTTGAACTTTTTACCGTTTACTTTCCAACTTGCTTTTCATTCATGATTTCAGCAAATATTTCATGCAACGCTTCAGCTCGGAATTGCTTACATAGATACATATCACATCTTCCTGTTCGGGAATTTATTTTCACACGTAAAATATTATTCACCAAGTTTTTCTTTTTTCAACTCTCTTATTCTTCTTTATGTTCACATCGATTTCCTTGGTTTCTTTCAACCATCTGTTGCCTGTCAGCTTTTCGTGTGGCTTTAGCGTTTACTATTTACTTTTGTGCTTTTTTCGATTTTACAAGAAATCCAAAAGAAGGTTATGCATTACTGATTTGCGTATATATTCGTGATTTTATATCTCCTGCTTTCTCTCCTGACAAAACTAAACTCCTCACAAAGTGTCTAAATATATGCACAATAAATCGCCAAGACCACAGTTAAAAACCTAGCATATTATTCTTTTCAACCAACTGTACAATAGTTGTTACTTTTTTTGTTACGTTTATATAGTAAATTTTTATTTTAGATGATTTAAGCTTATTATGAAAGAATGCATATTTCTATCATGCGACTAATGTAGCTGTATTTCAACATCAACTGCTTATGCTGCCTTATCTCACTAATTTGATTGCGAAACTATTTCATATCCCCAACTTCAATGGAAACTTTTGCAGTGACATTGTGTGTAAAGCAAGTGGTAACAATTCTTTAATATGAATAAAAATCGGGAATATTTGTGAAAAATAATAAAGAACTTTGACACCTGAGATCTATATGTGTTAGTATGTATGAATTATATGTGCAATCGATAACTTGGCAACACAAGTAAAATTCCAATCACACACATTTCACGAATACTTTTGTGAAAGTTGTTTCTGTTTCTTTTGTTACTGGAAAAGTTTTATTGCTTCTTTTGCTCATTCCAATAACAATAACACTATACTTATGCATTCCGGTATCGTTATTCGCATCTTATAACGAGAAAAATAGCCGTAGGTGTTGTGTTACAACACATATCTTCGTAATAATTTCCCCCAATACTTTTCTTTTCACAATATCTTTAGAATTTGTGCATCAATGAATGTGGATTATTATTCTCATAAGCATAGAGTTTATACATCCAGATAAGTAGCAATAGAAAAGTTATTATAATCGTAGATGGAATTTATATAGGAAGGAATATAGGATATATACATAGTATACCATGGTGGAGGTGACCAATTGAAGAGGAATATTTGGAGTGCCATTTCCCATTGCTAGTTATAACTATTATCTTATTGGAGATGTGTATGGATTTATTTTTGATGAAAAACCAAGATATTTCAAACACGCTAATTATCATTGCATATATTACTATAAATTTCTAGAATAGCTGGGCACTTGGTAATGTTGGATTTTGAGTTATAAATACTTTCAAAACGAGAATTTTAAATAAACAATAAATATATTTATAAAATAATAGCGGAAAACTCTCACTCACCTTTAAATATTAACTTTTTAAGTACCTGAAAAGAGAAAAACGGAAAAAATTAGTAAAAAACTAGTGCATAATATAAAAAGTTTTTTAAATATTAAAAAAAAATAGTAAAATGTAATAATTATGGAATTATTACAAGATCATAATCGTTTGTGAAGACTCTTCATTGACTTCATTGACTTTTCCTCTTACATTATTACACTTAATTTAATACCAACCCACTTAATAGTGACTTTGACACTTAGAAACCCTACATAATACTACAGAACATAGACGTTTGACCGCATTTACTTTTCTTAGTGTTTACCAGCAATCAACAACAAACAAATCTTTAGCTAATTCTTAAGTGCACTTAAGTAGTAATTATCGCACTAAAACAAGTTTAAACGAGCTTCTAAGTGAATGAAGTGTTCTGAAAAATTTTTGCTGCAAAACTTCGCAACCGCAACTATACATGAGGCAGTGAGTGCAAAGAACTGTAATCACATAAACGGAATGTAATAAGCCTAA
The DNA here is from genome assembly GCA_031772095.1 of Zeugodacus tau. Classification (NCBI taxonomy): domain Eukaryota; kingdom Metazoa; phylum Arthropoda; class Insecta; order Diptera; family Tephritidae; genus Zeugodacus; species Zeugodacus tau. Next base: position 45,244,161 of record CM062650.1, read on the forward strand.
TATGTGCCGCATATTATATTACTAAGGAATAAAGTAAGCTATTTAAATTATTTAAAAGAAAAATTAATTTGAGTTTGGTTTCTTTGCGATTTTCAATCATCTTTATTAAATAAAAAATTATCTATTTATATTTTGTATTTTGAATTTGCACCAAACGGTGCTAAATCTCTTAAAATATGTACATATGTACGTATGTCGAGGTTGATGTACCTCAGATATCACTCGAGGCTCAGTTGGACATACACTCATTGGCATTCATAAATACATTAAAACGCCTGTTAGGAATTTTCCTAGAGGGTTGTGCGTTAGTATGTACAAAGAATAAGCACGATTGCATCATGTTTGGGTAACGCTGGCACTTGCAAAACTGTACATACTCGCTTGTGAGGTAAAGCCATTAGTTTTAATCTAAACCAAATTGCCTCTCCTGTTTACTATGTCAATTTTAAGGATCATTTTACAAAAGTAACATTTTCGAAAACTCTAGACCCAACTAACTCAATAACGGCTTTTCTTTGCTACAGGACACCTGATGAGGCTGAGCGCTTGGATGAAAAGCTGTTATTTGCTCTTAATCCAGTGCCGTGCCATACGGTGAAGGCTATATGACAACGGCATTCAAAATTTGGAAAGCTCATATGAATATCCTGACCGTAATACCTCCCACGAATATATTCATATGTGGCTAAGGCATATTACTACCAAAAAATATTTATATCAATGACATCCTTTTACACAATAGGCATGAATATTAGTGATGAGCGATATTTCACTACCGGTGATTTTTTCACTGTGATTGAAAAATCGCTTATAGCAACAGCGATCAATTTTTGTAAATATCAGTGATTTAAAATCGCTATTGCAGTTAAGTAATTTGAGTTCGATCACAGTAGCTATAGAGAAGTTCAGTGTTTTTGTTCGATCACAGTACATATAGGTGTTCAGTAATTCTAATTCGATCACTATAGCAATAGCAGTTCAGTGATTCCAATTCGATCACTGTAACAATATCAGTTCGAAAGTAGCAATCACTGTTCAGTAACAGTATCAGTTCGAAAGGAGCAATCACTGTTCAGTAACAGTATCAGTTCGAAAGTAGCAATCATTGTTTAGTAACAATATCAGTTCGAAAGTAGCAATCACTGTTCAGTGGTCACAGTAGAAATTTTAGTTGTGATTCGATAATTTTGGATACGGTGATTACAAAAGCAGCTAAATGTACCCAAAATGTATTAATTAGTTAATAGTGATTACAAAAGCAGGTAAATTTTAGATATTGTTAAAATTAATAAAAATGAATATGTAAAAACTTAAAAAAAAATTTGAGTACAAATTCTCATAAATTCGTTTTTTTTTTTTGTTGTGATCGCAACAGCAATAAAAAATCACAGTGATTTAAAAGTAGCAATCACTGAAATCACAGTGATTCAAAAATAGCAATATCGCTCATCACTAATGAATATGTATACGTATTGTATGTTACCACAGAATGCAGTTTTCTATCAACTTTCGTTTGCACTTGCCGCTTGTCTTTTTGTGGCCTCCAGTTCTTGATGCTGTCTTTCAACTACTTTGAAAAGTTTTTACTTGAGTCCATTCACACCCTATGGGGTTGTGTTTACCTTATGTGCGTTTATCAACTTCGATTCGCTTGTATAAATTTCCAGAGTCGAGCTTCAGCATTCTTGAGATGACTCCTCCATACATTCAACATTAATATTCCACTCACTCTTATTGTCGCAATTCCGTTATTTTTTTATCAATGTGCAATTTTAATTGAATTTAAAAGACCATTGATATTCAACTTTTTCCATATCACGAACCAAACTGAAAAAATACTCTCTACACTAAAAATATTGAAAATAAACTAGAATAATATCGCTATTTAGGCTACAACACTTATGCACTGTATGTTTTAGTTTGATCTTCAGCAATTCAATCATTCTAGCTATGATCAAGATTATAATACCTATAGCTGATTTGGAAGTCTAAAATCTACAAAACGGCAGCTTAGAATCGTATATACGTTGGCCTCTGTTCTTAGAAACCCTGGTCGTGGTAGATTTTATATATTACATTTGTGTAAAATGGACTAAAGTCTTAAAATATTTTCATTCCTATAACACTATAGCAATGTTGAAAATTATTACTTTCACTATTCTTACTACCGACGGGGAGCCGATCATCTAAACTTCTACTCAAGAAACTTGTTCAATAAGCTAATATTTTTGTAACATTATAAAAATTAATGTAGAATTATAAACACGCACATATTTTTTCATTTGTCATGTGATTTTAATAAAAAAATACTAATATTAACTGTATTTGTTGTTTCTTCACTTACTTGCTTGAATCTACACCAATTTATTAATTTCCCATATTAATTTAAACATTTCAGTTTAATTTTCAAGCACTTTGGATGTTACTTCACTTAAAATCAGTTTGATATTTTCCACAAAACCATTGTCTACACTTTTCGTCTCATTTAATTATTCCAACCTATTTACATACACATATATTTAATACCCTTAAACATTTGTTCATGTTTTTGCAATTCTCTGTTTTCATTTTTACGTTACACCACTCGTAAAAGGTTTTTCGTATTTAATAACATTTTTCTCACTATACACCGAATGCATGTTTACGATCGGCTCCACATGCTTATATTGAATTGGCACGAATTACCTTTGCTGTTTACCAAATCATGTTGATACATGCATGCAAGACAAGGCAATGTTCATTTATGCATGCTGAGGTGAGCAAATGAAACGTGTGCTTATACAAAAGTGACGTGACTGCATGTTAACATTTTGCATGAATTTATTTACAACACAATTATCATGATATAATTTTCTCTGGTTTATGCTCTCAAAATTTACTATTCACCTCTTTTCATTATGTCCACTTTTAATACGAATTTTCTCATACTACACCAAATACACGGATTTTTCGCTCGGCTCCACATGCTGTTTACCCCACATAGACACGATTGACCACAGCCTTTGTGGTAAATCAAAACATGGTGTGTTTGTTATTGCATGCAAAGGTGAGCAAATTACAACATTGACAAGATCAAACATGAACCCGCGCTTATGCACCAGTGAGGTAATTTTTTACATGCATTTATTTATAATACAATTATAATTATTTTGTTTTCACTAGTTTATGCTCTCAAAATTTACTATTTTGTTGGTTGCACAACACCTCTTTTCATTATGTTCACTTTTAATAAGAATTTTCTTTTACTGCGCCGAATGCACTGATTTTTCACTCGGCTCCACATGCTGTTTCCCCACATTGACACGATTTACCACAGCCTTTGTTGTAAAGCAAATCACGCAATTTCATACTAAATGAGGTGTTGTTTGTTTTTTTGCATGGTGAGGTGAGTAAGTAATGAATACACATAATATGTGTAAATATTAATTTATGATCGTGCACACATTAGGTGTGTACACTTTGTAAAGTACATTTAATATGAAATTTGACAATTCTAAATTTATTTTAAATATTTTTTATGTACATACATGCATGTCTTATTTTTTCGAGAACAAATTATGTATGAATGAACTCTTTACAAAAAATTCGTTCCAAATTAGTGATTGTTATTAAATTAAAATTAATAATTCGTTGGATTATTTTTATTATTATAATAAAATTGACACGAGACACGAATTTCTAAAATTTGTACTGAAATATTTATGTATTATATTTAGCCAGCAAAATTAAGATCTTTTATAAAGGCTAAAGACAAATACATTAGATTATACTTACACATGTAGATATATTTATGTAATTCAAAGTTAGGCTTATAAACGAAAAGTAAATATTTGTTTGTTTTTAAAACAGGGTAAATCATATTTTCTAATTACAGATTTAAGGACACTACAACAATTGGACCATGAAATCGAACAACGCAAATGACAGAAAACAACAACTAATTATACAAATTTTTCTAAGTAGATGTAAAACAAAAACTAAAATAAACTATTTTACTGAATTTTCGCCTAGAAAGAGTTTGATACATCTACTCACCTACACAAACATAGCATTTACAACTAGGGTAAAGTTTGTATGTTTTAGTTCCCAATTATTGGTATGTACATGTACTACATGGGTTGAAAAGGTTTTGACCTAACAATTCAACAACAATCGATACCGATTGGATAATATGATGCCTCAATGTTTTGAAACTAGGCATTTATTTAAATTTTTATTTTTATATTTCTCCAGCGACCCACTTTTTGCGTATTAGAGAGAGGAACTAGTCGATACGTACTTTTCAGGCCAAGTAGGCAATTTCAAGCTCTGTGAAGAATGTGCGATACGACACAATTAAGACATCAATAGGAATCCAACTGCACATAATATAATACAAGAGTAAGGAAAAGTTCAAGAACGATAAAGAAAGAACCGGCCCATCAAATGTTCGATAAGCCAGTACTGTACTGTCCGCAAAAAAGTGATATGCTTAAGTGAATTACGTAATATTATAAATATTTGTTAGCAACGAAAGCGTAAGGACAAAATGAAAGCGTACATTTGTGTTCAGAGTAAAGTATATATGACATTGTATTAGAATAAGGACGTTGATAGTTCCGATAGATAGTAAATATGAAATAGTAAATAACAAGAGCTTTTATTGTGAGAAGCTTGTGCCCTTTATCTTCTGCAATGGGTTTTGCTGTCCCAAGTCATCATTGTTATAGCGAATCACACTCAAGTTTAATGCGTGCAACGTTCGAAGTGGCTAGCAATTTACTTTTCCTTCCATATAATTTGTTGCCGTCGATTCACATACATCAAGTTTCGCCAAATACCTAAGCAGCTTTTTGAAATCCTATGTTGGAAGCGGTACACTAACTAAGGGACAGAATAGTAATTGACAAAATTACTTTGATACTTATTAACCTTTTCTGTGTTTGTCTTTGTTTTTATGAAAAAAATCAAAAGCTTTTCTTGCCTTCTAGAAAGGAGAAAAAATTTACAATATAATTGAAAACGCACATAAGTCTACAGAGGGTAGAGGAACGGAAGCGAGTGCGCGTAGCCAAAAAAAATGTCATCAGCTTAGACTTCGCCACTTTTCAAAATAACTGTGGGAGTATTCAAATTTATTCGGTTTTGCGACAGCCAACGTGTACAGTCCTCAAAGCTAACATATAAACAAGGTTTGAAATACATATATGTACATGTACAAATTTTCGATGCTGTGAAAAGGAATTTTCGCGCATCGCCACCTCAAAGCTCACAACGTATGCATATCGGAATTTCCATTTATGCTCCAGTGTGGTGTAAGTTACATTGAATTTTGGCAACTTATATACTGAAGAATTGTCTTTTCCTTTTATTTTTGAACTGTTGCTTTTTTAGTCCACAGCCTTAAATGAAAAGCTGTAAATTGCTTATTCTAACTCACTAAGAAAAAAGTCAAAATGGAAGTAACAACAAGAGTTACTTGTCTTACTCTCATCGAAACAGACTCACGTTCATTATTGTTGAACTAACATTTCAGTTTAAATATTTTTAATTTTTTTTGTCCCTTCAATAAATTTTACAAGATTAGTTTTTAATACTTTAAGCCTTCGATAGTTGAATTACGAACACAAGCACACACACATACGAGTACATGTTCCTTGGTTACTACAAACAAATTTAATTTTAATATTGTTACATAACCCTTGGAAATTTGGTTTCTTATGGGTTCTTTTCTTCTGAGTGATTTTGGAATTAATTTGCGTAAGTCTCCTGCTGATTGCTTTGCAGGGAGTAAATAATTTACTATACATCTACGCAGGGTTTCTGTGAAAACTGGTAAAGAGATTTTGCTGAAATCTTCTTGTGTGTATGTACCATGAGCACTAGCTTATACATACATGTACAGTGGTGGCCATATCATATGCAACTAAAACACGATTTTAGAAAAAGTATGTATAATATATTTAAGTAGACTTCAAAGAGCCTGAAAATCGATTCTGATGAAAATCTTTGTTAACTTAATTGCCTAAATGCAAAAAAATATTAGTAAAACTTATTTTTTACTATTGCTTCGTATTTTTTTTTAAGAATGCAAATCTTGTGGTTTATAAGCGCTAAATAATAGTAAAAATACCAAATTAAAATAATTTCATTACCAATCAACAGTCTCCCAAGTTTAATAGTAAGATATACATACTTTTTCTAAAATCGTGTTTTAGTTGCATATGATATGGCCACCACTGTATGTACATTTGTATGTGTCCTAGTTCACATGCTTAGCCTTGCTTGCTTACTTGTACTTGTAGTCATGACATGCTCTGAAATTTACCATTTCATTAACAGTACGGCCCCTTTACTCCTGCTCCTGAGCGAGGGTACGTTTTGTTTCTACAGTCGATAAGAGAGCATTGTTGCAGCATTTGCTTGATAACAAGAAATAAATATGGTTTCAAAAGCAGCGTAGTATAATCAATTTGCATTTATTATAGCTCGTGGTGCTTCTGGATCATCTACTTCAAGCCTCTCAAGTGAATTATTAATAAATAGTCAATTAGCAATATTCAAAAAAGGAGAAGCTATTCAAGTTTCGTGATTGGTTTTAAACTAGATGCACAATACTATCATTTAGCTTCCTGTTTTACCATTCGGTTTGGGCTCGATTAGAAAGATATTAACTCATCCGTTTATAAGCGTAGGAGTATTTTCAAAGTATACTAGTTCAAATATCGAAAGCTGTCATGCATAGTTATTTAGCTTTATATACGAAGTACTCGTTTATTCATACATATCTTTTATAAAATAAGATATTTACATATTCACTTTTCGGTATATTGCAGCACTTATTTTGTAAACACCTGTCAGTTAGTGCAAAACTATGTTGTTTTACGACCAATTTCATTTTGGAAAGAATATACGCATCATGCACCGTTCCATTTGCAACAACAGGTACACATTGCTCTTGGATGAAATCGTTTGCAAAATAACTGACTATTTCATGATTAGGTAAGTAGTAGAAACAAGAACAAAAAGTACCTAGAATGAATATATTTGGGTGAAACTTCATTTCTCATAAGCAGTACTTATTTTTTACCAAAACAAAACTAAACTTTTTGCATAAAATATTACTAAATTGTTATTCAAATCATTCACATGTTTGTCATAGCGAGTATACGGAATATTTTCATTGAATATATAATTGTATAAATCTATGAATTAATTCTTGATTGGCGTAAACAGCGAAGAAAGCTTTGAGAATCGCTTTCAATATTTAAACTTTAAATGCCATAAAATTGGTAAGATTGAACGTATTAAATGATGTTTGCTTCTCATATACTCATAAATGTCACACGTGCTTGTATGTATAACTATTTGCTGTTTGCGTGCCTGATTAATGTTATATATGACAGCAGGCGCTAATGGCAAATGGAGAAATTATGTCGGCCACTATCCACATAACCATCAACATTGCCGGTTTTCATATACTAATTTTCGATGAATATTAACTAACCATAATAGTATATCGGCCGCCGCATGTGATTTTCTATTACACACAAGCAAGTTCAAATTAGCGGAACGAGGCCCGTCAACTATTTGCCATTTTTATTGCTCTTTATTAAAGCTGAACTTAAACAGTTTTCGACGACGTGGAGCAGAGAACTTGCGTGGTAAAATATTCATAGAAGCGAAAGGATATATGTAACCACAAGTTAATAAAAAGTTAAAGTTAAAGGTAAATTAAAACCACCAAATCGGATTTTTTTTTTTATGTCAAGGATTGAGCCAGTTTTATTATAAATCTATTGTACTCTTGTACTATTGTTACTGCAAAGCCAAATTTAACTAATTAGTTATCAGAGGACATGTAAATATTTAGTTCTATCACACAGTAACAACCTCAACAATAGCAATTTCACTGCACACACTATATATATGAATAAAATACTCTGAAGAAAAGTAAAATATCAATGAGTGTACGCTGTGCCTTATTAACGTGTCCTAATTGGCCATAAAGTAATTTTGCAGATTATAACAACTGCACATGGGAAACCAGTTATAACACACATGTGCCGCTTAAGTATTTATTTATTTCCATAAAAATACGTGATCACAGACAGACATACAAATAAGCATACATGGTCTGGAGAGTAAGTTACGTATACGCAACGGTGAACAATATTATAGTGGAGTGATGCGGAAGGTAATACGAAAAGGCTGATAATAAAAAAACTGGTTTACTCATATGTTCATATGCCTACCTCATCTGTGTTTATAGTAAATAAAAACAACAGACCTGCACACATATTGCGAATAGAAATTAATGTCAGCCGTTGTCGCACTTTGTCTTGTCTTTATTTCCTGCTAACCAGTAATTACTTTCCTTTCTTTTAATATGAGTTTCGCTATAAAAAGTGAATGCTAATAATAATGTACTCCGCTACTCTGTTGATTTTATATATTTTTTATGCAGTAATACCGAATTCTTTATTTAAGACTTAAAGCAAAATTTGGAGAATGTAAGACAAATTTAACGCTTTAAAGTACAACATACCAATATAAGAAACGTACTAATACTAAAATGTATTTTATTCAATATACTTATTATGTCGAAAAACATGCAACACCAGTTTTATCAGTATTTTCCTTTGATTATATTTATATCTACTCAAATTTCGTAAATCCTTTTAGAAGTTCTCTCCACAACGTAAATTCAACAGCATGAAAATTGAATTTGCTCATTCTTGTATGCAATTTCTTTATAAACTAAATTTTTCACTTTGCTTTGACAAATCTCATGTATACGATATTCAATTGAACGAATTTGAAGTGGTTGCTTTGGTTTTCACAAAACAATTTTTATGCAGATAGAAAACGATCTATTCCATACACAAATAGATCGTTAAAACAAAGCAAAAATGAGATTTTAATTAGCAAAAAAAATATAAAATTAAAATGTCAACCCATGTTTCTTAATTCACTCTCATGCCTTGGCCTCAGCATTACATTTTTAAACCAATTACTTACATTTTTGCTGTTGGTGAGTTTGTCAGAGCACTTTTGTTTTGTTTTGCGCACATTCAAGGGCCTTTCAATAAAAGCCAATAAAAGGCGTGCTCAGAGACGAAAGCTGTTACGCGCTGAGATCATTAATTAGGTGAATTTCCGCGAAAGGCATAAATACCAAACAAGAAATCTTAATTGCGAAAAACCTCACACATAATCGAAAGTCATTAAATATTCGATTAACTTCATAGAAAGGGTAAAGCCTGTTAAGCAACCTCGTTACGTATACGCCACCGCCAACTCCTCCGCATGCTCAATCATACCACAATATAAATTAATGCAATTAAAGCAAAACATAAATGCAAATCTCTTCTTCTGGATTATAACCTACAACTCGTGATAATGCTGGTTTAAATAACTAGTAACATACAATGTATGTTTGTTCTTCAGGAAAAAATCAGGAAATGTAAGTTTGTCTGTTAAGTTCGATGGGATTAAGGCACAAAGCATATGTTATAAAAGTAAATACATTAAAGGTAATTGGGGTTCGTAAAAAAATGATTTTGATCACGAGATTATATAATACGTAAAAACACTCTTCATAGAATTCTGCAACTTTCTTAGAGTGACTATTCATTGAGACTTTAAAATGTGCAAACATTAACATAAGTAAATTATAATTGTAAAAGTGTTAATTTCGCATTAATTTAAGCTATAACTGCACATTTCATCTATATGTTCCCTTGAAATCACATATACATATGTATATTGTATAAATTACCCTTTCAAGTTTCTGATAAATTAATTACGTTAATGTTCCGTCGGAATTAGTACAAAGATATGCATAAATATGCAAAGGGAGTAGCAAAATAGAAGAATACTTATCTACTTCTGAACGCATATGTTGATATGTATGTGTACTGATGCACTGCATAAAGTCAGCACTTGAGTTGTGCTCACTCTCAGTCCATTAAATTTTCATAAAGTTTACACAATTTCCAAACAAACACAATTAAGCAAATTAACGGTTGTTCTAGCAGAATAAACCTCCAGTACCATCATATGCTGTATCAACTACTATATATTATACGTATATGTGTACACACATCGAGGACCCATGTGTTAAATATGATGTATTCATGCCTTAATTCCAGTCAATTAACAATAATGTAGTTAGTAGTTGGTAGTGTATGAAGTTTCAAAACACCCACCCGTGTCTTAAGCCACTAAATGTAAAACTAAAAGTTCTACTAAAGAGATGTTTTGGTTTCGTTCTAAAGAATATAATGCTATAATAATATAATTTAACTATTATAATATCATAATATCCAAATATAATCACAAACTAAAGTGCTACTGACAGAAAAAGATCGTTTATCTATTGACCTCTTTATAAGAATATATATAGTTTAAGAAAATCGTTATGGAGAAATAATTGAGTCACAATAATGTAGTAAATATAATAACTACCTGAAGCTGATCGACATGGTGGAGCGACACTTAAATTATGAAATTCAAAGTTGAAATCAAAGTGTGAAAATACAAATAAAAAGATCTCAACCAACAGCAATAAGGAAAGTGCACAGGATTGGATTTCGTACCCAGCGGAAACATGTTTACCAACAATGTATGTATGTATGTGATTGGCGTTGCAACCGTTTAGCCGGTTATAGCCGAATCGACGATAGTGCGCCATCTCTCTCTCTCCTTCGCAGTTCGGCGCCAGTTGGAGATCCCAAGTGTAACCAGGTCGCTCTCCACCTGGTCCCTCCAACGGAGTGGAGGCCTTCCCCTTCCTCGGCTTCCTCCGGCGGGTACTGCATCGAACACTTTCAGGGCTGGAGTGTTTTCGTCCATTCGGACAACATGACCTAGCCAGCGTAGCCGCTGTCTTTTTATTCGCTGAACTATGTCAATGTCGTCGTATAACTCGTACAGCTCCTCGTTCCATCGTCTGCGGTATTCGCCGTTGCCAATGTTCTTAGGACCATAAATCTTGCGCAAAATTTTCCTCTCGAAAACTCCTAGTGTCGTCTCATCTGATGTTGACATCGTCCAAGCTTCTGCACCGTAGATCAGGACGGGAATGATAAGCGACTTGTAGAGCTTGATTTTGGTTCGTCGAGAGAGGACTTTACTGTTCAATTGCCTACTCAGTCCAAAGTTGCACCTGTTGGCAAGAGTTATTCTGCGCTGGATTTCGAGGCTGACATTGTTCGTGTTGTTAATGCTGGTTCCCAGGTATACGAAATTATCTACGACCTCGAAGTTATGACTGTCAACAGTGACGTGGGAGCCAAGACGCGAATGCGCCGACTGTTTGCTTGATGACAGGAGATATTTCGTCTTGTCCTCATTCACCTCCAGACCCATTCGCTTCGCCTCCAACAATGTAGTAACATATAATCTCCATAAAACGTCAATTGAACTAAAACACTGGGAACTTACACAATCAAAGGAGCTTCTGTTGCAAAAGCGAAAACAGAAATACTACAAAAGGTCAATTCTTCTCCTACATACTTATTAAGTGGAATAGGTTTAAGTAGTCAATAGCAGCTGTAAATTAGCTAAAGGAAGCACAAATTATCACAAGTTAACGACGCAGACAAGCTCAGTTTTCATGACTTTTCTCTAGTTTTTTTCTGTTAAAAGAGGAAGCGGAAATGGCGTGGTGGTATATTACAAGAGGACAACAAAGTCTTGATAAAAATTATCGCTAGAAGTGACTACAAAAGTACAATGTTTTTTTTCGCAAATAAACCCGCATTTTAACTAATTATTTAATTTTTTTCTTCTCTCGGCTTCTTCATTTACCTAATTTTCCTATTGAAATGAAACTCCAAGCTCTTCGCCAGGTTTGGCTCTTCAAATATATCCATTTTCGGTACCAAAAGAAATAAAGCAAAGTGATTTTCCATGCAATTTAGTATATGTACAGTCAGTGGTAAACTTATCTATGAAATGCACGCATGTAAATTCAGTGCTAAAATTCGTTAAATTCCAATACATCACCATGAGTGCAGAGCTCTGTTAAAATTGACTTTGTGGTGCTGGTGGGCTGTTATTTGCCATAGTGCCAAATCCCTAGAGGTGATATTGGTGCAAGTGCATTACATTGCGTGGCAATCACTTTATTCACATAATCCGTTGACAGGACATTTCGGTTGAGTACCTCACACTTATTGCATTACCACAAGAGCCAAAGAACCACGACCAGAGCAAACCAATAAACACGATGCAATAGTAATGAATAGGAAATGCTCAAAGCTAGTGAATATGAGCATGCATATAATACAACACATCAAATTCCAATAAAGCTGCAACAGGTGAAGTTCAAGCGCATATGATACGCCTACATGGTGTAATGAATTTGATGGAAATGCTAAAGTATTGTAGTGAATATCGCAGAAGCACGTACGTGAGGTTGCCAGTTTAGACAGAAAATGGATATACATTTCGACTCTGCCAGTAAAATTTATTTCATATAACAAAAAACTAATATGTAACATTTATTTACTTTTACTTTTTGTTTATTCTATTTGCAATAGCCTTATTTTATATTCATGACTGAAAGAAACTTCAATACAGAAATACCTCAATAAGGTGGAAGCCGCACCAACTGCCATTGATTTTAAATAAGCCTTCAAAAGTTTGTGCGTGGCAATTTGCTGTTAATTGGCAATCCCAACAGTTTTCGGATGGACGACTAATTATCATTTGCTGAAATCGGCTTGTTACCCCTCCGTCGGTAGACATATTAATATAATGGCATCGGAAAACAATTAGACGATAATTGTGCGCGTATAGACAACGCTGCCAAATTAATTCACGGGCTATGAAATAGCAAAGGACAAAAAATAAAACGAGCAGAACATAAAATATAAGGACATTCAGTCAACTAACCAACCGAAAAAGACAAACCTAAAGCAATTCAGCGTATACCAGCTACTCAGGAACAAAAATTGGCAAGTTGATGAAGGCAGCAGACAGTAACAGAATTCGAATAAAATAGAAATGAGTAAAAGTGGAGCGTTGCGATAAAGTGTAAAAAACTTATTTTAAAAGGTGCGGGTGTGCTACTGATAGGCGTGGTGATAATGTTGAGGCTTAGGATGGTGATTTTTTGATATTATTTATTTTTATATTATTATTAATAATGGCCAAATGTGAATATTTTCTTTCCTTTACAAATTCATCTAACACTACAAGTAAGTGAAAGCATTACTCATACGCCCCAGCGAACATTTACTATTATTGTATTATATGTACACGTGTTCGTTAATAAGTATATACTCCTGTACCCTCACTATATAAAACTGTAACATTTAGCTCTATGTTAAAGCAAAAATATCAACAACAAAGTTATGAAGTTATGAAGCAACAAGTTTATTTTCCAACATGCTTTTCATTCATGATTTCAGCAAATATTTCATGCAACGCTTCAGCTTCGAATTGCTTACATAGATATAGATCTTCGTGTTCGGGCATTTATTTTCACACATAAAATATTATTTGCCAAGCTTTCCTTCAATCGTCTCTCTTATTCTTCTTTATTTTCTCATCACTTCCCTCGGTTTTCTTCAACCATCTGTTGCTTGTCTGTTTTTTTGTTTCTTCAGTCGTTTGCTATTTAACTTTCGTTTACGTTTACGTTTATTTACGTTTACGTTTATTTAACACGTTTACTTTCGTGTTTTTCTTTTCGATTTTAAAAGAAAGCCAACAGAAGCTTATGCATAAATGATTGCGTATATATTCGTGCATTTATATAACCTGCTTGCATGTTTAGCAAAACTAAAAGCTGTACACGCTGCTAAACAAAGATTCACAAAGTGTCTAAACATTCGCTCAATAAATCACCAAAGCTTTAGTGACTGACCCTAGCATTTTGACCTTTTCAACAATCTGTAGAATATTTTTTTTCATGATTTATGTTTGTATTATTTAGTATATTTATGCTTTTAAGGAAATTGATTTTAAAATAATTCTCCATGCGTACACTTGTTGATTTTTGCTCTTTCAATGCCGTTTCCTTTGTTTATTTTGATTTCCACCAACTACGGTCAATGATTTTCCATCACAAATTCAAACAAAGCATTTAGTTTCGTTATAAAATGTATAACGAAATACATATATAGATATAATACAGATATTAAAATGAATTTTAATACTGCGATTCCCTTTTTTGCTGATAAGATTTGGATCTTTTTAAAGGGTACAGCATAAATTCTAAATTAAGTTATATCTTAATAACTAAGTTCTTAGTTACTTTCTACGAACAGGATAATAAAATTAATATGATATCTCAAATAGCTAATCTAAAGCAGCTAAAACACAAGTTAAAAAACTTACGAAAATTAAAATTTTAAAGACCTTTTATTGAACAAAATATTGTAAAAAATCTTACTCACCTTTTTCAACTGCAAATTTTTAATCCAATGTTAAGAACATGAAAATAGAAAAAATAAAACATTTTGTTACAAATCGATCATAAAACCTAAAACATTTCTTGAATGGAATGTAAGCAGTTGAATAAAAAAAGAATATTTACTTTTATGGAAATTGAAAATTGCAAAACATTAAGGCTTTAGAGCAAAGAGTCAGTATTGCATCATGAAGTTTATATTGAATCTAGAACATTTATCACAAGGATGCCTCCTTTATTTACTCAAGCTTACTCTTCGACTTTTATTTAAGTATTTTAAACTTTCTATCTACACTAACTAATTCACATATTACACTTAATTTAATACAAAAGCCACTTAATAATGAATTTGACACTTAGAAATTAATTGCAACTGTCATAAACTACATTCCAGCCAATTTAATACAGCCGAACATTGGCACTTGACCGCATTTACTTTTCTGAGTGCTTAAATAGCAATTTACGAACAACAAATCCTTTGCTAATCCTTAAGAATACTTGAGTGATAATTAACGTACTAACAACAAGTTTAAAGGAGTTTTTAAGTGTATGAACTGATTTCAAAATTACGCAACCACAACCTTTCAAAAGGGAGTCAGTACAAAAATTATGGGAATCGGATAATTGTTGACAGAAGTAGAAAAAAATGTTAGTTAAGTAAGCATAATTATTTAAACGAACGGTAAAACAAATTTGGGTCACTTCGTACCATTAGGAGATCCGACCATTTGTATTCCTTTTAAATTAAAACATTAATCTTCTTTTTATTTGGACCAAACCACTGCATAGCTTAAAAGCTTTATATATACCGAGCAGCAACTTGCTCAGGTGTAACTCAGTTGACCTATCCCATGCACCTATTCTCCTCAATAAATAATTAGTTGTTATTTTATTTGTATTTTGTTGTTTTATTATCTTTTATCTAAAGATTACATTTGACATTTGCATGCAATCCGATTAGCAAAAACCTCAATGCATTTAATTATGCTCAATTAATGACTGCGTATGCAGTCGATAACTATTCTGCTTACAACAAAAACCACAACTATTACCACTACTGAATATAAACATCGTGAAAGGAGGAGAAAGTTATTTTCGCTATCAACCATTTATCACCGATCGAGGTACATTAATATATTCGTCATTTCATCATTATGTTACAGTTCTGAGCGTTTTATTCTTCTCAGGCACTGAAATTTTTACTGACTACTCTGACAGCATACACAATTTCACTTTGAGCTGTTAGTTTCAGTGCAAATTTTTGCAAACTAAATTATGACAGTTGCGCTGGAATTCTTGGTGATTAACTACTGACAAAAGAATTGCCCTACATAGTGTATTCATTTTGGTTTTGCTTAATATATCAAAATAGGAGAAAATTATCAGAAATGAGTGAAGGCTTAAATAAACTTCTTAAAAGCACGACGTTTTATTATTGGTACCAAAATATGGTTTCCTAATTCACAGTTACTTCAGAAGTTATACAAGTTTATTAAAAGAGGACCACGTGTTTGTAAATCTATTCTATGTAGTATCTACCCAATATATTTCTGGAATAACTTAACCTTCTAATGGCAAAAGGACTGCAACAATAATAAAAGCAATGGACTCATTTCCACAAATTCTTGGTGAATAATTCTCAATCCGAAACATGAACACCTTGGCAAAGCAACACCACAGATTAATTGGTAAACTAATTAAAATCCACTTGCATCTCAAGTCACTGAAAGTCAATTACCTTTTCGCCACTTGTTGCTAACTAACATCTAACGATGCAAATCAGCAACTCAGTAACTCACCGCACACTCGATGATGTTTACACAACTTGACAGTGAATCCAATTTCGGATGCAAAACAAATTTGGCATGCAACAAGTAGAATACTCGGAAGCTGTCACGTCTAGGTGTTCAACATATTTATATATACACATGCACAGTAACTTTTTGGTATGTACATATACATCTAAAACATTCTTGTAAACCCAGAGAAGTAAGTGTGTTAAGGATACCCAAGGAGCATACCCATAAACCAATGCAACTACTTACATATTCTCATTTATGCAAATTTTTCGCATTTAAATTGTAAACACCTGTCAGTTATTGCGAAATAAGGGTGTTTTTACGATCACTTTAACTTAGGAATCCACTCACTGCATGTAATTACATACAGGTTCTCATATACTCAGAAATGTCACACGTGCCTCTACTGTTTG
The DNA here is from genome assembly GCA_031772095.1 of Zeugodacus tau. NCBI lineage: Eukaryota > Metazoa > Arthropoda > Insecta > Diptera > Tephritidae > Zeugodacus > Zeugodacus tau. The sequence goes on from CM062650.1 coordinate 45,260,777, forward strand.
CTGTTTGCGTTTCTTATTAATGTCAAATATAGCGAGCGATAATGAAAATGAATTGAAATTGTGTTGACCACTATCCACATGCCTGTCGACATATCTGGCTTTCAAGGACTAATATAAGATGAATTTTAATCGACCAATCTGGTATATTGGCTACAGCACGTGTTCTGCTAACTGCATTAATCACACAACAGCAAGTCGAAATTAATAAATTGCAGCAAGTGAAGCTGTCAACTTCGTAGAAATGTTGATGACTACTATATACCAAAATAAAATATAAAACAGGTTTCGACGATACCGTCGCATGAAACAATATAAGAGAGGACTAACACAATGAGTGTAAGCCACACTTGTAAATTATTTTCGTCTACCTTCTATCATCTTTTTAAAATGTTCAATGCTAATGGACAAACTGAGAAGCGAGGATTTTGCCCAGTTGTAAGCGGAACCAAAGACTGGTTGTGGAATATAACTGTTCAAAAAGAAGAAATTCTCATGTACAAAAAAACAGTGGATTCTCAATTCTCTTCCCTTATGATAGCCAATTAAAAGCATGAAATATTTAACCAGCTCTTTTCAACATTCGAACTATAGCGAAAATGACGCACAATGCCAAACGGAATTATTGCCAATGTTTATTTAACAATTGGCCCGCAATATTTTTTCTGTGCAAAAATAAAGTTCATGCAGGTACTTAGACATATGTACATTATTTGCTAGAGCTCGCAGCTGTGAATTTATATCTACATTGAAATGGCCACACATGTGCAACTATGGAAAATTATGTTTCTGTTTTTAGGGCAAATGAAATGTATAGTTTGTTTGCCATATCTTCTTTGAAACAGTGAGCCTGTTGCAATTGCTTCTTTATAAATAAAATTCGGGTTTCCAATAAATTTTGTGTCATTTATGCGTGAAAGCAAAAAAATATGATATTCAAATAATAAAGTTGGGAGAATTCAAAGAAATATGCACAAAATAACCTTTTAATTGAATGCAAATTATAGGAATTTTAATTAAAGCTTATTTGCGAATACTTTGGCCATTTAAATCATGCACTCTAAGAAAGGTTAATAGCTAAGATGTCTATAAGTAAATATACATTTTGTTATTTTACTACATATGCGTACTCTTCTATTAAAGTTCTTACAAAATCTGAAAGTTTACGTTCAAAGCACATGCTTATCTACACGAATATATGTTAATGTTAGTTAAAGAGAAAATTCCTTAAGTGAATAAAGTATGCTAAGTAGAAGAAAAAACCCAATGAGTGCACCGTCTGCCATATTAAGGTGTCCTAATTGGTCATAAAATAATTTTGCAGATTATAACAACTGCACATGGAGCCAGTTATAACAAACCGGTACGCGTTAAGTACTCATTTATTTTCATAAAAATACATGATTACAGACAGACATACAAATAAGCATACACTGTCTGCTGTGTAAATTACGTATACGCAGCGGTGAACAATATTCAACTGCAATGCAACGGGGGATAATAAATAAAGGCTGATAATAAGGAAATTGCTTAACGCAAATGTTCATATGGCTACTTCATATATGTTCATAGCAAAAATAACAGACTTACACACATATTGCGAAAAGAAATTAATGACAGTGGCCGACGAGCATTGTCTTGCTTTTATTTCCTGCCGACCATTAATTACTTTCTCCTCTTTAAATATGAGTTTCGCTATAAAAAGCGAAAATTATTTCTTTTAATAAAATTAACATCGCTACTGGGTTGCTTATATATTTTATATGCAGAATATACAAAGGAAAGCCTTGAGTTCAGGAAAAAAATTAAATAACAAAAAGCAAAATAAAATGCTGCAAAGAAAATCGCACTAATACTAGAATGTAGGTTATTCAATGTGTGTGTTATGTGAAAAATATACCAAGACGATTTCGTAAGCATTTTCCTTTTATTATATTTATATATACTCAAGTTTGGTATACTCCGTTTAGTTCTTTCCAGAATAGGGGCAAGAAAATTGAATTTGCTCATTCTTGTATGCAATTTCTTTATAAACCAAATTTTTGCACTTTTCTTTGCCAAATCTAGAAGTAGCCAAATGGATGAGGATATCAATTCACATATCTGGGACTTTCCTTTGAATGAATTTGAAGTGGTTGCAGTAATTTTCACAAAGCCATTTTTATGCAGATAGAAATCGAAATATTGCATATACAAAAGTTGAAGAATAAAAAAAGTGTAGGATTAGATAAAGCTTAATGCACACAGTAAAAATGAAGCTCTAAATCTTGCAATTTTAGAAGCTTCTACAAAATTGTTGGAAAGTCGAAAAAGCCTGGATCGAAGTGAAAATATACCTGATGCTTGTGTCGAGTTTGTTGCTTTTTACTCTGCTGAGAACTGTACTAGTAATTTAAGCTCATTTACTTTGAAAGCATGTCAGAATTCATTATATACAGAATTTCAAATATAATACAAAAATTTTATAATAACAAGTAAGGAAGGGCTAAGTTCGGGTGTAACCGAACATTTTATACTCTCGCAATTTATTTATTTAACTTTATTTATATTATATAATACACAATTTGACCCACATATTCGGCATATAAATAGTATAAAGTCCATTGAAGTCGAATATGGTCCGATTTCGGCGATTTTTAGAATGGGGCTGCCACACTATTAACATAGTATTTGTGCAAAGTTCTGCACCGATATCTTCACTAGTGCTTGCTTTATATATTGTAAAGTAAACCATCAGATCGTCTTCAAAGTTCTGGTATATAGGAAGTAGGCGTGGTTGTGAAGCGATTTGGCCTATTTTCACAACATATCATTGGGATGTAAGGAAACTATTACAAACCAAGTTTCATTGAAATCGGTCGAATAGTTCCTGAGATATGGTTTTTGACCCATAAGTGGGCGACACCACGCCCATTTTCCATTTTGTAAAAAAATCTGAGTGCAGCTTTCATCTGCCACTTCTTATGTGAAATTTAGTGTTTCTGACGTTTTTCGTTAGTGAGTTAACCCACTTTTAGTAATATTCAACCTAACTTTTGTATGGGAGGTGGGCGTGGTTATTATCCGATTTCTTTCATTTTTGGACTGTATTAGGAAGTGGCTAAAAAAAACGACTGCAGAAAGTTTGGTTTATATAGCTCTATTGGTTTGCGAGATATGTACAAAAAACTTAGTAGGGGGCGGGGCCACGCCCACTTCCCCAAAAAAATTACATCCATATATGCCCCTTCATAGTACGATCTTTCATACCAAATTTTATTTCCATAGCTTTATTTATGGCTTAGTTATGGCACTTTATGTGTTTGCGGTTTTCGCCATTTTGTGGGCGTGGCAGTGGTCCGATTTTGCTCATTTTCGAAAGCAACCTTCCTATGGTGCCAAGAAATAAGTGTGCCAAGTTTCATCAAGATATCTTAATTTTTACTCAAGTTACAGCTTGCACAGACGGACGGACGGACGGACGGACAGACAGACATTCGGATTTGAACTCCACTCTTCACCCTGATCACTTTGGTATATATAACCCTATATCTAACTCGTTTAGTTTTGGGTGTTACAAACAACCGTTATGTGAACAAAACTATAATAAATATACTCTAAGCAACATTTGTTGCGAGAGTATAAAAATCGAAATGATTTTCAATGAATTTTGGACTGGATATTTTACTATTAATAATTTAATTTACATACTAACTGTCACATTGCCGTTAAAGCTATGATATTATTTCAGGGACTCTAACCAATACAGCAAACGCTGTCCATCTATTTATCTTGCTAAAATATAACTAATTTCCAGCATAAAAATCTCATTTCAATAAAAATTAATTAATGTATAATGTGCTGTGTGTTAAACATAATTAATATAATATAGGCCCCCGTTATGGAAAATCCCAAAGAAAGTTTATAACTGAATGGATTCTAAATTAGGTTAAAGCTAAACAAGCCAATGGACTGTAAGTGTAAAATGATAAACCAAAGCCTATTGTCGTTGACTGTCGACGTGAGGAGAAAGGGTAAGTAAGCGACACAATAGGGGTCGCTCCTAAAGTCCCTGGTTTTCCAAAGTACCTGAAATAATTACGAAAGCAGCTTCGCAGAATGCTAATGGAAAATTTAAAAAAAATATAAAAAAGGTGAAAAAATGACATTAGCAAGAAACCGAAATGAAAATATCTACCAATGTAGCTTAATTTATTCACATGCCTTTGCTTCGGCATTTAATTTTCAAACCGATTACATATTTTTTGCTCTGGTGGGTTTGTAAGTGCCGTTTTTTTTTTTTTCAACACATTCAAGGGCCGTTCAATAAATGCCAATAAGAGGCATACACAGAGGCAAAAGCTGTTACGCGTGGAAATCGTTAATTAAGTGAATTTCCGCGAAAGGCATAAATACCAAAAAGATTGCTTAATTGCGAAAGAACGCATACATAATCGAAAGTCATTAAATATTCGATTAACTTCATAAAGGGTAATAAAGCCTGTTAAACAACCTCGTTATGTATACGCCACCGCTAACACCTCCGCATAGTGAACAATATAAATCATTTATTATTTATGAGTTTTTAATTTAATAAAATTACCTTGTTGGCAATAATCGGCAAAAATTAACATATCCCAAGAATAAATTGCTGAATAGTACGAGCAATATTAATAAGTTTGCCACTACTAGTATCTCTCATCATCAAAAAGTGAAAACCAGAAGTTTTAATGTTTAAATGCTGTACGTACATTGGATAGTTTTACTGAACAAAGCATATTTTATAAAAATTGATATTTTATTTTTTGTTGCAAGTTTAAAAACCAAAACTTACTTTACTTGACCTCATGAAAATGTAATCAAACCTTATCACCCTAACATATACAGAAAATAACTGTACATGATTCCTCAAAATATAACCAACACTATGAAAACAAACATGAACCCTCGGTTTGTTTATTTTTTTACATTTTGGTTGAGGTCAATGACCTTTTGCCGGGGTTTGCTTACGTTTTAGTTTGGTTTAAGATTTTTACCTGAGGTTCGTTTACATTTAAATCAAGATTGAGGTCCTTTATCCGCTTCTTTAAAAATTTAAGAGAAAGAGAGCTCAGATGTGTTTTCATATTGAGAGGTCTTGCGTGGGCATGAAATTTCATAAAATTATTTAAAAAATTCCAAAAATGCAGTAAAAATAGGACTTGGTTTATTTCTATAGTAGATTCTCTCAGCTATCGTTAGATATCATTTTAGGTCTCGTAGCTTTAATTTCTACCGAATTATGATGGATGGACCTCTGAAGTTGAAATTACTTATTTTCAATACTACTGCACTTTTGACAACTTTCGTGAAGGGAAACAAACGCTAAGGATTTGAAAACTATAAACGGTAAGCTTTTTAACACAGAAAATTTAATAATGATATTTGAAAATTTGCATATTTTACAATATTTTGTATAAGAGCCTGACCAATAGGCTAAATTTAGAAATTGTTGTTTTCTCGAAATTTTGATTTCCAAACAATTCGTGAGAATATGAACAACTGTTGTGCGGATAACAAAGCCATGTTTTGTAAAATTTTCGTAAATATTATGTTAGTTAGTTAGTTTCTGTTCAGGACAAATAACGCATAAACGAAAATAATTTGAAAGTTGTAAAATATAATAGACTTGTCAATTATGAAATTTCAGTGTTGAAAACTTATCACCTATCATTCAACACGGTTATGATTATAATTTTTCCGTGAAATGTAATTGAAATTAGACATGTACCAGTCTGTTTGAAGCGGAATTAACCCATTATGCAAAGTGGACCAATAAAAGCGGCAAAGTATGGAGTGGTGAAAAGAGACCTTTTGTTTATTTTTTTGCCCGGCAGCTTGACTTCCTCGAAAACTCAGTGTTGCTTCATTTTTTGAAATTTAAATTTGTTTGAACACTTTAAAAGCTATTTTGAGAAAGAACTTAATTATATTTTGTGAAATTCCGTTTCTTCTTTGGAATAGTTATGGCTCACTCATTCCTCAAATGCATACATTTATGTCAGAAAACTTGCTAAAGAGTTTCCATACAAATTCAACGATAGATTGGATAAAATTGACAATCTATGACGAAAAAAATCCTATCAAACTTCATGTTTAATTAAAAATTGGAATTTGATGCTATTCTCACTAAATTTACAACATTAACAAGAATTTAATTAATAGATACCAAAATTTTAGTTTAAAGTAACAAAGATATCAGTAAAAGGCTTCCAAGAAGAGCGGGAGCCGCCTTCAGTAAACTCTCCTAAAGAGTGCAATGCTTTTAAAGTTTCCTTTGTAGTAATTAAAAGTTTTCCGCTTGATAAAGTACCCAACATGAAAGTTAAGAATGAATTTTCTTTACGATGCAACCATGTGGGATAAACTTTAATTTTCGTATTACGAAAATATATTTCACAACTACTATACTATGATATACCATTGCGATATTTATTCAAAAACTTGGTAAAATGTGAAATCGTTCGAAATAATTCACGTGATTTAAAGCGCGCAAATATGCTTTCTTTGAGAAAATTGTTTAATTTGAAATCCACATTATTATTGCTTGTTAAAAAAATTTATCTTATGCAGAAGCTTAGAGTGATTTATGTACTATGTAAAAATACAATAATTGAGAAAGTTGCCTACGATAAATCGGAGAATATGAAATGCATTATTGATTCTATGAACTCTAAACATTAATCTGATTCATAGGGCAAAAGTTTGGAACAAGCCTCCACACTGCATCCTAATAAAAGGCTTTTTGTTATTATGTAGTATGTATTTGATTTAGCCTGAATAGGTTATCATTGACAGCAAAAAAATATTATTCCTTAGTCTGCACAGATATATGTAAAAAGTCTGAAAAGGTGAGATGCCAAAGAAACTTTTCATATTAAAATATTTATAATCACAACTGACGACCCTTATCAAGTGCAAGAGCATTTTAGACAAGATATTAAAAAAATTTAAAGTCATACAGCTATTTATAGTGAAATAAGTTTTAGTTAGCCATAATCAATTCGAGCAGAAAATCTCTTTGAAAATCCTGAAACCCTTAGTTCACTGGCAAACATTAAACCCTTTAGCAAGTATAAATAAATATCTACATACATACGATGTTTACTTCATCATACATTCCCCTTCAAACAAATACTTTCACTTCCCCTAAGTGCATACTTTAGCTTGTCTGCATTGAAAAGCTCCCATTATGAGAAAGGTACGATAAATGGATACATAAATAAAGAGCAGCAGCCACTTCAACAATATGATATATATATTTAGCTTTCGCAAAAAGATGGTATGAATACCAGTGCGAGTACGCAAGTGCTACACACATATGAGCAGTTAATTTTATGTTAGCTTAACAAAAAAAATAAAACATGATATCATAAGGTCATAATTTGTGGTCTCCATAATGGCTCCCAAAAGCCGTAAGTTATATATAATGGGAAATGGATGAAAAGGCGCTGTGAGTTTTTTATACTTTCGCAACATGTTGCACAGAGTACAATAGTTACTGAACACCACTTTTGACTCAAAATCCATATCTCAAAAACTATTCGACCAGTTTCAACGAAATATGGTATATAATATTTTCCTGATATTCCGATGTTACAAATAGAATATGCGTGAAATCGATTCACAACCAAACCAATTCCGTTATCCTCATTCGTTCACAATATATAAATCAAGATCTAATGTAGATTTCGGAATAAAACTTTACCCTAATATTACATTGAAGATGTGGCATCCTCTCATCTAAAACCTGTCGGAATCGTATTATAGCTTTTATAGGTTACAGTTACCGAATATGAAAACTTCAGTATCTATGGTTAATTTTTTACTGAAAACATACTTAAATATCTCGATATTTTAATTTTATTAATAAAATAATATGTGGATGGTCTCTGAACCAGGCTTTGAGAAAAATATGTTCAAAATTTGGTGGCTGTAGATCGCAAAGTATAGAAAGTTAAGCATTAAGTGTATCTAGATGGTATGTTAAGTAAGAGCTTTCCTCGAATAATTGGTAAAGTTGCACATAACAAGACCTCCAATACCTATTAATGGTAACTTGAAAAGATACTCTGAATAACTTTACCCATATTTCGGATAGTTATATGCGCATTGCTTGATACACAACTCTAATAAAACACCATTGGTAAACTCGTATTAGCAGCAGTGAAATATTTATGTACGTATCTTGCAACAAATAACACATAAACGTGTATATCCCGCGTTAGAAATCAACACGAGCGGAGGCTTAATATGTAATTCACATATAAATAATTCTATCTAGCGCACTCGAATACCCCCACAGGCACCACTGCTGACGTGCATGCTTTACTGTTGAGAATTTTAGCCACAGGCGATTTCTCGAAAATTCAATAAATTCAAGTTTAGATTGTGAAGTGTGTACGTGTTGAGGCTGCAGAGTGCATCATCGGATAAGTAATGAATTTTTGACAAATTTCCAACAAATTCCTGTTAAATGTTCGAATTTTACTTTCTTAGTATAATGGAAAATATAAATTTCATTATAATTATATTGCAATAGAAACACATATATATTATACTTATATAGATATGTATCTGTGATATAATGAAAAGGAAAAACTAAAAAAGTCCAATTGAACATCATTTATATTCACCTTATGTTAAAACACAAGGACCTTTTTTTAATGAAAAAAATGGAATTTGTCTCCTCAGTTATAAAGTGTATTAAAACATTTCTAAGATATTCAAACAGGAATCACTTCAGTAACATGATCAACATAATTTAAAACAAGAGAATATTCTCATCATTCAACAAATTTAGAAGGGCAAACGAGCTAGGACTGATAAATTAAATAAGAGTCCAAAGAGGACAAAACAACACAACAACATATGGATCGAATACAAAATAACTCAGTAGAAATATAAATATAAGTATTACTACGGTTAGAGAGGATGCGATGTTTAAACGTAAATACGCATTCCATATCAATTTATATTTTATTTATTTATGGTTTTTCCGTTTCGCAACAAAATGTATATATTATGTCTCTATGTCACAACTTTTTAACCGCTCAATAGAAAATAAATTGCAGACTAATTCACTTAAATTACTGACAGTAAAAAGAAACGGCAACCCCTACTATATGGGCAAATCAATCAAAACTTTTGCAATAATCCCATTATGGTTGAAAAGCAACATCAACCATAAGGGTACGCTACGCTATCATTATTCTATTGCTTTGGCAAACCATTTTGTGGAAAATAAATTGATTTAACAAAAAAAAGCATTGAGCATGACCAAACCCCATTTCATAATGAGCCATATTTTGGTACTTTGAAAATTTTTTAACATGGATAGTGTGATATTAGCAGAAATTTCATAAAAAAAGGATAAAATCTATACAAGTGACGCTTAATTATTATGTATCACGTTAAAACTCAATCTAAAGCGATATATGTATGTATATACCTACTATGTATATATGTATTTGTTAAGGTAGAAATTAATACCACAAAATTAGGTAATTTTGAGTAGTATAAGTAAGTAGGATAAGTAGAAAAAGTTTAGCAAGATAAGTTGCTAATTTTTATTATAAAATTTATTTTAAAGCAAATTGTCAAAATGTAAAAAAAGAGAATATCACCCACCACCAGCATCAGTTTTTGTTTTATTTAGCAGATTTGTTGCCTAACTGGTATATCCTTACAATGAAATAGGATATTACAAAATATACTGCAAAATGTCAATTCTTCGCGTCTAAGTATACGCATTGAGTGATCTAGGTTGAAGTAGTCAATAGCAACTCTAAATTAGCTAAAGAAAGTACAAATTAACACCATTTAAGCAAGAATCCATGTTCAAGTTTCATTATTCTCTCTAATAGCCATAGCTGAAATAAAAGCGGAAATATGGTGGCAGACAAGCGAGAGACAGATCAGTAGGCTGAGAGAAACCTATACACTGACCAGGCTACTGAATTGTCTATGAAATTTAGTATAGTATGTACATACAGCATGTGTAAGCTTTTCTAAAATGTTTGCATATTAAATTCCGTACCGAAGTTCGTTAAAAAATATTTGCATGTCCTGCAGAGCTCTGTTAAAAATGGCATTGTGGTGTTCATGGGCTGGTATTTGCCACTATGTAAAATACCTGGAAGCGATATCGATGCAAGTGCATTACATTGCGTGGCAATCACTTTATTCACATAATCCGTGGGCAGGGTATTTCGGTTGAGTGCCTCACGCTTATTGCATTACCACAAGAGCCAAAGTACCACGGCCAGAGCAAACCAATAAACACAATGCAACAGTAATAAAGGGGAAATGCTCATAGTATGTGCATATACATCAAATCCCAATACGACAGCAACAGGCGAAATCCAAGGGCATATGATACGCCAACATGGTGTAATGATTTGGATGGAAATGCTGAAGTATTGGAGTGAATATCACAGAAGCACGTTTGTATCTACACAAATTTTGAAAGCTTACGCCGAAATTAGCTACGCATTTTAACTTTGGTGTTTTGAACTCAATTTAGTGAAAGTAACTATGGCAACGAGTGAGGTCTATAGAATATTTGTATTTATATTATATCTCTCTGAGTTGAAATAGAGACACTTCGTAAGCTTGGAAATAGTAAAAACAATTAGTAGATATAGGAAAGCCTACACACTACCAAAGAGTTTCTGCGCCGCTTTATGCCTGTGAACAAAAGATAGATCTTGTATAGACAAGACATTTCCTTTATCTCCCGAAATGGAAGACTTCAATCAACGAATTATTGGACCAATTTTGCAGATCTTCAGTCGTCGGTTTTTTATATATATCAAGAAGCTGTTGTTTTCAAGGGACTTATCGGACCTCCCTCGCATCTGCCTTCAAATTTAAATATCTCAATGCTATTCACTTTTCATCATTAGGGAACAATTGCTCACCTTTACATATATATTCGACACCACAAGGATAATCCAAATTGACATGCTTCTAAGTGAAACTGACAGCAGTTGGATTGATGTGAAAATATCAGAATAATGAAAATAGGAAAAATGAGGAAAAGTATTCAGACAGGCAGATGAATAATGACATTTGGTAGTCAACCAAGATGCCGACAATCACCTAACAAAAGAGACATTATATGCGATTAAATGGCATACTGAAATAATTTTATAGTTCAGGTACATAAACGACTTCAGTAAATGCCAATCAACTCATATAAATCCATTATCCATTGAATGCTGTCTGCTTGTGAGTAAGATATTCCTGACCGCTGTACATATATTTTCATGCATCGATTTGTATTGATTATGTTGTCAGGTGAACCATATTGCTTTACGATTATAGGAATTGATTTTTCCAAATAAGCAGCTGTTGCTATATTCTTCTATTTATTTGTTGCTTCGGAGACTAAATGTGCTATTTGACACGACTTATGGTAAAAAAACTTTCAACTTGGCTGAGGAGTATATTAAGACTAATATAATTCAGCTGGAGGATTAAAAAGTGCATGAAATGTCATATATTTATAGGAGGAGCTTTGAGGGGTAACCTTGACAGTCAATTAATAGAGAGATACTCAATACCTAAGTGCTCTCATTTCAGGATTGTTTCTATGGCATCCCATAAATCAAAATCAGAGAAACAAATTAGGATTCAAGATTCAACACACAAATAATAAAGGTCGAAGCCAACCAGAATTGGTTTTAAATGCAGCTTCAAAGCTTTGTACGTGTGTATTTGCAATGTAATTAATTGGCAATTCCTATAAATTTCGGATGGACGTCTAATTACAATTTGCTGAAATAACATGTTGCTGCATGTCCCTCCATCGGTAGACATATTTAAGTAATGGCATCGTAAAAAAATTAGGCGATATTTGCGCGCGTGTAGACAACGCTGTCAACTTTATTCATGGACTATGAATTAGCAGAGGATTAAAAACAAAACAAGCAGAATATGAAATATAAGGACATTCAGGCAACTAACCAACCGGAAAGGCAAACCAAATCAAAGCAACAGTACAGCAACCCACTGGCTAGCTCAACAACAAACATCGTTAAGTTGAAAATGGCAGCAACTAAATTCAAATAAAATGAAAATAAGTAAATGTGGAGTGTTGCGATAAAGTGGAATAAGCGGAATTCAAAAGATGCGGGTGTGCTATTGATTGCCGTGATGAGAATGATGGGGCTGCCTATGATGGTAATTCTACTGCATATTTTGAATATTCATGACGGTATGATATTTATTATAATTTTTATAAACGGAAACCAGTTCACGATAAAGAGCGGCGGTGCGTACACGTGACGAAGGAAATTATGAATGGCAATTTGTTATACAAGGAAGCCACAGGAACTTGGCGTATGAGAAAAGAGTGCGAAGAAAACGTTTCTAATGGTTCATTTACTAAATTCGAGAATGGTTTTGGTATTTTTTCTTATTTTGCTAAGAACTTATATGGAGGTATCCCTCATCATCTAAAACTACCATTATAAGTACGTAAAGTCATTACTCATACGCCCCAGCACATACTACAATTGTATGTACATACATGTGTTCATTTATAAGTGAAAACCTGCGTGCCCTTCCCTTTTCCCTCCAACTTACTTTTCATTCATATTTTGAGCAAATATTTAATGCTTTAATTCCGAACCGTTTATATACTACATACTTAGAAACAAATCTCATCTGATTTTTCGGACATTTATTTGCACACGTAAAATATTTTTTGCCAAGCATCCCGTTTTTCATTTTTCTCATCTCTTTTCTTCCTCAGATTTTCGCAACAGTACGGTTTCCCTCAACCATCTGTTGCTTGTCAGCTTTTTATGTAGCTTTAGTTGTTTACTCCTTTTATGTATTTACCTCAGCGATTTTACAAGAAAGACAAAAGAAGCTTATACATAAATGATTTGTGGTTTTCGTATCTCTTGCTTGCTTTCCGAGTGAAACTAAAACTGTCTAAGCATTCTTTTAACAAATCGTCAAGATCACGGTTGCTACCCTTGTATTTTGACTTTTTAACCAACTGAAGCATAAATTTAGCTTATTTTAGTAAATTTTAGTTTTAGTTGATTTATATTTTTCAGAAAAATACACTCTAAAATCACATTCTATAAATTACTGCGCGCACTTGTTGACTTTTACACTTTCAATGCCGCTTTCTTTATTTATTTTGATTTCCACCAACAAAAGTCAATATTTGTCCATCACAAGTTCAAATAAAGGATTTAGAAAAATGCTAATATAAGAATAATATGAAAAATGTATGTAAGGTCAAATAAATACGTATAGAAGGTACTAAAAAATGTTGCTACATAAAAAACCATAAACTTAAAAAGAATCGGAAAATTTTAGTTAAATTTTATACTTTTCTTCTATTCTATTCGGCTCTTCTACCGTTAATTTGAAATCTTCTTCTTCTTCTTCTATTCTATTCGGCTCTTCTACCGTTAATTTGAAATCATACGTAATGTGTTTTGTGTTTGAAGTATAAATAAATTGTTATAAATTCAGTTTATATTAATTATATTATTGTTTGTTAGTAAAGAGCATTTTATATAATTTCCGTTAATTTAAAGAAAAAATTCCACAATATTATGTACGCTACGGAAACTAAACGGAAGTACTTGTATATAAAATATTTAGACTTGTATCTAAACATGTATTGGACGCTCATATTGTTGTTCGCTTCATTTACTTTACTATTTTCAACGTGACTTCCGTTTCTCCAGTTTCTTATAAATTAAGTTATGCCACATGGTTGAGATTGGCATTAGGCATATTTGTGGTGGGTGGAAATAGGATGTCGCTATCTGAGATTGTTGCTACCGCTTCCCTACCTAACTTCCGGCGGAGCATCTAACCACAGAGAGTAGAAAAATATGAGATGAGTAAAAAGAAAAACCTGTTGCGTACAACACGTGTTAGCATTAAAGCGGGAGACTCTTGTGGAATGTGACGAAATCGAAAAAGAAAAACACTAATAAATGGTAGTATCCGATATACAAACCCTATGAATATTAAAATGTAAGTATTTTGCAAAGTTTTGAATTTTATACAAATATACTGCTGCTGGTCAATAATGCAAGTTTATTAAGTCAGCTCGGTTTTATTGAATTATCTTCATACACATTGCACGTGCAACTGATACCAATTTTTGTAAAATAGAAATTGTTTAATTTCCAGATAAAACCATTGTTCATTTATGTGTAAAAAATATGTTGTAAATATTGCTTTGTGTATTGTTATAGAATTATCTACGAACTATTTCTGCAAGAGACACGTTGACAGTTGGTGAAAGGATGTCTTTTGTTTGTAACCGTATTGTGTGCTGTTATGAAATCGGAGCAGTATACATGACACGTGTATTTGTAAAATAATTGGTAAGCTGTTGAAAAATATTCAATTGCATATCAAATGTTGTGAAATATGATTATGGTGCAACGATTGTCTAGATTGCAGAACATATTTCAAGGATATTGATACATTACTATTATTACTTTAAAGTGATATATGTATTAAAAAAACCGTATCATTTACCCCATGTACCTAAGAAAACATCTTTACATTATTATGTGACTGTGATATTTCAATAAGCTTCCCTATCTCATTAATTTGATTGTGGAACTATTTCGTATCTCCAACTATGGAAACGCACCGGCAATGTATAATAACGAATATGAATATAAGTGGTATATATTTCTGAATAAAACTACAAAGCTTTGACTGTAAACACCTGAGATCTACTCTTATGGGTTTTTGTTCATATCTTCTTGTTTATAAAAATTGCTAAAATTCTCATTTTAAATATTTAATAGAACCTTTTATTTATAAAGCACAGAAAAATCACAGAAAAATCACACTTACCTTAAATTAAATTAAATTAACAACTTTTTAAGTTAAATTTGACATTTGCATACGATCCGATTAACGCAAATAATTATGCTCATTTAATTACTGTATAGTACAGCAGCAATAAATCTTAAAAAAGGATAATTACTAAATGGAATTTGCTGTTTTTAATTTCAATTGAATTATTACGAATATCAGATTAAAGATTTGCAATTAACTATGATTTAATATATGGCATATGTATGTATATATAAGAGAAGTGTTAATCAAAAAAAATATTCTGATATAAAATTAATATTTCCTATTCTTTTGTTTTTCAATTCATAACATAATAATTTAATCAAAATTATCTAAAATGCACATTTCAATAATGTGAATAAAGCAGTTGTGATGGCATAGGAAGTCCTATATGAAGCAATGAATATCATAAAAAAATATAAAAATCACAAAATCATTAACACTTCCATTAAATGTGAACATCATCTAACGCCTACATTAGTATATTAAGCTAAAAGCAAAGTTCAAAAATTCTTTACAGCTCGTTACAGCGGTGCAAGGGTCACAATAACAACAGCTTACATATGTATATGTGTATGCAGTCACACGATCCTTTTTTATAGAGTACATACAAACACATAAATTTATGTGTGAAACGCGCCAACGCACATCAAACGTTTTCATTACTTGCTGTTGTCAACATATTTTCGTGACAGAGTTCGGTTAACTTTGTAAATAAAGGAGGCAATAATGTACACTCTTCTGGATATTTATGAACGCCCACACCGATGCATATGTGACTGAATGTTCATACACGTGAGCAATACAATATTTTAAAATAGTCAAAAGTAGATTTTTCATTTTATACATCCTTATATACTATATGTACATGCACCATATAAGTGTTTGGCATTGTGAATGCTTTAGTGGGTGATATGCGTAAACAGACTCAGGATCATAGCATTATCCGTAAGCCTTTTTGCATGTAATAGCACTGAAACCCGGCAGGAAATCGTTGAGAGCCTTATTATCACTGTAAGATATAAGGAATGTCATATCCTAATAATGGTTTCGCCTTCCAAGAATAAAAATGCCTGATCTGAGCCTAAAGCTCAACAAAATTGCCTCTCATGTTTACTGTGTCAATTTTACGCTTCATAAATGGAATGCTATTTTTTTAACACGCTCGTTTGTTTGATCGTAACAAAGTAATATTTATTTCATAATTTATAGTTCAAAAAACCCAAAAACGTTGTTGGTTTGCCTCTAGGTCTCATACGATTTCACACCTAATATACTGGAGATACTGCATGGCACATTATTAGTATTATTATAGTATTATTTTACTCTAGATACCAACCACAGAACGAACACCACCTTATGAGGTAACAGCAACTCATTCAATTTTAATCCTCAACATACACATACAACATAATCTGTGCACCTGTGCATATCAAATTTTGTTTTCCTAGCACTGTTGATAAGTGGCAACACTTGGATGAAAAGCTGCAATTTGCCGATAATCTAATATACAGCCACGTAGAAAAAGCTTCACATCAGTGGTTAAGAGTCAATTATTTCCAAACGCACAACAAAATGAAGAAAATGTTTACTGAGCTGATCGAGTGAATTGAATAATCGACTTTACATTATACTACCCTGGAAAATACATAAATGCGTATGGTGCTGTATATTCACACAAAATGCATTTCCCTATCAACTTTCGTTTACACATGACGCCTGTCTTTTTGTGGCCCACATTGCTTTATGCTGCCTTTCAACTTCAACTTCTGTGTATTCACTTGAGTGTACCATGTAGTACATATTTCCGATGTTGTCCAGCTCTATACGGGAGACGAATCGAACTTACGATCTGCGGGCTTACGCATTTGTGCCACTGACTGCCATTGTGTTTATACATGCTATTGTCAATGTTCGCATTTCCGCTTTTTCAATTTAAATTTCCAAGAAAATCTGTATGAAAATCAAACATTCTATTTTGCCTACTAAGATATTGAAACACAAAATAATTGCCATAATTGTATACAGTTACAACATAGTCAAAAATTAATTAGAACTCATAAATTTAATAAATCGTTTAAGCACTTCCACAAAGTAACAGCAAAATCAGTTAGTGGTACACTTCATGTTAAACTTGCCAGGTTAGAAATTTAAATGACACCCAAAGAATTTCGACAGCAACGTACATAAATCTACAAAGACAGAAAGGAGGACCGAAAGTGAATGCGCATAAAAGCAAAAACATCTCAACCGCTAAACCATTTGCCACCTTTTGAAATAGCAGTGCGAATATTCAAATTTATTCCGTTTTTCGTTAGCCAAGGTGTACACGCCCAAAGTTTGTGTATAAACAAGTTATGCAATTCAGATATGCAAACAGTGCAATTTTGAGCGAGTTGCTTGTTTCTTCTTTTTTTCTTGATGAAGGTAAACAAATAATCGACGCTGTGAAAAGGAATTTTCGCGCACCACCACCTCAATAGTAGCATTTAATATATGTACATATGGAAGAGTATATGGGAATTTCTAACATACAATATACCTTCTGATACTCTCGCAACATGTTGCACAGAGTATAATATTTTGAGCTTGAGTGAGCTTGTGTGAGTTATGAAAAATCAATAAATTTAAATAGTTATGTGAATATCTAAAATACCTTTTTATACAATTTATTTTTCACTTTTTATCTTCAATCAGGTACTATGTTCAATTATATTGGAAAGATCAAAAATGTTCAAAATTTTTTTGTGTGCCAGTGCCTCCACTGCTTTTTCCTTAATGTACCTTTGTCAGCAGATGCCATGTTTTATATGCATGTATGTATGTTGTAAATATCATGTTGATATTTAAAAAATTTAAATTAGGTTATCAACAAAGTTCTGATGCAGAACGATGACACCAGATGTGAATATAAACCTCAGCAAGATAATTGTGAGCATTTTATTATATAATTTCGTGATCTAGCAGTTTATTTTAATATCCATTGAGTGCCAAAGGATTGGTGAGTATGACGTGCAGGTTAAATTAAACAGCAGATTTGGTTTTGTCACCAGTTGCTGCAATAAATTACTGGAATAAATGCAACAAACCGTGTTTGTATAGTTGTATTTTATGAACGTATGGGAGAGTGCTAAATGTACGTAGTTGCCCCTGAAGCGAAGTCATGCGCTTGTAGCAAAGCACTAAAACGTGATTGTCATATTTAATGCCGTCATACACCCCTCTATTTTGATATTCTAAATGTTATAGTTCTTATGCTTTAGTTTAAAGTTGTGTTATTTGAATGTCGAATTATTGAGTACTAATGAACTCTGGGGCACGTAGAGTTGGTAGTGAACCTGATTATAATTAAATTTATAGAAAATAAATAAAAATTGTATACTTTTATTTATTAATATTGAGTGTATCAACTATCAACAAATTTGCCATGCCAACGAACGAACGAGAAATATAAATATATTCACCGTCATCATTTCAGCATTATGTTTGTGAAATACATTATAGCTGTTTGGGTGTCCCTCTTCTCAGACACTTGAAATGATTTACTGACTATTCTGACAGCATACATAATTTTACTTTGAGCGGTGAGTTTCAGCGCAAATTGTTGCAGACAGTTTATTACCAAATTTTGACAGCTGCACTGAGAATTCTTTGTGATTGTTTGGAAATAATGCGGTATGTGTAAAATGTGTTCTGGCTTCATTGAAATTATCTTGCATATCACATATTCGATATAATAAACAGTTAAGTTAAGTTTTGCTTAATAATATCGGAAGAGGAAGCAATTATATGTAATGAGGATCCAGGATTTATTATTGGTACCAAAAGATGGTTTCTTAATTCACAATTACTTCAGAAGATATAAAGGAGAGTGTTCAGATTTCTGAACAGTTCTTAACGGCTACAGTTGTAGATAAGATATTTTTGTAAATTATACGCATAGAGATATCATTATACGAATATTTATGTACATTATCGCTTAACATAGAAATGTATTTATCAATTGCCCATTTCTATCAACACTAGAAATACATGTTCGGGTATATTGAATAGAGATTGTAGTACAATACAAATACTGTAATACAAACATTACACTGCTTATTGTAAATGATCACAAATGATCTAAACTAACGAACAGATAAGAGATTTGTTATGTTATGCTGTCGCCGTTGAGAATACTTAAGATTAAGTTATGTGTGTGTGTTACATACATGAATTAGGCTAAGAATATTCTATAAATAAAGGAGCTCTGGGCAACCAGAGCTCGAGTACTATTTTGAAAACGAAATCGAACGCATCTTATTAAACAGAGAGACCACGCGTTTGTAGATCTATTCTAAAAAGCATCTACCTAATATATTTCAGGAATAAATTAACCTTTTATAATAGCAAAAGGACAGCAGCAACACCAAAAGCAATGAAATCATTTCGACAAATTCATGG
Source organism: Zeugodacus tau (assembly GCA_031772095.1). Taxonomy (NCBI): domain Eukaryota; kingdom Metazoa; phylum Arthropoda; class Insecta; order Diptera; family Tephritidae; genus Zeugodacus; species Zeugodacus tau. The sequence goes on from CM062650.1 coordinate 45,280,091, forward strand.
TGTATAATTCTCAATCCGAAACATGAACACCTTGGCAAAGCAACACCACAGTTTAACTGACAAACTAATTAAAATCCACTTGCACCCAAACCACGGAAAGTCAATTACCTTTTCGCCACTTGTTGCTAACTCACAACTAACGATGCAAAACACTAGCTCAACAACTCACAGCAACTCTCTTTATGATATTTGCACAACTTGGCAGAGAATCCAATTTCGAATGCAAAACAAATTTGGCATGCAACAAGTAGAATACTCGAAAGCTGTACTAAATATGTACATGTTACTGCAGCATAAATAGTTCCATAGAAGATAAGCATTTATTGATGCATGTTGAACATATGAACTTATTTCTTCATTTTTTATAATATTATGTCGACAAAAGGAAATTGACTGTTACTTTCATATTATAGTTCTAATGACATCTATAAGTTTATTTTCACATGGTTATACATATCTTCATATGTAGTTAAAGAGAAAATTCTTTAAGTGAATACAGTACTCAAACTACGAAGTAAAAACTCAAGCAGTGTACCGTCTGCCACATTAACTTGTCCTAATTGGCCATAAAGTAATTTTGCATACTATAACAGCAGAGCACTGGAAAGCAGTAATAAAAACCCGGTAAGTAAGTAAGTACCTCAAGTACTTTTGTTTCCATACATATATACTATAATATACTATAAAATTACGCATACGTCGCGGCGTATAATATTCAGCTGCAATGCAACGGAAGTAATACGAAAAGTTGATTGTAAGGAAATTGGTTCACACATTTTCATGTACTACACATGCCTACGTCACATATGTTTTTGGTATAATTAAGAGACCAACACAAATAAACGACAGCTGCCAACGAGCATCGTCTTGATTTTATTTCCAGCAAATTAGTAATTACTTTCCGCTCTTTTACCCTGAGCTTCGCCTTAAAAAGTGAAATTTATGTTAATAATAATATTTTCTACAACTCTTCTTATATAAAAATTCACACGCCTTTGCCCTTCCTTTCAACACATTCAAGGGCCTTTCAATAAATGCCAATAAAAGTCGTGCTCAGCGCCATAATTTTTATGCGTTGAAATCATTAATTAAGTCAATTTCCGCGAAATGCATGAATACCAATAAAATTTCTTAATTGCGAAAAAACTCAGACATAATCAAAAGCAAGTAAATATTCGAAAGATTAAACTCCTCCGTATGCTGTACAAGTTGTACAATGCTGTTTTCTGTCATCTACAAGTTTGTATAACATCTATTCGAAAAGTATTAATATACTCAATTACTATGAATTTTATGCTCTGTGCAATGCTTCGAAAAGATTTCTGAAGAAAAAGAAAAAAACAACAAACACATGCGAGAGCTGTAGCACATGAAAATTTTCATTAGCTCTGCTGTGCTACCGCTCCCAATTTTTTGCTACCGCTACGCCAGAGCATAGCGAAGAATTTAATTTTTTGCTCCCGCTCCAGCTATAGTTTTTTACCTAACAAAACTCGGAACAGAGTAGAGCACATACTTTTACATTGTTATGCTTAGGCTATGCTGTGGCTCTCGACAAAGTGAGAGCGGTAGCAAGAGTAAAATGAAATGCTACGAGAGTAGCGTAGTTTTTCAAACGCTGATCTGTATATATACAATTTATAAGTTCGATAAAAAATGTAATTTTTAAAATTGTATGTATGTATGTGATTGGCGTTCAACCCTTTAGCCGGTTATAGCCGAATCGATGAGAACGCGCCACTCCTCTCTTTCCTTCGCAGTTCGGCGCCAGTTGGAGATTCCAAGTGTAACCAGGTCACTCTCCACCTGGTCCCTCCAACGGAGTGGAGGCCTTCCTCTTCCTCGGCGTTCAGACACCAAATGCAATCATAAATCTGGCGATTTTCCGCATGAAAATGAAAGTATAAATATTTAAATGAAAAATGAATCCGTTGTAAATCGTACATAAAACTAAGTGCCGTCTAGCCGACCTTAAGATTGGTAAGAAGAAAACATAAATATTGAAATAAAACGAAAATGCAAAACTCTTCTGGATATGTATAACTCTAGATAATGCTGGTTTAAATAGTTTGTAATATATCGTATGTCATTCATCAAAACTCACAACACATGCGTAAGTAAACCCCAGTGCTCATATATTCATAAATAACATACATAAGCTTGTAAGTTCGGATGGTTTTAAGGCACAATACGCCAACATAACACACGCAGGATGTCATAGTGGATGTGAATGATTGGTTCAGGCAAATATGAATCAAACCGAGGTTTATAAGGTGAACAGAACACCAACACATAACACAGCCACATAAAAAAAAATTGTCATGAGCTGGGGTTTTTACTATGTGTGTTTTATGTTTTTGGGGTCGCTGAATCTGAATCCGATGCGGTCTATTCAACTCCATCAGGGTTTTGAGATAACCCCAGAAAGCCAATATGGCGTTAAAACTTCGTCGGAATCGCTTAAATTTGGGGGTTTTCGGGGTCGCTGATTACGAACCGGTGTCGGTTTTTTTTTTCAAATTTCAAAATGGTGGATGCAATATGTCGATTTTTTTAAATTCATAAATGAAAAACATATCTGGACTGTGATATGAGCATATGCATTTGTATAATAAAAATTAATTATTTAAACCATTCCTTTCTTCTAATATTTGGGAAAATAAATACTAAAACTGATAATTCTTTACTATTAGTTTTTACAACAAGCAAATCAAAACATGGCAGATAAATCCGGGGTGCATATTTTTGTATTGACAAATATGTCGGTTAGTTCGATAAAATAGTATAAACTTAGTTCTGATTAAGTAATTTATATCGAATATGATAAAATATTTGGAATAGTTTATTTTACATTATGGGAAACAACCACTATTGAAACATACCATTACACACGTACCTGAAATTTAAAACCAACAAAACGTTATATATACAGTAGCTAAAATACGGGGTAAAAAATATACTGAAATTAATTGTTGGGATTTTCCAAAAATATCTTTGATCTACACAACCATAACGCATGATAGCATGGTAACGGTAGAAATATAGGGGATGAAAAATTTAAATTTAACCTACTTAATGATTACTAGCCCAGAAACATTTGAAAACAAACTTTTAGCGCTACTGTTAGAACAAAGATCGCTTCTTTACCGAACTCATTCTCGGATTTTGAAACATTTGAAAACAAACTTTTAGCGCTACTGTTAGAACAAAGATCGCTTCTTTACCGAACTCATTCTCGGAATTAAACTAAATTAATTTGTTCTTCATAAAAAGGATACAAAGATGTGGTAGGTATTTATCACCCACATCAGGTAAGTAAGTAATTAAACAAAGGACATTGATTTTAAAGCACACGCCTTTTATTTAATTACCTGCGATCGTTTTAAATAAAAGAAGTGTTTAACCTTGCAACAAACCATCGTGGTTGCCACAGGTAGAAAAAAATACGAAAAAGGCTATATAAAAAGTCCGAAAACATTTTCTGAAAACATTAGTAAATCGACATTTCTCGAGTAAGCATCGACCCAAATCCTAAACCAAACAAAATGCAAAGTGTACGAACAGTGTACACATATCAACAAATTGATGCATTAGAGACGGAGTACGCAGCAAATAAGTTTGCGAAAGGTGCGCGACGAAAACAAATCGCACAACGTATTGGAGTGCAGGAAATACAAGTGCGAACTTGGTTTAAAAATAGAAGAGCGAGAGAAAAGAACGAGAACTTCAAAACCACAACGACTAGCGCACCGATAGAACAAAGTACCGTACCAGCTTATCAACATACCTCTTTAAAGAGGTCAAGAACTGACGATCTGAACTCATTCAAAGCGAATAATCTCAATCAATCAAATTGGATTCAGCCGCCACCCGCTTTTCAACATAGCTCAACAATTGAGAACGAGATTATGGGGTTCACTGCGAATGATCTCAATCAATCAAATTGGATTCTGCCGCCACCCGCTTATCAATATACCCCAACTACTAACGATCTGAACAACATTATGGAGTTCACTGCGTATGATCCCAATCAATCAAATTGGATTCAGCCACCACCCGCTTATCAACATACCCCAACAACTAACGATCTGAACGTTTTTGAACATATCTCAACTGACGATTACAACTACATCATGGAATTCATTGGGAATAATCCATCAGATTGTATTCAGCCACCACCCGCGAAAAAACCTAAGATACAGATATTGGAGCAACTGGTGCTTCATCCGGATACAAATAGTTGGATACCAATTTAAGATGTCTTCAATGAAACTTCCACCATACTGCATGAGTAGAACATTCAATTAAATAATGTTCTCATATTCTAATCATATTTTTATAGAAATCATTTTAATTAAGTAATTGTGAACAAAACTAGAAATAATAAAAAACGCAATCTTTAAAAATATTTATCTCTTTCCTCTTTTTTCTATCTACACATATTGACTCAAAGTGAATAGGAAATATTCTGAAAATTCTGTGTGCAAACCTCTAGTTGAATCGGTCTTGTCCGACTATCATCAGATAGATCACTAATATCTAAAATGCAATCCAGAGAAATATAACAGCATTTAGTAAAATGAACAACATCAGTGGAATGAACAACATGAATGTTTATAAGCCTGAGTGCACCAGCAAGCTGTATCACATGCGACTTGTCACGTGACGGCAATGCCGAGAATGTTCTGCTGCAAGTAGTGATGTGCTGCAATATGCATGAAAATGCATTTGTTTAAGTGAGAAAGATATATGAAAACCAAATATATACCACCGACTACCACTTTAGTTTTATGTTGCTAACTAATAACTTTGTTCCAGTTAGTGTCTACTACTTTTTAAGTGAGTTTTTATTCAAACAATTAAAAGTGGACTAGTTCACAAAGTTGTAAGTTCAACAAAGATGCTTTGTGGTTGGTGGTTTATAGCACAGAAAAGTTGGCAATCCAAGTACTTTTCTTTGCATTATGAATATATAATGTTTTGCTTATTTGGTGGCCATTGTGGATCGACAATGAGGAGGTACCTTGAATAAAACTCACAATAACTGCAACTGGTATATGTAAGAACTTTTGCAGCTTGAGATTTATTTACAGAAAGTTTAATTGTTAAAACTTCTAAAACTAAAAAGACGGCGATAATAAATGATATATTTACCGAAAAATATAAAATAAAGTCTATATAAAATTCTTTCAGGAAATTCCCAAAGAAAAATATTATTGTAAAACATATTAAATAGAGTATTTATGACAACTCGAAATAATAAAGTCAAAAGTTGAATGCTTGAACAATCAAAAATACAAGAGGTTATGCGCTGTTAAAATTGATATTGAGCAATATTTGTTTGTTTGATGTATATTTTTCCCATATATGGTACATTTATTGTTCATTTTGTATTTGCGTGTTACACCATTTCAAAGCATAAGAGCAAATACCCTCACTGACACCGTTTCACCTATCTGCTCTGCTAAACCACTCTTGATATGGTAGTCATGCAGGTTCAACCATTGGAATGAAAGTTTTGCCACAGGCGATTTATCGAAAATTCAATAAATCCTTGTTTAGAGTGTGAAGTGTGTATGCGTTGAACGTTGCTGTGTGCAACATCAGACAAGTAATGAATTTTTGACAATATTTCAACAAATTCGTACAAAATATTAGATTTTTTATATACTGAAAAGCTGAATTTTAATTACAATTTCTCGTTTGTTAAGCTGAAGGCTATGAGAATGAGAATTTTCAATGCTTTGAAAAACTTTGCATATGGATATATTTATGATATTGTGTTGAAAATCTAGTCTGAAATATGGGATATACTACATATGATCACACATTTTTAATTAAATAAAAATAAATGAGGCATTCTCACCACTTTTAAGACAGATTTAAAAAACTATTCCACGGAGTTTTATGTCAATGAATATCGCTTATACTAACCTTATCTTAAAACCCAAACACATATTCATAACCTAAAGAAAAGTACAGAGTATACCATAAAGTCTTGACATTCGTCTGCTAAGCCGTAAATGGCGCTATGCATTCATAATATATTCAAAAAGAAGCAAATTTAGTAATAAGCTCAACATAATTTAATACAAGAGAATGCCTTTGGCACGCAAGAAATTTGCATAGGCAGGCAGGAAATTGACGAGGAGCCAGAGCTGATGAATATAAAAAAAATTGAATGAACACAAAGAGCTAATTCTATAGTTGGCGTAAGTAAACAAGCGACGAATTTCAAATTGTCGCTGCAGAAGCTCTATGAGAAAGAAACAAAAAGTTATCATTCATCATTATACTCTGGTGTCAAAGTTAAAAAATTATAAGGAATATTCGAGCCATTGAAAAAAATAAAAATTGCATTAAAAAAACATTAAAATTCATAAGATTTAAAGAATATTTTATCATAATATTAATATAAGATAAAAATGAGTTAAACCATAATATGGTTCAAAATTTTCACCATCCGTCATTAACTCACACCTCTAGGACATGAAATAAAGGTTTAAACATCCTACATTCAATAACCACAAGTCAGAAAAAACAAATTCTCAAAGATAATAGAATGCGGGTAACGAAATCTTCACAATACCGTTATTATACACTAGTTACACATTTCCAACCTAAAATATTAAAATTTATACCCTCAAAATTTTATGAAATAGTCGCAAGAATAGCTTTAAGGTCGTCAGTGTTTTGCATATTGTCCGCAGTTATTTGCGAAATCAAACCCTATTATCACATACCAAAAATCAAATATTGTTTACATAAAGCAGGGTTGACCGGCGCCACGAAGGTCGGAAGTGCAGTCAACCCTACGAAATAAGAATAAACACTACAAAAAAAGAAGAACAGTAAGAAGGAAAGGGCAACGAAAGATGCCAAAAATGTATTTAGGAATTTATCGAAAATGAATCAAAGTGAAATTGAAGGGTAATAATATAAATGGAAAGGGATAAGTGAAATTACTAGCGCGAATTACTTGATAAACTAAATTAGGAATACAATCACGTAAACATTGGTCTAAAACATCAGTTCATCCATAGCACTAACTCTCTATCATAAAATACCAATGGTGTTCCTGGATACTTATTAAACGATGTAGCTTTAAGTAGTCAAGAGCTAATTAAGCTAAATTTACTGAGGGAAGTGAAGTCAGTTACAGTTTTACTGCTCTTTCTTACGCTTTTCTGTGTCGGAAGTGGAAGATGAAATCTTGTGGCTGAAAATTACGGGCCAATGGGATAATTGCTGGTGGTAAGAGAATTTAAAATGAAATAAATGAAAAATGTATATTTGGAAGCAAAGTTCTTATTTTAGTTGATTATTTCATGTTTTTACTCCGCCGATTACTTCATTATCCTTGTGGTTAATTAAAAATAAAACAGTTAGCTCTGGAGACTGAAAAAAATTAGCCTGGAGAAGACTGTGGGATTTACCAAACGCTGGAAAAAAATTTTCATCAGTTGAAATTGCTCTTCTACGGAATTTTATGCATTTATGTATTCGCATATCGTACAGAGCTATGTAACAGCAATTGAATAAAAACATAATTTTTGCAACAGTGCATCATCTGCTCCAGGACACTGTTTCATTGCGCTTACATCACATTGGGCGCAAATCACTTTATGCTTAAAATCCGTGGGCAGGACATTTCGGTTGAGTGCTCAGCGTTTATCGCTTTACCGCAAGAGTCAAAGGACCAGTGCTTGACCGAAGCAAAAACAGAAACGCAATAACATTGCTGCAAACATGAGTGGGTGTATTCACACTGCAACAGGTAAAATTCAAGGATATATGATACGCCTATATTGACGTAATGAACTGAGCAGAACTGGTGTTCGAATGAATATCACAGATATTCGAATTTATTTACATAAGTGCGTAGGTATATAAGTACGCAAGGGTACAGTCATCAGAAAAAGCCTCTACACGTAATAGTCAATCAAGTACATGCTCTTCATTAGTAGATATCACATAAATCCTCGTATTTCCATGCATCAATTCAGGTGCGCAATATTTCTTTACTGTTGATGTGGTTACATATTCCAAATAACGTGGTACGACAGACTGCATAAAACATCAAATGAAAACCGATGTAATCGAACGCAGCTGCCACTTCAGCTGGAGACCTAATTATGCAATAATTACGAAGGGAAGGTGCAAAACGAGTAATAATAATACGTTTTCATGTTTCCTCGTTGCATGAGAAAACGGTATTATACCTAGGGAGATTTTTGTCTTCTCCTTTTTAATTATTATCCATTTTCGTTTTCAGATAATGTCCTTCTGCTTTACACCAGGTGAATTTTATCAAATTTACATGAGCATCAATAGCCACATAAATGAATATGGAGTAAAGTTAATATAAAATTATGGAACAGTTTTATTTCATCACCATCGTCATTTTTATTTACAAAATAAAATTATTCTCACCAAACTTTCTAAAAGAAATAAAATAAAACAAACTAATATACAATAGATGACAATCTCCAAAACCTTTAGCATTGATAACTAATAATTACCATTTACACAAATTTTCCTAATAAATTGTAATAGAACATATGTTCTTGTAGTAGCATTCAAGTAATAAGCAACCGATAAAGCAAATCAAATAAGAACAACAAGATAGCCACCTACTGGCCAACTCAACTTCTGCGATTGCCAAGTTAATGCCAGCAGCAGCCAAGCAACGAAATAAAGCGGATATAAGTAAATGCGGGACGTGGTGATAAAGTGGAATTGCCGTCATTTAAAAGATGCGCGTGGGTTAATGATATCAATGATTAGGATGGTGTTGCTTGTGGAGATCGATGATGTGAATGATGTCTACTATAATTTATATAAATATAATTCCTATCATGGAAAAGAGCGACAGTGCGTTTACGCAACAAAAAAATATATGAAAGGCAATATTTAATAAAAAATGCTCACTGAAATATGGGGGAAAAATAATAATAATTTAAATGTTCCAACAACTAAATGTTTTATGAATTTTGATAATTTTTTACAGTTTCATATGGTGTGATTTTAATTTTAAATAACCATAGTAGTCATGCTGACGATTTTTTGTGAGTTTCAATGAAAGCATATATTTGAGTATAAATATTCAACATCACGTAAAGGGCTTAAACTGTTGAGCTAACGGTCTCAATGGCTGGCTACAAAAGTATCGCTGGCGACTGGATTTCTCAAATACATAAATTCTTGTGATAAAACAAATCTCAAATAAGGAAAGATGCTAGCACATGTGGAGATTTTCGCACGCATATGTATGCACACCTGCACAAGTTCGTGTTAGAACATTAAGTAGCTCCATAATGGCAGACGTAGCTAAGCCATTATGACAGAAAACTTTACCACGCACATACGCAGCTAAAGTGTGTATTAAAAGCATTGGTGCTATATGTATGAAGCCAAAGTTATTATGTCGTAATTTATAGACAAATGGAGAAGTAAGTGATAACAGAAAACTTTGGAAACTTTTGTCGTACGCATAAATACATTAAATGACGTAGATTTCAGTAGAAATCGGAAAATTGTATGCTTTGGTTAAGTAAGCGTTAATATATGTACATCTGTATAGTGATTCTATTCTGTATAATTTTTTCTTCATAAACATTAGAAGAGTGCAAGATTACATTTTTGTTAAAATTTGTTTGTTATATCGAAATTTATTTCACTGGAATTTATGGAATATCACCGATATGTCGCATTAGCGTCTGGCAAAGTTACATTCGAATTTATTTTTCTTAGAACATTTTACGAAATTTTATCACTTTCAATTTAGCATTTTTCTTCCTCTTACTATAGAAAAATATATAATAGGGCTTCTATAATCATAATTTTCTGTTTTCAGTTTTCAATATTCACACATTATACTACAAGCAGCCATAAACATATGTACATCTCTCAAAATATTCATATTTATACAAAAGTATACCATAAAGATCACTTGTCAAAAACAATGTGGTACGCCTCAATGGACCAGTGCATATACATATATTCAGTTCAAAATCTACATATAACAACAATATACATTTGTGACAAAGCAATGAAGCTACAAGTTGTTTTCTTATTACTTTTTTTCATTTTCCTTTCTATTATATATTTATTAAAGCCTTCGCTTTCAGCAAAGACATTGCCTCAACATCTTACTTCCGCTACTTAACTTCCGTTTTCCGGTGACAGGCAAAACAAATAAGAACATAATAAATGAGAAGGAAAAACGAAACAAAACAACAAACGAATAACAAACAAGTAAACAGACTACAACATGTAGAAGGTATAGTTTATACAAAGGTGTATGTTCAAATAAGAATGTCTTGGACACATTTATTTGTTTTGTCGGTTAGCTTACAGAAGCCTATAATAAAAGCCCATTGCACCTCGAAAAAGTACATGTAAACGTTACTTATGGGTAAATTTGCTCATGATTTCTCACAAAACTTAAAAACATCTACCATAGTTCGTGCAAGGGACACACTGACAGATTTCAAATGTTATAACTATAATATGTATATGCTGTTGTGATTATGCTAGTGAAATTGGAACGCACCATTATATTTACTGTAGCAAATTTAATTACATATCAAGGAAAGGATTGTCGAAAACAATACAAAGGCATTAATATATACTTATAACAGACTGAAATGCGGTATTTACATAAAAATTAAAAGTATCGTACATCTTAACAGCCATTGTGAATATATTTTATGATACATAATAATTTAAGAAGACGAAATAGAGGAAAATTTTGGATTTCAAAATTATGTTTATAAAACCTTGAAATAAAGGCCTACTAAATCCAACTTTTTCAAATCAATCTATTGAACTCCATATAGAAACAATTGGTTTCCTTTATTAGACCACTTAAACATAATCCGTAGTATTTACATATAATAAGAAATGTTGCGAGAATAAGTAGTTCCATAAAGTTCCTTTACAAACTAATTTTAGTATGAGAGTGAATCTTTCCACTCACTTCAATGGCATTGTGTGTGTAAATAGTAACAACATATGACAAATATGAATATAAATGGTGAATATTTTTGAATAAAAATGTGTAACTTTGATTGTAAACACTAGAGATCTACACATGTACAATTGTTAACTTGATAACAAGAAGCAACATTTCAGACACACGCATGTTCACCCACTCCTGAGGAAGCTATTTCTTTTATAACTAGAAAAGTTTTACTGCCGCACTTATTCTTTCACTACGTGCCTTCTGGCATTCTTGTATCGTAATTCGAATCTGACAACGAGACAAATACCCGTAGGTGTTATATTGCAGCAAATCTTTTTGTTACAATTTGTCACAGTATTTTAGCTTTAATAATTTCTTGAAAATTTGTACACCCTAGCTGGCCAATTTTTATTGACATGCACACGTGTACGTAGATATGTAACAATAAAAAAGTTTTAGGTTTGGCGAAAGGAATTAAAAAACTGAGAAATTTACAGTATGCACCTAGATTGCGGATTGTAATTAAATCGGTGCTTAAAAGTGAGTATACGAAAAATTGTCACTTACCTTATTTGCCACTTTTAAAGTATCTGAAAAGAGAAAGAGAAAAAAGTATTAGAAATACATCATGAATTTCAAAACGCACTTTGAATATTCAATTAAAGGGTGGTGTGAAAAATTGCCAATGGCTTAGGTAGATGCAAACGCAATGAATTTTTCATGTTGGCCGGCAACAAGTATACATGCAATGCAATGAATATCTGTGCTCAGTGTATTTGTTGCGTTTTGTAAGCTACCACGTTACATACGCTTTGCTTTCATTCCAAGCAAATGCCCTTGCAATTCTCCCACCAATCTATTTTAAGCACGCTGCACTTTTTTGCCTCATCATCGACACATCGATCCTGGTAATCTAGTAACAAGCTGCGTGCAATGCAATGGTGACGTGAGAATAAGTTAAAGCGTTATGCAACAACAGGATGCAGGCATCAAGGAAACGCCGTAACACTGTCTCTTCGTCCAAAGTTTTGCAAGATATAAATAAATCAATGATTAAATTTTTTTATTGTTATACCAAAACAATCTTGGACTGTAAACAGAATCTATCAGTAATCAAGATTTTTTGCTTTTTTTAGTTTTGCCAATTTTCATTTTTTTAATTTTATTCATCGTTAATAAATTTTTTTTTTTTGAAAATTGTAATTTCAATTCAGAACTCTCTACTTAGCTGACTATTTCTTGCTTATCAACTTGAAACACTTCTTTCCTGAAAAAATTTATATCAACAGTTCGAAAAGTGAGAATGTGGTATTAAAAAAGTGTGAGTGTATTGCAACCTGAAAGATATTTCTTGATCGTGCAATAGCCGAAACATTTAACAATATGCTGTTATTATATTTGTTGCTTATTGGCTTATATAATCTCATCAACAATAATGCAAATAAACATAATTAAACAGATATGTATAAGGAGAAATAAAAAAATAAATATTGATAAACATTTTTCAAAAAAAAAACTATAAAAAAATACATTAAGTGACAAAAATGATCACATACAAAAAATTATTAGTTATGTAGTAAACATAAAAAAATACCCCCTGATATTTATTTTTCACCAAAATATTGCATATCAAATAATATGAAGCGACAAAAATGATGAAATATAAAAATTCATAATTCTATAGATATTGTATGTAGGAGACAATAATAAAATGCACCTTGATAACCTTGATATTTTTCTCAACAAAATATTACATATGAAAAATATCTAGCGACAAAAATTATGCAAAACATGAAATAATATTTACATCTCCTTCATACATATTAACTATGCTTGGTCACTCATATTAAATCATAGAATTGCAACTTACATTCAAACATTGTTTAAAATTGTCCTCGCACGACATTAATAAGTGTTTAATTCATGAAAGAAACATGAGAGAACAAACGAACGAACGAACGTACCAAAAAAACGAACAAAACACGCACAACGAGCACACCACTTGATATTTTTTTATTGTAGAAGTAGCATGCGACTTTGAAGTTTTTGACCAAAAAAATGCGCAATCACTTACCACACATTTTTCATTACTAAAGCAATGGATTATTATTATTTTATTATTAGAACATTTTCACACATTTATAACACATTTCATTTTATTAGAGCAAGAAAAGCCAAGCAGCACAAAAAGCATAAGCATTTTAACTACGCAATACACACAATAGCACCACACTTTTTATTTAACCTTTTCATTTTTCTCCTCATAATTTACACATTCTCACTGTACACCTTTGATTTAATAAACACTAAACACAATATAGTTTACAAATAATATTAATATTACTTTTCTTTATCAATTAAATTTTCCTTACTGCGAATTATTTTTGTTTTTTACCGAAGACCGAACGCGAAAAATTCCGATTGACAACTGATCTGCTGCTGATGCTGCACTTATTTGTGTCGCCGTGTAAAGGTGGGTGGTAGGTGTTGTTGGGAGAAGCAAATTCATTCGTAGGTGGTCGTGCAATTAATTTATCGCATGAAATTATTATTATATTATTCGTTACATGCTATTTATGTTAATGCAATTTTGCGCATGGTACAATAGTGCGCGACCTTCCATGCGATAATTAAGCGAGATGAAAAATTATTTTTTATTAAACTGTTTTGCATTTCAACATTGTTTAAAATTATCCACGAATGTCAGTAATCAATGTTTAATTCATGAAGAAATATGAACGAACGAACCGACAAAAAACAAAAAAAACAAAAAACGCACGAGCTTACTACTTGATATTTTTTGTATTATAACATGCGACTTTAGAGATTTTAACCAAAAAAATGCGTAATAACTTTCCACACATTTTCCATAATTAAAACAATAGAATTATTAAATTTATTGCATTATTATCACACATTTATGACATATTTAATTTCATTGAAGTAAAAAATCCAACGAGCACATAAAATATGAGCAACTAAGCATTACACACAATAGTAAAACACTTTTTTCTTTAACCTTTGCTATTTTCCACGTATTATTTACACATTTTCACTATATACTTCTTTACGCCAAACACCTTTGATTTAATAAACACTAAACGCACAATATAATTTACAAATAATATTGATATTATTATTTTCATCACTTCAATTTTCCTTAACGCGAATTATTGGATTTTTTACCGATGACCGAACGCGAAAAATTCCGATTGACAACTGATCTGCTGCTGATGCTGCACTTATTTGCGTCGCCGTGTAGCGGTGGGTGATAGGTGTTGTTGGGAGATGTTTTGTTTCAAGTCCATGCATGCATAAATGCAAATGCATTCGTAGGTGGTCGTGTAGTTAATTTATCGCATGCAAATATTCTTATATTATTCGTTACATGCTATTTATGTTAATGCAATTTTGCGCATGGTACGATGTTCATGCGCGACTTCCATGAGATAATTAAGCGAAATGTAAAATACTTTTTTATTAAAATGTTTTTAAATAAATTAAATAAAAAATAAATATGTTTACTACCTACTAAATGAAATTTTCTATTTATGAAAGTGGTGAACTTTTTTATGTATTTTCGTTAATGTTTTAGAAGAAAAACTATATATTTATAATAAAATGTATACAAGTAGTATTAATGTTCTGATCGTAGAAAATTTTAATTACAAGTGTACATACATACATTATTATGCAAAAGTATACATACATATTAACAATGTTGGATTAAACATTTAATTATTTGTATATTAATGTACATATCTATTTTAAGAGATACACATATTTATGAAAAAAAAAAAACAATTGCTATAATGTTATAATAAATAAATGTACATGCCACGCTATTGCCTAACTTATTTGAAGCAATTTTCACTTGGTAAGGATATCAAAAATAGATATACATCTTGAATTCGTTAGCTCTTCCCCTCAAATGTAAGCATAAAATCTCCAGTAAGTCAGTATGTAGGTTTGAGTGTGCGATTATGTAAAGCCAACACGGTGTAGCGCGTAATGCTTCTTTGTCACTCACTCGAAATGAGTGAAGTGATTAATTTTGGCGCTAACAAAATAACCTATAATTTTTACTATGTAATTTTTACGCCTCATTATACATACATATGTGTCAAGAATCCAAATCGATTATTTCTAAAGTGAACTCGTAGGTAGTATGGTTTAATTGGAGATACGGTTGGTTATAAATATGTGAAAAATAATGACAATATTTAATAACCTCAATTCAGTCCTATACTGAAAAATATGATATACCCTTAAAATTAAATATGTATATCGCGGCGGCTTGAGTTCATTTTTAAAACATATTGGCAAACCCTTATCTCTCTATTAAAGCTAAATTTCGGTCATAACATTAAATTATAATTTTTTTATTTCTTCTTGAGATTTCTTGTAAAAGGAAATTTAAAACATTTATCTGCACAATTGACAACTGTAAATTAAACATTAAAACCTTATTATCAGCGTGAAGCTTTTAAACTCACACAGATTTTCAAAACTTTGTAACACCATTGTTGGGTTTAGCTTGTTAGCTTTGTTGTTTTTGTACCATAAAATTGCACTAAAAGTTATCAACGTCAGCAAAAAACCACAACAATGTTGAATGGTTTCATTCCGGTGACACATGTTTATGGCAGCTGTTACAAGTAACCGTTTATATACAAACATACAAACATACACACATGCATACATAAACGCCTTCGCGGGGATTGCAGCAGAACGGACAAATTCAAAAGCATACAAATGTCCGTTTGGACATTTCGAACCGAGTTTTCGTGGTACCACCTAGAACATCTGAAGCTCCACAATTCAACAAAAGTCTCTATAATTAAATTTAAAAAATTAAAACAAATTTTACATTTGCTTTCTCATATGCCAGCGAGTAATTATTTTTATAAAGAGCAAAATTCCTAGTGAGTTCTTAATGTCTAGATACAAGAGCACGTGATATGTCTATATGTATTCGAAGTACTTTTACAAGTTTGCAAGTTTTCACTTGTTTGCGAGTGTAATTATTTTTGCCAAAGGATTAGTGATAACTCAAAAAGAATGCGGAAGATTAGTAGGAACTGTCATACAAAATTCTATAATTAGTCCTGTTAATATTGCAGCAGCATCAAATCAGCATATTGCACGAACAGTCAATGATACTACACAGCTCAGGACATTAAAAAAGTTAACATATATAACTGACGTTTGGCAAAAATAGGTCAATATTTCCGAAAATAAAAAAGCGTTATGCCAGTCATTTGCCTATCGTGGGCAGATAATGTGGAATTTTGGTTCCAGGGCTTGTTTAGCAAGCACTTTATGCATTTACAACGTGAATCAGAGGAGTATCAGAGGAGAAATCTTTTTTTTTTGGCATTTACTTCTTAGTTAGATATTACTCTCTGTTGAAAGCAGAACTTCGAATTTAAATTACAGTTATTCCAGTTTGTACTGCTTTTCGCTTCATCGCCTTAAGCTCTTCCAGTTAATTATTAATTCATAATTCATCTATTCGAATTTTTCGAAGAATTTCAGAATTATTATATATTACAAATATATATGTATATGAGTAGAACTTTGTTTTGACACTTGTTAAGTTTTCCCAATAAATAAAAGCTTAGATGCAAAAATTTAACCGAGTTTACAGTTTTTTTATCAAACATAAATATTTATAGTTTGTTTTAAGATTTGGAAACTTTCTGACAAAGGTCACCTCATTATTCAAACGTGTGACCTTCTTTGTATTTGGAAAGCGAATAAAATGGAACGTGCCACCTTGCTGTGGAAACAAGATCTCAGCTGTATTATCTATGAACATTTTATTAATATGTGGTAGTTTATATCAGTCTATGCTGTTGGATGAGCACACTTATAGAATGGAGCGCCTGCTTTGTGTGTAACACTTAAATATAACCATTTGCATAGTTTACTCAATAAGTGATTTGCATATCTCAGTTTGTACCGGTGCACATTTAAATGATTTAAAGGTAGCTGCGCGTGCGGTTACCTGTTGGTTCAACTTTTATCGTTGTTATGCACATAAATGAGAATGCACGCAAATGCTCCACAGTCAATGTCATATTATTGTGCCAAAACACTAAACCATGCCTGCCATATTTAATGCTGTTCTGTCCCCATTTTATATTTCAATGTGATATCTCTTTAAATAGCAGCGAACTCAATGGTGACAATAGAGACGGTTCATCGATTGTTCTGCCAAGCAAGATATTTCTCGTGTGTCATGTATAATCTTTCAATCGAAACGTGTTACAATTTATTACTAACGCAATTTGGACCCAAAAGCCACAACTAACACCACTACTGCTATACGAAAGAAAATCGTAACATTAGTTAAAACAGTTTTCTTTTACCATGTCATCTATATAATTCATGTATATGTCTGTATGTATATAGTTGAAGAGAAAATTATTTAAGTAAATATAGCACAAAGAGTATCAAAATAAGTCCTAAGTGGCAATAAAGTAATTTTGTAAATTAGAGCAGCTGCTCATGAGGACGTCGATATAATAAAGCGGTACATTTAAGTATTCGTATTTTTTCGGAAAGATATAATTAAATGCATGCATAAAATCACATGTGCATGCTTACAAATATGTATTGTAGCTACTATATGCTGAGTAATGCAACGATATTACGTATACGCAACAGTATATATGTTCAATTGCTATACAAGAAGAAAAACTGATTGTAAGGAACTTGTTATGTACATATGTAAGTATATATTATCTGTATTACCTCCCATATATATGCGCTACTTCTTGCTTTTACTTTCCCATCTTTCACTGTAAATTTGACTGCATGAAGCGAAAGGCGTGTTAATAAGAAAATATGTCCGTTTTATTTTGCAATTATGTATTTGTATGGTGAACATATGGAAATCTTAATTACATGCTCGTATCACCCCTATGAAAATTATTAAACAGCGCACTAACTTTATTATGCATTCCAGAAAGAAAACCAGAACAACTAGAGAAAAAAGTATATTTCATA
This sequence comes from Zeugodacus tau, assembly GCA_031772095.1. Lineage (NCBI taxonomy): Eukaryota > Metazoa > Arthropoda > Insecta > Diptera > Tephritidae > Zeugodacus > Zeugodacus tau. The sequence goes on from CM062650.1 coordinate 45,298,071, forward strand.
TCGAGTTAGCTCTCTGGGGTTAATACAAATAGCTAATTTAGAAGGAATACATTGTTCAATGGCACTAGAAACAACAATACCGCTTTTTAATTTTGCCTTACAAAATCTAAAAGCAGCCAACCAAAATCTACCCTCGTCTATGTATCGATTCTTGTATATTCTATACTCAATAGAATGAATTCACAAAGCATTATTTTTTTTTTGCAAATACGAATCTAAATATTGTATACACAAAGATACAATAATTGGAAACTTAAAAAGGATTTGTCATAAAGCAAAATTTCTTCAATTTGTACTTTGAAGATACATATGTAAGTATTCTCATATACTGTACTTGTTCCACTAGATATAATAATAGTAATTATGAAAATGTGTTTTTTCTCATAAAACTAACTAATTATTGTTAATTTATATGCATTACTTTATAATAATAAGGGTTATTCAAATATCTTCCCATAAATATATTAACCTTTCTGATTTCATTAACTAAATTATTTTCAAATATGGGTTTATTGATTAGATACTCAACCGTATAATTACGCAAATGAGTATTCAAAGAAGTAAAGCCCAAGTGCACACAAGCGTAAAAGGATATGAAGAGAGAGGGATCTTCAAAGAAATATTTATTATAATCTTTTGGGGGAAGTACCTCAAAAATTTAACTTAACTCCATTCTTAAGTAATTTAAAAGATATTATTAGAATGAATAATTCTTCAAAAAATATTTGACGTTAAAAATATAAATTTTGATTTTACAACTGTAATATTTCGGCTGAATCTTATTAAAACTGTTCCATGGAAACCCCATGAATCATTTTAAATTCTCTTGACATTTATCGTCTTCACATTTCAAGCGGACGCACCAGGCGTATGAGCAGCATTTGTGCGCAGAGTTGGAAAGACATAAAATGTCAATAAATCGAAATAAATAACGTATTTTATAGTCACTAAAAGTCAAACGAATGGTGGCGATAGCAACAACACAAATGACTCAAAAGAATTAAAAAAATCTGCGACCATTACAATCTACTGTATAGCAGTTATCTAGCAATTTTCCGATACCATGCAACATTGAACTCGGTGAGTGTTTAACTCTGTTGGTTAACCACGCACGCTTACGTTTTCTTTTTCTGGATAATGGCTTCAGCTGCTATATGATTGCGGTTCGAATTGTTCGCTAATGGTGCATGTTAGCCATCAACTTTTATTTTTCACTTTTCACTCTCCACAATGTTGGTTCAACAAATAAAACGGTTTAATGAAGGCTTCAATTGTTATTGTTATTGTTAGTTACCACTTGGTACTAAAAGTACAGCCAGAACCAAACGCTCAAAATTAAAAATTTAAATTGTGTAATAAAAATAAAAATATTTTTCACAGTATCATTTAAAAAATGATGTTCTCTCATAGAGAACGAGGGAATTATACACAATGTGCATGCTTTGCTTGAACTAAAATCAGTAGCTCAAGCTGCTAGTCAGCTAATGAGCAAATCGAGAAAAATGTGAAGCATGCCTTCAGGCGAGGTCTTTATGAAATTCCCAGCACTAAAACCACACTACAAATTTTTCAATTATCATGAATAATTTCTGATTTCAGCAAAAATTAGCAGTAAATATGCAGCAGAAACAAAGAAATGAGGGCTTATCACAAATTATAACTTTGAATGTCATAAATGTAAATGACCTCAAGACTACTATCAAACATATCTTCAGGCAACCAAATTAAATGAATGCATCATCACACAGCAAAAGTTAAAAATATTCCTAATTGTATAAGTCGAAGCGCAGCTTACACTAATCAGACCAAGTGACCACAAGATAAAATTTTGATGACAGGAAAGGAATGTAAACTACGCTGAATCAGATTGGGATGAAGATTAGTTGCTAAGCAAACAATCAGTGAACAAAGCGACTGAGCTTAGCCTGCAGCTATACCATACTACATTTAAACAAGAGGAGGGTAATCTAATTAGGTATAACATACCAAATAATTATGAAAATAATAAGATGGTTTTCAAAAATGTTATTAAATTGCAACGAAAATGGAAAGAAAAGATTACAAATTTATTAAAAAACCTTTAAAAAAAATGTCAACTCATGTTGCTTCATTCATTTCCATAGCTTACTCTCGCCATTAAACTTTTACCCGATTATAAAATTTTTATTTTTTTTACTGGCATTTTTGTGTAAACTGTTCTCTGCCGCACATTTAAGAGCCTTTCAATAAATGCCAGTAAAAGGCATGCTTGGATGCAAAAGCTATTGCGCGTTGAAATCGTTAATTAAGTGAATTTCCACGAAAGATAAAAATACCAATAGGATTTCTTAATTGCGAAAAAAATCATACAGAATCAAAAGTCATTAAATATTCCATGATAAAGGTTAAGCATACTCGTTACGTATATGCCACCGACAACTCCAGCGTATGATGAAATATACATACATACGTCATTTTATTAATTTATGTTTTTTATTGCTGTAAAATTACCGTACAGCTCTTATCTACTGGTTGTTAAAATATTCAATCATATTACTGACTATTAAGTCTGATACACTGAAGGGCTCATCTCTACTAGTGGATGGCTGTTTTTAACATATTTCTGTAAGGTGATCTGCTAGCGATCCTTATGGTTAATATTTTACAAAGCGATCTCATATATAATATTTATTTAGTTCTCAAACCTTAAGCTAAGAAATTGATATTAGCAAAAATGTGAATTTTGTCGTAGAATACGGAGAGCAAATTATGTTCGTGGACATTTGTCTCTACTCAATTTTGGTAAAATAAAATTCAATAAAACTTTTAGCTTTCCTTTTTCTTTCCAATGAGTTGAAGTTAAGTTTTAATATATAGTTAAAGTTGAAGTGAGAACCGAATTATTATGTTATTAATTACCAAACAGTTAAAAATATGTTACCATATGCATACAAAAGCCTTCAAAGATTCTGACTAATGAATGACATTGAAGTTCCACAGGAGCTAGTGATAATTTCAGCAGCTCAGTAAAATAGTTACCCTAAAAGTATGCAACGTCGAACTATAAGTTTCAACCGTCAAAGATGTTTTTTGAGTATTAAACAAATATTCTTTACGAAAGTTAAAATAGGCAAGTAACTAAATAAAAAGTTAGAATTATATTCCTTAACATTTTAATTACAATAATCATATTTTACAAAATAAATTGCGACATCAATACACTTTAAATACAAAAGTCCACTACGCTTCGGCATGGTTTGCCTACATTTGGGTGCTTTGCGAGATATTTTTCACATATGGGGCATTCTCTGGAAAAAAAGCCACTTAAAAAAAAAAGTTCTTTATTTTCTTTGGCAATTATATATCTTATAGTACATGTAAAACCTAAAATAAAACATACGGTTTTAGGTCTGAGTAACGCGGGGTTGCCATATTATAAGGGGCTAAAGTTTTTTGTAAACAAATTTTCGAATCGCCATAACTTTAAAACTAATGAACAGATTTTAAAACACCATGTGACTTTTTTGTACAGAATTTCTCAAACTTTGAAACTGTATATCGTAAAAATTTTTAAAATTAATATTTCGTAGCAAAAAATGAAAAAAAAATTTTTTTTGGAATTTTTAACAACTTATGCCCCCTTCGATTTTTTTCGAAAATATCTTAAAATGTTCCTTATTTCATCACCTTTTTACCCCCCAAAGGGAATTTTGGGACAGCAATATTTGTATGAGCTACAAATAAAAAACCAACTCAGAACATGATGAAAAATCATTGATTTATGCACTATTATTATCAGAATTTAGCGTAACCCAGGATTAACGACGTGGACGTAGCAGACATTTAATCCCTTTTTGTTTTTTTTATTTTTTAATTTTTTTGTATTTTTAAAATTTTTATTTTTTTGTTTTTGTTTTTTATTTAAAATTATCACGTACTTGAATCTAATCTACGTAATAATTAAAAAAAAAAAGCAAAAACCAAAAAAACAAACAAAAAAAAAATTAAAAATTTGAAAAATACAAAAAAATTAAAAAAAAATATTAAAAAATAAAAAAACAAAAAGGGATTAAATGTCTGCTACATCCACGTCGTTAATCCTGGGTTACGCTAAATTCTGATAATAATAGTGCGTAAATCAATGATTTTTTATCATGTTCTGAGTTGGTTTTTTATTTGTAGCTCATACAAATATTGCTGTCCCAAAATTCCCTTTGGGGGGTAAAAAGGTAATGAAATAAGGAACATTTTAAGATATTTTCGAAAAAATCGAAGGCATAAGTTGTTAAAAAATTCCAAAAATTTTTTTTTTTTCATTTTTTGCTATGAAATATTAATTTTAAAAATTTTTACGATATACAGTTTCAAAGTTTGAGAAATTCTGTACAAAAAAGTCACATGGTGTTTTAAAATCTGTTCATTAGTTTTAAAGTTATGGCGATTCGAAAATTTGTTTACAAAAAACTTTAGCCCCTTATAATATGGCAACCCCGCGTTACACAGACCTAAAACCATATGTTTTATTTTAGGTTTTACATGTACTATAAGATATATAATTGCCAAAGAAAATAAAGAACTTTTTTTTTCAAGTGGCTTTTTTTCCAGAGAATGCCCCATATTAAACAATTCACACTTTTTAAATCATATTACACGTTTTTTCATTAATTATTTTTGTCAGCTTATGTAAAAATTTATTTTTATTAATTTTTTAGTTAGACATACTTTAATAGCGTGGTTTTTTAACTATATTTTTATTGTTAATTCTACCAACTCATATAGTATTAAGGAACAAACATAAAAATTTTGCTTAAGAACCAACTACCAACGTACAATTTAGAATAGACACACCCAACAATAGTTCTCGAGTAAACATCGAGCAACATACCAGCCAAATATCACATATCAAGCTTAAAGATACAACAAAATGCAAAGTGTTATTAATTTTTCACACTCACCCAACGATAATCGTATACGAATAGTGTACACATACCAACAAATTGATGTATTAGAGGCGGAATACACAGCAAACAAGTTTGCGAAAGGTGCGCGACGAAAGGAAATAGCAGAATGTGTAGGTGTAGATGAGAGCCAAGTACAAAATTGGTTCAAAAATGGACAAGCTAAAGAAAAATCATCTTCCAGAGCACTATTTTAAAGCATACGTCCTATATTTAATTACCTGCTAAAGGACCGACGGTAACTGAACTTAGACCGTAGTGATTGCAGCTGGTAGAAGAAAACACGAAAAAAGGGTATATAAAAAGACATTAAAAGTATTTACATATCGACATTTATCGAGTAAACATCGAAGCGACAATCATACCAACAGACTCAAGCAACGATAGTCGTACAAGAGTAGTGTACTCATACCAACAAAGGGATGTATTAGAGGCGGAATACACAGCAAACAAGTTTGCGAAAGGTGCGCGACGAAAGGAAATAGCAGAATGTGTAGGTGTAGATGAGATCCAAGTGCGAAATTGGTTCAAAAATAGACAAGCGAAAGAAAAATCATCCTCCAGAGCACTATTTTAAAACATACGCCTTATATTTAATTACCTACTAAAGGACCGACATTTGTCGAGTAAACATCGAGGCGACAATCATACGTCGTACAAGATTGGTATACTAATTTCATCCAATGGCCCTGTTAGAGACGGAGAACGCAGCGAACAATTATCCGAAACAAGAAATCCAAGTGCGGACATGGTTCAAGAACAGACCAAAGATAAGCAGGCTTTCAGAAATGTAAAATATTGCATTTAGAATAAAGATGCTTATTATGGCCAATATCAAGACATTTCGCTAAAAAGATGCAGATCTGAAGATCTGGATGAAAAAGGTCTCAGCAATTCACGACCGGTTCTGCCACCGGCGGTAAAGAATGTGAGAATATTAGAGCATCTAGTATTCCATACGATGACAAAATGCTGGATTCGACTTTAAGGTGTGATATTGCACTCATGGTGCGCTTGTTTGAATTTGGCCCTTACTTGAATTTCTTTTTCTTGAATCTCTTTCGGTATTCGTTATTATATTAAACGGTAAATTAGTCAGTAAACATTGTGGTTGACCAGGTACGCGGTCGTGTCACACATTGTGTGTATACCTAAAAGTTCAAACGCTGAGTCTTGGATGTCACAACCGAAGACATGTGAGTCCAAAAGACGACTGAGCAAGTTTATCTCTATTTGCCTTTCTTCTATACATTACTAGCTGACGCGGAGGCGAACTTTCTTTTGCATTAGAAGCAATAAATTAGTATAAATTTTATTTTTACTTTATTGAGTTAATTATTTTATTAGGATAGTCTAAAAAATCAAATATTTTAATGATTCTCTGATTAATTGTATATATTGCTTTCTTCACATGAAGCACCATGTGACAGAATATATTTTTCGTTTTATTATCAGGCGTAAAAACAAATAAAGCAAATGGTTTTCCGACCCGTGAACATGACACATATAATTAATTTTTTACTAAACTAAACTTTACTAGACTAAACTATTAAAACTATTTAAACGGAATTGGGTGCACTCTTTCATGATCATCTATGTAATTTTGTATTGGTATATTATGACCAATCGACAGCCGAACGATTTTCTACTCGACTTGCACGCCTGCTCTCGGAGAGCACTCATCAGCATCTCGATATAAGGGAGCTGTGGAACAGCATCTCAAACTCATTGCATACCGCTGCAGCTGAAACAATTGGTCTCCGGCAACGCCAAAAAACCAGTTGGTACGATGAGAGTTGTCGCTCCGCAGTGGAGAGAAAACAGACTGCCTACCTCGCAACGTTGCGATCGACCACAACACGTTCGGGATGGGATAGATAACGAGAACCGAAGAGGGAAGCGAGACGCATTTGCAGACGTAAAAAGAAAGAGGCCGAAATGCGTGAGTGTGAAAAGCTTGAAAAGCTGGCCGACATGGGTAATGCTCGAAAATTTTATGAAAAGATGAGGCGATTAACAGAAGGTTTCAAGACCGGAGCATTATCATGTAGGGACCGAGAAGGTAATCTGGTAACGGATGCCCAGAGCATACTGGGATTATGGAGGGAACACTTCTCCGACCTGCTGAATGGCAGTGAAAGTCCTCCACCCGGAGATGGCGAACCCAATTCCCCAATCGATGACGATGGAATAGTTGTTCCATTACCCGACCATGAAGAAATTAGAATAGCAATTACCCGCTTGAAGAACAACAAAGCGGCGGGGGCCGATGGATTACCGGCCGAGCTATTCAAATACGGCGGCGAAGAACTGATAAGGTGCATGCATCAAATTTTTTGTATAATATGGTCGGAGGAAAGCATGCCTGACGATTGGAATCTCAGTGTACTCTGCCCAATACACAAAAAGGGAGACCCCACAATTTGCGCGAATTACCGTGGGATAAGCCTCCTCAAAATTGATTACAAGGTCATGTCGAGCGTTTTGTGTGAAAGACTAAAGCCCACCGTCAACGAACTGATTGGGCCTTAACGGTGCGATTTTAGACCTGGAAAATCGACAATGGACCAGATATTCAGCATGCGCCAAATCTTGGAGAAGACCCGAGAGAGAAGAATCGACACTCACCGTCTTTTCATCCATTTTAAAGCAGCCTTCGACAGCACGAAAAGGAGCTGCCTCTATGCCGCGTTGTCTGAATTTGGTATCCCCTCAAAACTAATACGGCTGTGTAAGTTGACGTTGAGCAACACCAAAAGCTCCCTCAAGATCGGGAAGGACCTCTCCGAGCCGTTCGATACCAAACGCGGTTTCAGACAAGGTGACTCGCTATCGAGCGACTTCTTCAATCTACTGCTGGAAAAAATAGTACGAGCTGCAGAGCTAAATAGAGAAGCGTATGGGTCTGGTGGTGAATGAGGACAAGACGAAATATCTCCTGGCATCAAAGAAACAGTCAGCGCACTCGCGTCTTGGCTCCCACGTCACTGTTGACAGTCATACCTTTGAAGTAGTAGATAGTTTCGTCTACTTGGGAACCAGCATTAACAACACCAACAATGTCAGCCTCGAAATCCAACGCAGAATCACTCTTGCCAACAGGTGCTACTTTGAACTGAGTAGGCAATTGAAAAGTAAAGTCCTCTCTCGACGTACCAAAATCAAACTCTACAAGTCCCTCATTATTCCTGTCCTGATGTATGGCGCTGAAGCGTGGATTTCGAGAGAAAGGTTTTGCGTAAGATGTATGGTCCTCTAAACATTGGCAACGGCGAATACCCAGCCGATGGAACGATGAGCAGTACGATTTATACGACGACATTGACATAGTTCAGCGAATAAAAAAAACGCGGCTACGCTGGCTGGGTCATGTTGTACGGATGAATGAAAACACTCCAGCTTTGAAAGTGTTCGATGCAGTATCCGCTGGAGGAAACGGAAGAGAACGACCTCCACTCCGATGAAAGGATCAAGTGGAAAGTGACTTGGCTTCACTTGGTGTTTCCAGTTGGAGCCAAAAAGCAAAAAGGAGAAACGAGTGGCGCGCTCTGTTGGATTCGGCTATAATCGCTTAAAGCGGTTCCCACGCTTATATATATATATATATATATATATATATATTATTACAGCCTTTTCACACAGGAACTAATTGATTAATTCATTAAACAGCAATTGCTCGATTTAAATCTCATTTTTCTACATTAATTTCTAATTGAATTTTAATCTACTTGAAAATGTATTGTCTGCGAGTTGTTGTTCTCGCTACACGACAATAGATGTCGCTGCTGGAAATAAATAAAAAAATAGCAATCAGCTGATGAAACTTGCCCACTTCTTATGAAAAGCAAAAACAGCTGATCGAGTATCGAGTAAACGGCAGTGTGAAGGGCAAAAACTGGTTTCTCAATCAACATTTTAATTGATCAATTAATGTGCGAAAAGTCTATTTATGTCTCAGTTAAACGTTGTGATTTTTTTTTGTTTTAATTGCTATGTACATTCCGTCTTCTGGTATGTTAAATATTTATCTTGATATACCAGTGACTTATAAATGCTTTAAATTAAATATCAAAAAATGTTTGTCATAATTTAACTTACATAAATGATCTGAGATTTGAACTTATATTTCACACGTACCTGAAATTCAAAACAAAAAAATATTTGTTCAGTTATCAAAGCTTGAATGTAAAAAGTACAGTTTAATAAATATGATCAAATAAATTATTAGAGATTTTCATAAATATAATTGTACTAAGCAGCAGATCTACAAAACCATCAACACACAAATATAATTGCTTTGAATTTTTTAGTTCTAACTTAACGCTAATTTATTATTTTTTTATTTTTAATCTTTGTATTAACAGTCTCCGGTTGAGAAAGCATATGATATTATTGTCCAGGTACATTGTTTTTGTTATTTTATTTTTTTTTTTAGCCGAAAAGAGTGCTTTATTTTAGGTAATCAGATTAGCACATGCAATTTTTCTTTTATTTTGCTCTGAAGATTGAATATGTATTGACACCAAATTATTTGTACTGATCCATTTTTAAAAATATTAAAATAAAGATTTTAATGATTTCCGAAACAAAGTAGTAAAAACAAAGGTGAAATATTTTTTTTTGATTTATTCATGAAAAAAATTACACAGCGAACTTGGTTCAAAAATAGACTTACTAAAGAAAAGAATGCAACATTCAGAACTACTACGACTAGGTCACTTGTAGTAGATCTAACGACCTGGATGATATTATGGAAGTTATTGATTAAGATCTTAATGCATGCAGCCATACATCTCAGATAGATATAGTGCCAGAACAATATATGTATGAACTCAAATTCCAACTAGACACCATAGCGAATGTAGTAGTATCGATTATATCGGAACTTGGAAACACGAAACTTTAGTATTCAATCCATTCAATGATTCTAGAAGAAAAGTTCTCATAACCACCCTTCTCAATCCATAAGTAGACCGCTATTTACACTAACCTAAAAGCCGCCTAAAGTGATATCTATGTAGATCAAACGTTCGATCTAATTTTCTTCGATTCTGATTTTTGGCGTTAAATTATATTGCTTTCATCAAACAAATATATTTCATATGCTAATATGTACTTCCACAGACATTGAACGACACAAGGAGTTTATAGGCAATTTAGGCGCATTCCATTTGTCACTATCACAAATCAGTCAACCACTTAATATAATATTTACTTATGATTGAATTATGTAAATTATGATTTGATTGAATTATAATACGAATTGAAGGTTGTGTATATCTGTAAATTGGCGTTAATATCGAAAAATCAGAATACATTTTTTAAATTTCTAAAATTAGCTTTTTTGCATATAAATACATAATTATACAAAAAATGCGGCATATTGTGTGGGAAGAATCGATCACACAATCAACAGAATATATGATTAAGACTTCCAAAAATTCACAAAAATTGTAAATAATGCTATAAAAATTCTGAAATGTGATTCTTGATTACAAAAATCACAAATGAAACTATTGCACTTGCTTTCACCGTCGATTGATTATGACGGTAATGAAGTGATGATATTGCGTGTAAAGTATCTGCAACACATATTCATGGAACAACAAACACACAAATACTATACTTTTGACTCACCCTCACTACTCTCATTATTCACACGTCACATGCACTTACTTTTGAAATATTTTTCCTTCAATTTTATTATACACAATGGCATTCATAAACACTTAGATGTTTTTGTTTCTATTTCAAAAAAACTGGCAGGCACTCGAGCGTATGAGCCATTTATGCGGCGCATACTGTGAATGCAATAGTTTTTTAGTATGTATAAAAGAATCACGTCGGCTTCCGTTGAGAGTAATATTCTGTTGTTTGAATAGTGTGTTGCAAAATATTGCTGCAAACAATGCAACAGTTTGTGACAGCAGCGCTCTGAAATGTGCAAACAAGTGTAACAGAATGCTGCTGTCTCCATAACTCATTCTCCAGAGAAAAAGCGACATATTTAAATGCTTGCAGAAACTAAATTGTTTGCTGTGGAAATATACATCAGCAAAGTATTTGTTTGGCCTAACCCCTCTAAAAAATTGTTCTGACTTCTTCTGAGAGGAATGTAGGCTTTATATGATTTATTCCACTTGCTAGAATATTTTTTTTATTTTTTTAAAGAAGGAAAAATGAAATATGAAATTTATTTTTTTTTTAAATATCTGAATTGTTGCCTGTCAAAAGTCAGTGGAATAAAGAAGCATGGATGTTTACAAGCACGAGTGGCTTACAAGCTGTGTCACTTGAGACTAGTCACGTGACGGCAATGCTGAGAATATTCTACTGCAAGTGCTAGTTTCGCTGCAATATGCATAAGAATGCATTTTTTTAAGTAAGAAGGAAATATGAAATATGAAAAACAAAAATACCCACCGATTACTCCTATATTTTCATGATATTACCTAATAATTTAATAACTTATAATAATAACCTTTAACAATAAATTTATTCCACTTAGAATCTACTCCTTTTCAAGTGAGTTTTTATGTCAAACTATTAAAAGTGGACTTCAATCAGAGTATATGCTTACTCACATCCAACCGATACGGTCGGTAGTATACATCACACAATTGGCGCTTATTAGTTTGCCATTGTAAATGAATAACTTTTTCAGTTTTTTTTTATTGTAAAGAGCATTGTTCATCATGTGTTTTAAAACAGATTTTTCTTTTCTTTAAATATCACTACTACAATAAAATCACAAATGTTATGTAGATTATAAATGAACTAAATCCATGAAAATATAATGTTATCGAAATAATACTATTTCATTTAAACTAGAATTGGCATTTAAATGCTGACACCTTTAAAAATACACCTATGACACATTAGAAACAGAGAAACATATATTCATAAATATATACATATACATGTATATGTGGTTATTCGCTATTAAAAACCAACACAAGTACAAAGCTTCGATATTGAGCAATATATGTACGATGTATGTTTTTCTCATTTATGGTACATTTATTGTCCACTTTGTATTTGCGTATTTCACCATTTCAAAGCACAAAATATCCTCACGGGCACTATTGCACCTGTCTGCTCTGTTAAACCACTGTTGATATGGTATTCATGCAGGCTCAACCAATGGAATGAGAGTTTTGCCACAGGCGATTTGTCGAAAATTCAATAAATCCGTGTTTAGATTGTGAAAAGCGTACATGTTGTGGATGCTGTGCGCTATATCGGAAAATAAATGAATTTTTGATACTACGTATATGACAACGAATTCCTCTTAAATGTTTGATATTTTCAATATACAGAAAATCTAAATTCCAATTACATTTTTCGTTTTTTAACTTATGCTAAAATAATTGAAATTTTCAATATATCAATGTATTTTTGATTTTGTGTTAAAAGATCTTGACGGAATCCGTCTGCAAAGCTGTAAATGGCGTTACGCATTACAAAGCAAACTTAATAATAAGCTCAACATAATTTAATACAAAAGAATGCCTTTGACACGCAATAAATGTACATAGGCAGAGAGGAAAGTGACGATGAGACAGAACTAATGAGTCGTATATATATTTAGTTAGTCGAATTATAACAGAAATTCGTCGAAACAGGCGTATAAACACATGTAGAAATTTCGAAAGCAAAACTAATCATTGTGCTTTGAAAACCCTTGAGAAGAAGACAAAAGTTCCTTACAAATTAGCATATTTGACAACTTTTACCATCTATTTTTCTCTGATCCTATAAATACAATGAAAAGAGTTCCAAAATCTACTTCCCTAAATCCCAAACATAATAAGAAGACGACACTGAACGAATTCTTCAGAAGACCATTTTTTATACAAATAATATGCTTTATGTTTACGTTTCACACTAAATATATGTATACCCTACAAATTTTGTGAAATAATCGCATGAATATCTTCAACCGAAAGTGAAGTTCAAGTCAAGTATTTTGCATTTTGCCCGCAGTTATTTAGAGAAACATATCCTACTAGCTCGTACTGAAAATCAAAAAGTATTTACATAACAGACCGGCGAAGCGAAGGTCGGAAGTGAAGTTAAGCCTAAAATATAAGAAGAAACACAAGAATAACAAATAATTCAAGGACAAGAAGAAAAGGAGAGCATAAGTAAATAGGAAAATTCAACTAGAAGAATCAAAGTTAAATTGAAGGGTAGCAAATCAAATGGAAAAGTGGACTTTAAATACTACCAATGTGCAAAGCAGAAGTACGAAAACTGTATACTGTAAATACTCTCCATCGAGAAGAAAATTGCGAACATTAAACTACTACAAAATTCCAATAGTTTTCCAGCATACTTATTAAGTGGTCTAGGCTTAAGTAGTCAAAAGCGGCTGTAAATTAGCTGAAGGTTATGCAAATTAACACAAGTTAAGCTTTAATTTCACTGCACTTTCACTTTTAGTATTTCAATGAGAGAAATAGGAATATCCGCTCCCTAGTTCCTAGTGTGGCTGAAAGTTCCAGGATAATTGCATATTTTATTATGGGTGGTAAGTGAATTCAAAAGGAAATAAACGAAAAAAATGTGTTCTCGCCCGTAAAGCTCCATTTAACTAATTATTTCAATTTCTTTCTTCTTCTTTCGAATTCTTCATTTTCCTTACTTCTATATTTAAATAATCAGTGCAATGCGGGTGGAGTTAATTAGAAATGCTTAAAAATATTTTTATTTACTAGTTAAAAATTCTGTGCTTATATTTAATTATTTTATTATATTTATTTTTGTGCTTATATTTGGTATCATGCAGAGCAAATGTTAAAAATTGCAATAAAAACACATTCATACACATAAAATGTGTAAAACTCATATTCGATACTTTATATAGTAGTTATCGTGGGCAGCAGTCAGTGTAATTTCTTCAGTGAGTTCATCATATCCTCCAGGACATATTGAACGGAAATCACATTATACTTAAAGTTGAGTGCCTCACGCTTATTGCATTACCGCAAGAGTCAAACGAACTATGCTTGACCGAAGTAAACCAATAAACACCTTAATATTGTTGCCAGCACGAGTAGGTGGGTGTATAATGCAGCAATATTGCAGAGGAAAAGTGTAATTAAGTATATATGTACATATCTTGAGTGAGCTGGAAGATAGAGTTAAATCACGAAAAGCAGCTTCTTTGTTACGCTAACGACGAGGCCAAGGTAATTTTTTGCCGTTCATGTAAGAATTTAAACTACTTTGCTCGACAAAAAAAAACCTAATTGCAAGTTGGAACAACAGCAAAGTCAAACTTTAATCTTTGCTTCATGGCGCTAACTATTTGAGCGTCAACAGCATCTGATGTTTCAAGTTAACACAAATACAACACAGTTTGATAGCAATAAAAAGTATATGAAAGGTTGATAGCAAACAAAAAACAAAAATTAAATTCGCCCAAGTTCAGATTTCTTACATATATGGCGAATTGTATGTATTGATATTCAACTACTACTTAGATGAGAGCTTCAGTAAAGTTTGGCAATGCTGCTCAATGCATTTACTATTACTGAAATATTGTAGAATTTAAATATTACTATATAATTGAGTTTAGCAAATTTTTTTTATCTCATAGGAAATTCATAAACGCTTTAAATAAGTGGCAATTAACTGACTCAAGAAAGATAGCCTTTAAGGAAATGAACACTAACCGCTGTATGGCAAGCCGATGGTCCATTTGTAGCGTCATATTATTTTCATGTCCTCCTATTTTCATATGATGTAATTTTCAAAGCGCAATATTAATTATCGATTTTGTGGTTAATTTTTCCAAATAGGCAAGCAACCGGAGCTACAATTTTCGTCTTACTTAATGCTCCAGAGGCTGAATGCTCGCAAACTGTGTAATGTGTGGAATGAAAGAAACAATACAATTACTTGAAGCTGTCATTTCAACTTGAGATGTAATTATTAAATATTTTTAAATAAGGAAAGATCCGAAAGGGACATTCTTGATATTTCTTCCATACTTGAGAAGAAGGTATTTTGAATAGAGAAATTAGTGTATACTCTTTTTGATTATAACCCCATTTAGTTTACAAATAATGCCCTCCCGCTTTATGCGTGAATAATTTTAAATTACGAAATTTAAGTAAACTGGAAATAAGTAAATACAGTGGAATTGTAAGGAATCAGTAACGCAAGTAGAAATAAGAGTTAGCCTTAGAAAAAACTTAAGCAAGTGAAATTAGTAACATACCAACAAGACACCTATTTCAATACGAAAGAGAGCGTGCGTTGCTTGTTGTTGCTTTTAACTGGCTCAATGGCTGACTACATGATAAGTTATCACCAAATAACAAATTATAGGTGTGCAAATGCGCAGATTTTCTCACGCATATGTAAGTGAACCTACACAAGTTCATGTTAGAGCATTTCTACCTCACAATGGCAGTCTTAGTTAAGCTATCATGGCACACAACATTAGCACGCACATACGCTTCGAAAGTGTGTATTAAAAGCATTAGAGTTATGTGCATGAAGCCAAATTATTCTGTCATAATTTATAGACAAATGAAGGAGTAAGTGATAACAGAAAACTTTCAAAACTTTTATCGTACGCATAAATACACTAAATTGCGTAGATTTCAGTAGAAAATTGTATGCTTTGGTTAAGTAAGCGTTAATATTGTATATCTATATAATTATACCAATATTTTTTTATAAACATTGGAAAAGTGCAAGTTTACATTTTCCTTGAAATTTGCTTGTTACATAGCAATTTATTTCAATAAAATTTAAGAATATCAGCGAGGTGTCGCATCAGCGTCTAGCAAAGTTGCATTCCAACTCACTTGTCTTAAAACTTTATACGAACTTCTACCAATTTCAATTTGACATTGCATAGTATGTTACCATAGAAAATATAAAGGGCTTCAATAATCATATTTTCTATATTCCATATTCATACCCAGCAATAAGTATAAATCTCACAAAATATTCCTGTTCATACAAAAGTATAGCATAATGAACAAATGATGTCAAAAACAGTGTGATATATTAAAGAATAAAAGAAAGATGGGCAAAGATTTGAATGTTGAATGAATTCGGTTTTTAACAAACTCCAAAATGCCTCAAAATCCCATTTTAACTTTGCATGGCTAACCAAATGCGTCACTCATACGCCCCAGTGAACTAAGCATGTAAATTCGATTCTCTATATAACCACAAGCATATTCATTTCAACGTTAAACTATACAAATTTCTGACAAATCGATGAAGCAACAAGTTGTTTACTCTTTCCTTTTTTCATTTTCAGTTTTGTTGCGTGGCAAAACTAAAAGCTACATATACACATTGATAACCAAAAAATTCACCGAACTATACATTCGCTCAATAAATCACCAGACCCACAGCTGCTATTGTATGTGATTTTAGCATTTTCAATTCCACTTGTTGACTTTTGCACTTTGAATGTCGATGCTTTTGTTTATTTTGATTTCCATTAATACGGTCAATGTTTTCCGACCACAAGTTCACACAAAATATTTAGTTTTCATTATGTACACAAAGCTTACACTAAAAGCTAAAACCCGTTTACATTTATAAATCAAACAGTTGCTGTTGTGATTCAAGCCAATACGGTTTACTTCACAAAAAGTCAATTTGCTAAAGTGTGGAGTGAAGTAAAATGAATGAGAGAAGTGCAATTCAAAGGAATATTATTATTCCACAAGGCGAGGATTGCAACGAACATTATTTTTTGACAGACAACAACCTGTGGAAAGTATTGTTTATACAAAGACAACTGTTTAATAAGACTATCTTGGACCCAAATGTTTATTTGTTGGAGAACTAACAGTTGAGTAAGGGTATTGTGGAGGAATTGTCAAATACAAATAAACGTGTTGGTTGGTTTGAAATATATATATGCTACACTGATATCATGCCAACAAAAAGCAACGTTTCAGATACACGCATGTTCACCCACTTCTGTGGAAGTTTTTTCTTTTATAACTACAAAAGTTTTACCGCCTCACGTATTCTTCTTACTACATGTCCTCTAGCATTCTTGTATCGCTAACCGAATCTGACAACGAGACAAATACCCGTAGGTGTTGTATTGCAGTAAAACTTTTTGGTATAATTCTCTTCCAGTATTTTACCTTTAACAATTTCTTGAAATGTGTGCACCCTAATCGGTAGATTTTTATTGACACGTGCAGTTACATGCAGCAATATAAAAGATATAAGATTGGCGTAACGAATTCGAATGCGGAAAAATGTAAAGTACACACATAGATTGAGGTTGGTAATTAAAGGGGAACATAAAAGCCAATATTGGCGAAAATCCCACTCACCTTATTTCAACTGCAAACTGTTAGTCTAGCGTTAAAGTGACACTTTCGAAGTGCCTGCAAAGAGAAAAAGAAGAACAAATCAGAAATCTTTGATAATAAAATGTTCGATGGATATTCAAGTAATAAGTGGTGTGAAAAATTTCCGTCGATATACAAACGAATATATATGAAAACATAGTAATAGCGCAGATGAATGCACCTGATTTAGACATAAATCATTTACAGAAAAAGTTTGCTTTAGACTTGAACTGAAATTTATTCGATGGTCATGGAATGGCAAATGACGGCTTTTAAAGAAAGCTAATAAACTATTTGGATCATGATTTCAACATAAAAAACCTAAAATATTACCATTGTACGCTTAAAATGTTCAGCAGCATCAAGCTGCTGTGCAAGATTTGTGGCGTTGTGAAAGCTGTCACGTTACATACGCTTTGATAACTTTTTTGCCATTGTGAGTTTCCTATTGCTGCTCTCGTTTTCAATTGAAGCTCAAATTCCCTTGCAATTCTCCCACCAATCTATTTTAAGCGCTCCGCACTTTTTGCCTCATCATATATGTACGCATCGATCCTGGTATTCTAGTAGCAAAGAGCGTGCAGCTCAATGGTAGCATGACAAGAACTAATTCGAAAAAAAACGTGATTATGGGGACATACTATACTAGGTAAATTCCATAGAATACGATGGGCAACTTCATCCGCCCGAATGGTGAGGTTTGAATTCACAGTTTTTGCTTTTAACGGTTCTGTTGACACAACGAGCCTTTACCGCCATTTTAGCGTAAGCGACAAAAACCAAACTTTACAGGAGAAGGTTTTTTTTAAATACTTTTAACCATTAATGTGGTTGTAATTTAAAATTTCTCATACATTAATGCTTTTCAGACATTTACATATATAATTGAAAAAAAAATTAAATTACTACCACATTAATGGTTAAAAGTATTCAAAAAAAACCTTCTCCTGTAAAGTTTGGTTCTTGTCGCTTACGCTAAAATGGCGGTAAAGGCTCGACAATGTAAAGCTCTAGCTTTTTTCTTGCTATTTGTTCCTTCTTTCTTAG
Source organism: Zeugodacus tau (assembly GCA_031772095.1). Lineage (NCBI taxonomy): Eukaryota > Metazoa > Arthropoda > Insecta > Diptera > Tephritidae > Zeugodacus > Zeugodacus tau. Next base: position 45,316,402 of record CM062650.1, read on the forward strand.
GCAATAGACATATAGCTTCCTACACTCATTTGATTACCCAAACATGATATTTTACGTTATTTTGCTCTTTATATATTACTCTTACGACACGTATAACCTTCTAAGAAAAATGAAAATATATACAGATTATTCACCACAAAATAATATCATATACCAGTATGTAAAAATAATTTAGGATTATTGAAAGAAAATTATTATTATAAGAAGTTAAATATTGACACAATATGCCAACTGTCTAGAATAAAAAAAAGTGTTCCAATATTCAATGCCTGTTCTAGATAAAGATCAGCAGACTTGACGCATAAGTTGTATAAAAATGAGAGCCACGAAAAATCATTTCAACATTTCTATACTATACAAGTATATATAGGTAAGTAACGTATTTCCCCAATATACAAGCTCTTAATGAATTAATTTTCTGTAGCAAACGACCGCAACTCAATTTGTTTAATCTTTTTAAATGTGCAGCGCGCCGCACCACTTAGGTGTCTCATTGAGACTCAATTGGCCATGCTGTGTTGTTTTTCATAAACTTTGCTAAAGATTAAATTTAACATTTGCATGCGATCCGATTAACAATCGCTCCAAAGCATGTCATTATGCTCATTTCATTAATGCACAGGCTGCGTCATTAATGTAAATGTAATGATACTCAATGGAATTGGCATATTTAGAATATTTGGTTTATTATTATTCGTATCAAAATTTTTATATGTATAGTAAATAGAAAGCATACGGTTTTAAACCTCAATGAGATTCTTCAACAGCCGTTATTATTCCAATTTGTGTAGTTTTGATTACTTACTTTTTCGTCACTGTGACTCACCTTCGTATATTTGATTAGTTTAAATGTTTATAATAAAAAAGCGCAAGTAATCGTGTTGCTATGTTTTATGTTTTGATGTATTATATGTGTTATTCAAGCGTATACACAGAATAATTCAAATGGAATATATAAAAATGATTTTGACAATTGTATTTGTTTAAATCTATAACTGAAGGCGGAGAATAGTCGCTGATCGGGTGATCGGGAATGCGGACTCTCGAACGATTAAAAAAAGAAGTGGCTTTCGGGTCGCATTTATACGTCCCTTTTGTTGATGGTGTTCGGATGTGCAGTGTGGTGTCATCGTGTAGTGTCATCATGTAGTTTCATCGTGTATGGGTGTAGTTGTGTGTGCATTGGTGCGCAGTGTTCTTTTGAGTGAGGTGGTAAGTGTGGTGAGTGTGGTGAGTGTGCAGTGTTAGTGTTGTAAGTTTAGATGCGTGGAAGACCGAATCTCATTTGTCCATCCCGGCCCCCCTAGGCGAATGTTTAGCCTAGCAGACGTTGTAGTTGTTGCAGCGTAGCTACAACACTACTGATACCAGTGTTGTGACGAGATTGTCGTCTAGTTTGTCTGGGGCGCGTCGATGTCCTTGTCGGTGGGTGCCTCGAACTGGATTCTGGTGGGTTTGCCCATCGTCGTGGTCGTGATGCTCGGCTTATACGCGGGTGAGTGGGCTGCGCTGCGGCTGCGTGGTGCATGTCGTTGGACAACGTCGCGTCTCAGGTCGCGGTGCAGTAGTGTATGATGCGGCAGCATGCATATTTGACATAGATTGCCGGATATGCATTCTTGGGTTACATGCGCAGCCGACAGGCAATTCAGGCAATATCCATGTGCATGCGCGACCTGTTGACGTTGCGCTGGAGTCATACCCTTAAAAATGTTGCAGTGCTGCAGACGATGTTGGCGGAGGCATATGGGGCATTGAACGCGCGGCCGCTCTGAAGGTGCTGGCGGCGACTGTGGTGTTGCCCGGGAGGCAGCTCGTGGAATAGTTGACGCCGTTGTTACGGGGATTGCTCGAGGTGCAGCTATGGGAGTAGCTGCTGAACGAGGCGTCTTGACCGCCGACCGGGGGGTAGCTATGGGGCTTGCCATTTCTACGTCCATTTTACCTGAATGGGGAAAGGTTTTAATGATTAAAATGAGTTTTATATGAGGGATATGAATATTGGTGCCACATTAGGTGGTATGAATTTTTGTCATTCTGATTGACATCTATATGATTTGGATTTCGTTTGCGCTTTGTCGGTTTTGTGGATTGTAATTGATTTATTCGGTTTATTGAATGGTTTATTCGGTTTATTAATTTGATCGGTTTAATTACTTTTCGATAGAGTCGGTAGTTGGCAAGAAACATAGTTTGGCGAGCGGTCTGGTTAGCGTCCCGTTTTGCGTACGGAGATCAACCACGCGAATATGACCGTCGGAGCCGTAATAAAGCTTCACTATGCGGCCAAGTCGCCATTCGGTAGGAGGAAGACAATCATCGTGGATTAGAACGCAATCTCCAAGCTTTGGAGCCTTTTTCTGGCGTTTGCCATCGGTACCTCTTATGGAGATCCTTTAAATATTCTTCCTTCCATCGACGGCTGAAATTATGATGGAGAATTTTGATTCTTTCCCATCTGTTGGATAAGGATAGCGACTCCATGCCTGACTCAGGTGTGGCCAGAATGGGTGCTCCTTTCAGGAAATGTCCTGGGGTTAAGGTTGTGAAGTCAGAGGGATCTTGCGAGAGTGCAGCTATAGGCCGTGAGTTAAGAACGGCTTCGATTCTAGCTAATAGTGTTGCGAATTCTTCATAGTTAAATTTGTAGTTGCCAGCTATTTTTTTGAAGTGGGATTTGAAGCTTTTTACAGCTGATTCCCATAAACCGCCCATATGAGGAGCGCTTGGCGGGATAAATTGCCAATTGATGCCTTGCGGGGCATACTTTTGTACTATGTCAGGTGAGACCTGTTTCATGAAATCCACAAACTGCTTTTCTGTGGCTCTTTGAGCTCCGATAAATGTTTTGCCGTTATCGCTCATAATTTTTGACGGGAAGCCACGTCGTCCGACGAAACGAGCAAATGGCGCGAGAAAAGCCTCCGTTGTCAGATTAGTGCACAGCTCAAGGTGTACTGCCTTTGTCGTGAAACAGACAAAGACAGCCACATAGCCTTTCATAAGGGTGGGGGACCTTAGCATGGACGCCTTTATCTGAAAAGGCCCAGCAAAATCGACACCTGTAGTGGTGAAAGGCAGAGCGAAATTACAGCGTTCAGGTGGAAGTGCTGCCATAATCTGCGTTCGCATTTTGTGCTTGTGCATGGTGCAGATTTTGCACATGAAAATGCACTTTTTTATTTGGGGCTTAAGACGGGGTATGTAATACTCTTGGCGAACCATCTGTTGCATGAGGCGATGTTCGGCGTGTAGCATTAGATTGTGGATGTAATTAATAAATAATGTGGCCAATGGGGACTTCTCAGGGATTATTATAGGATATCGTTCGTTATATGTTAAGCTTGAATTAGCAAGCCGACCATTCGCATGAAACAAACCGTTCGTGTCTAGAAATGAGTATAGAACTAAGAGTGAACTCCTTTTATCAATAGGTTTCGATTCTCTTAATAAGGATAGATCGCGGCTGAAGTAGCGCGTTTGAGTCGATGCGATAAGAGCGACCTTTGCTTTTTGTAAGTCTGGGTGCGTCAATGTATCGCATTGGAGGCAAGTTGCTCCTTTAACCTTAAGTTTGAGTCGTTCTATGAATTTAAGCATGTAGGCGACTACTCTGAGGGCTCGGGGGAACGATGAAAATCGTTCAAGGATGTCGGTATCATCCAGTGCTGTATGAAAGGTGACGATTTTCCGACATTCTGGGGCAATTAGGTTGCGCATGGGTGACTGTGGCCACGAATCGGAGGATTCGGTTAACCATCTGGGGCCGTTCCACCAAAGGGTGGTGCTGGCGAGGTGCAAGGGTTTGCACCCTCTTGTACCTAGGTCGGCAGGATTGTCTGCACTAGCAACGTGTCGCCAAGTTGCTGATCCTACTAGGTCAAGTATTTGAGAAGTTCGATTAGAAATATAGGTTTTCCACGCGTGTGGTGGTTTTTCTAACCAGGCTAGAACTATTTCAGAATCGGACCAAAGATATAATTTACATTTTGCCATGTTTAAGTGGGTCCGCACCATGGAAACTAGTTTTGCCAATAGTAGTGTGCCACAGAGTTCAAGTCGTGGTAGACTTAACGTTTTAAGAGGTGCAACCTTTGCCTTTGCTACTAGTAGCTGGCTTGTAGTTGCCGTGCCGCTTTGTGCGCGCACATAGATAGTGGCACAATATGCCTTTTCAGATGCGTCGCAGAAGCCATGCAGTTCGACTTGGTATTCGGGGAATAGTTTACCCACCGTGGTATTTGGATATGCGAAATATCATTGAGATTGTTAGCGAACTGGGACCACTTTTCTAAGCGAAGAGGTTTCACTTGTTCGTCCCAGTCGGTTCCGTCTAGCCATAATTCTTGTATCATGATTTTGGCTTGTATCATAATTGGCGAAAGCCATCCTGCGGGGTCAAAAAGTTTTGCCACAGATGATAGAATTTGTCTCTTTGTTTTGGCGGATAATGCAGATATTGTATCTCTAGTGTATGAAAACTGATCAGATATCGCATTCCATTGTATGCCTAGAGTTTTTGTTGTACTTTCCTTTTCGAATATAAAGAAATTAGTATCCAACAAATTATCTATTGGTATATTTTTTATGATATTTGGGTGATTTGCTGCGATTTTTCTTAAGGGGAACCCTGCGGTATTGAGGGCTTTTATGACCTGTGATAGTGATTCGTATGCTTGTGGAAGGCTGTGGCTTCCAGACAGAATATCGTCAACATACGTGTGAGTTTTTAATACATCGGTTGCCAGAGGAAATTCTGACTTTGTGTCTTCTGCCAATTCGTGAAGTGTACGAATGGCCAGATATGGGAGCACAGTTGACGCCAAAGGTAACTGTTTTTAATTTAAAGTCGCGTAGTGGACTATTGGGAGATTTTCGGAAAATAATTCGTTGAAAATCTTGATCTTTTTCATGTACGACTATTTGTCGATACATTTTTTCAACGTCCCCGTTAAATACATATCTGAATAAACGCCAATTTAGAACGAGGAGCATTAAGTCCGGCTGCAGTGTTGGTCCCGTAAATAAAATGTCATTTAGGGAATTCCCGAACTAGTGGATCTCGATGCATTGAAGACAACTCTTACCTTTGTTGTTTTTTTGTCCGGTTTTACTACCGCATGATGTGGCAAGTAAAATGAATAGTATTTGCCGTTAATTATTTTTTCCAATGGGCTTACTTCTTCCATATGATCTAAATGAAGGTATTCTTCTAAGACACCATCATATTCTGGTTTAATTTCGCCCTTTTTAAGTAGGTTTTTTTCCATACTTAGAAACTGCTGTATTGCAGAGGTGCGAGAGTGACCTAAGGCGAGTGTTTTTGGGAATTCTTGTTTGAAGGGTAGTCGTACGACGTACCGACCATTTCTTGATCTAGTAGTTGTGGCTTTGTAGAAGTTTTCACAATACTGATCTTCTGGGGTTTCAAGTGGTATAGGGGGGAGTTCTTCTAACTCCCAAAATTTCCTTAATTGTGAATTAAGGCATTCATTTGAAATTTCTTCAACTTGAGTTGTCATGGTGGAAACTGTTTCCGGAATTAGCCCACTCAGTATCCAACCGAATATTGTGTTTTGAGCTAGAAGGGTGTTTGAAATTTTTTCAACACCTTCTAGTATGATTTGCGGTATAAGGTCGCTGCCTAATAGAATATCTATTTGTGATGGAGTGTTGCAGTTGGGATCTGCTAGTTTTAGGTGTAAAACTTTGTCCCAATGCTTGCTCTGTATTTTGTATCTTGGAAGCATGTTTGTAAGTTGCGGTAAGACTATAGCTTCTGCTTGAATGCGCTTATCCGCTAGGGGTGAAATTAGGGTAATGGGGCAGATTTATTAGAGCTTTGTACTACTCTTCCGCCCATTCCTGAAATTTGGAAGTTGGAATGTTTGGTTGGCAATTTTATCCGATTTTGAGCTTTTGCTGATATGAAGGATCTTTGAGAGCCTTGGTCTATTAATGCTCTTAGTTTGAATATATCACCTTTATGTTCAATGGTGATGACCGCAGTGGGTAAAGAGTTTTGCTTTCATTTTCCGAATGAAGCGCTTGAATTTTTGCTGCTTTAGAGCAACTTGGTTGTTCCTCCCTTATTTCGGGATTTGAGATTTCGGGATTACCTGATGTGGTTATAGCAACTAACCCAGTGGTTTTATGAAACTGATTTTGCTTCATATTTTGATAATTGGTGATGTGAAGTAATGAGTGATGTCTTCGTTGACAATACACACAATTAAATTTGCTTTCACAGTCTTTAGTCGTATGAGCATTCGACAGACAGTTGATACAAAGTTTATGTTGTCTGACAAGATTGTTCCTATCAGAAACGGATAGTTTTTAAATCTCTCGCAAGATCTTATTTTATGACCCCCTTTACAAATTTCACATACTGATTGCCATTTATTAGTTTGGTTTGACACGAAGGAGTGACTTTTATTCACGTGTGTATTGTACTGGATATGTTTGCTGGCTTGAGGTTTAAGCAAGTTTTTAGTCGACTCATTTTGAAGACTAGTTACATTCATATTTTGGCTGCCCATTCGCTCAGCTATCTCGTACTGAGCAGCGAGGAATTTTTCATTTGCTCCCATGTGGGCATCACTCTTCTATCGTCTAGTGACTGTTCCCAACGTAGTAACGCAGCATTAGGGAGTTTTTCTGCGCAAATAGTTACTATCATATGGTCCCAATATTCTACGGGAGCATTTTGTGTTTGTAATACTGATAGGCAATTTGTCACTGTCGAGTAAAACTTTGAAATTCATGGCTGGTTTCTTGTTTGATTTTAGGGTAATGTAGTATAGTTTTAATAGGATTTTCTATCATTACTCTTTTATTTTCGTATCTTTCGACTAGTGCTTGCCAAGCCAGCTTAAAACTGTCGCCATTTAAGCCGAATTGCTTGACGATCATGCCTGCTTCCCCTTGTGTTTTATATCTTAGGTGATATAGCTTTTGTGCATCTGCGAGTTTAGGATGATTTATAACAAGAGCTGTGAACATGTCCCGGAAGGACGGCCATTGATCATAACATCCGTGAAATATTTCCGTATCGCATGCTGGCACTTGGAGATAAACGTCTGAATTATTTTCTTGGGGTTTTATTTGTGCCAGCTCTACTCCCGATTGGGGAGTAGGCGCGATTGACTTCAAAAGTTTTAATTGATCTGAGATCATAATTTTTGTGTCTACATACTGGTCTAAACAGTTTTCATATTTGGCGTAAGCCGAAGATTTAAAATTTTCTGGTAGATCTGAATCATCAGTTTCTACTATTGAGTCATACACCGCTTGTATCGTGTCCAAAAATTTTCAATTGTTTGACCTTTTATTTCAAGTGCCGATTCAGAGTTGTTTTGCATCGGCGAAGATGTAAATCGAGTGCAGTATCTTATTAGACAGTCACTCTCAGAAATGAATTTAGAGTATAACATCTCTTTCCCCCTTTTCGGTTTTGTAGCACCTTGCTTTGAGCGTGTAGCTTCTGCCGGTGTACATGGACTCTTATCGTCTGTAATCATTTTAGGAATTTTTAAACTCTGTGTTGATTTAGAGTCTTTTGAATCTATGTTCATTTAGAAAATGTTATTTGATAATATATATATATTTTCTTTCAGTGTAAACTGAGATTTGTCGTGACCGAAAACTCTTTTAAATATAAATAAGAGTTATTTTTCCGTAAGTTATTAAATGCCGCGTTTATAGTATTTGTTTATCGCGTTTTTTTTTTGTTACGGAATTATCCGTATACCCTTGTATATGAGCGCTCTCGTGATTATAAGGGTCAATGCCCTATGTACATATGTGTGCACGATATGTGCTTATGTATGTGCATATACTAATGCTCTTATATGTTCTTCGTTATCCTGCTTGTTTTTGTTTGACAAGAACAAGGGGTATTGCTTGTGATGTTTGCCTATGCGGACTTTGAATGTGTATATTTGTATGTATATATATATATGGTTTATTTTTTTTGTTTTTGTTTTTCGATTTCTATAACGATAATAATTTTTGCTTTGTTAAGAATTTTAATAGTTTAACAACGATCATTAACGATAACACTTTTTATTTTTTTTTTTTTTTTTTTATTATAATCTTTTTCAAGAATTTTCTATAGTTTAGGTCTACCCTAAGTATGTGGGTATGTATGTGTAAATGTGCAACTGAAAATGCTGTATGTTAGTGAGAATATATGTGAATACTTTTTTATGCGAGAGAAGAGAGCGCGAAAACGAAATTCATGAAATGCAGAAATGCACTCATTACATATGTATGTACATAGATATGTGAAGGTATGTCCCGTGCGATATAATTGATATGATATGTATTGAATATAATATGTATGTATGTTTTATGGATATGCATATATGTATGTATTTCTCTTTTTCTTTTTATTTCATATATTTATATGTTTTTATTGTGCCTTTACTTGCTCTTTAGATGCAATCCTGCTTACTGCTTTGATAAACAGAAGGGGTATTGCTGAACTCTTTTGCAAACCAATGTTTGAATTTATATTTCTCTTTTTGTATCTGAGGATTGTGTGTATTTGTATACACGAAATTTAGTATAGGCATATAATAACGAATTGTTAATAGCTGCTTTTCTATTGAGCTTTTTAACCTTTTTTATTATTACGGTCCAAAATCAATTATCCGTATTTAGACATGCATTTATGCATATTAAAATAAGAAATAATAATTGGATTCGATACACTCACTTCGTCTTCCCTCAGGGGTTTGGGGGGTATATGAATTTATTCCAATTTTTTGAGTGAGAGTTTGTGGGGTTTTTTTTTTTTTTTTTTTTTCGAGTTTCTCCTCCTTTCCTTCTGGCTGCTGGTTGACCCTTTTTGAATATTGTTGGGTTTGTATTAAGTTAATTTCGCGCCCGTTTCTTTAGTTATATTTATTAGTGTGTTGGTTTTCGGTTTCGCGCCCGACCGGTTTTTCCTTTTTGGTTTTTACTGTGCTGTATTTGTATTTGTTGTATATTTTTTTGCACCCACTTTATATTATATTTTTATGTATACTTATTTAAAATTTTTGATTTTGCGTATATTTATATTTTTATTTTATTTATATTAATATTATTATTATTTCACAGTATGATTTTATATTTATTTGTCCGTCACTGCACTGCACCTGGACTCAGTTAGTTTGAGCTTCGTATGTGTATATATTTATATTTTTTTTTTTTTTTATATAGTTCTGGTCATTGACGTGTTTATTTCTTTTGTCAGTTTTTATGTGTTGTTTTGTTTTTGTATTTAAAGCTCTTTCACTGCACTTGTTCTACGTCGCACTTTACTTTTGTCACCTTTTTATGTGATCTTTTGCTTTAGAATTTGAAACTCTTTCACTGAACTTTTTCTTCACGACACTTTATTTTTGTCACCTTTAATGTATTTCTAATTATTTATTTAAATTTAAGTTTCCAATAGTGCCTTTCGTTAAGGCTCGAAGGACCATGTGTAGTTTTGATTACTTACTTTTTCGTCACTGTGACTCACCTTCGTATATTTGATTAGTTTAAACGTTTATAATAAAAAAGCGCAAGTAATCGTGTTGCTATGTTTTATGTTTTGATGTATTATATGTGTTATTCAAGCGTATACACAGAATAATTCAAATGGAATATATAAAAATGATTTTGACAATTGTATTTGTTTAAATCTATAACTGAAGGCGGAGAATAGTCGCTGATCGGGTGATCGGGAATGCGGACTCTCGAACGATTAAAAAAGAAGTGGCTTTCGGGTCGCATTTATACGTCCCTTTTGTTGATGGTGTTCGGATGTGCAGTGTGGTGTCATCGTGTAGTGTCATCATGTAGTTTCATCGTGTATGGGTGTAGTTGTGTGTGCATTGGTGCGCAGTGTTCTTTTGAGTGAGGTGGTAAGTGTGGTGAGTGTGGTGAGTGTGCAGTGTTAGTGTTGTAAGTTTAGATGCGTGGAAGACCGAATCTCATTTGTCCACAATTATTTCTAAAGGATATTCTATTTCACATTTGAGTTTGATGCAACATTTTTGACTTGATGTGGATAACACAAAAATATAAAATTTATGAAATCGGTAACACTTCCGTCAAATGTGAACATAAAGTCACAAGTATGTGAATATGTGGGCTTGAATATACGAGTATAAAGTAGAAAAGCCCACAAAAAGTCTTTACGGTTCGTTACGCTCTTACAAGGGTATTGTGAGAAAAACAACAACAGCTACCAGTGATACATAAAAAACACGTAAAAGGAGGTGTAAAAACGTTTTTAAGCGAAAAAGAGAAGCCACCAAAACACATACGTATGTGTACATATGTGTGTACATGCAGCGCGCCAACGCACATCAAACGGTTGTCATCATTTTCAGATGTCAACTCATATTCAAGACTCAGTTCAGTTGGCTTTTCAAATAAAGTAAGCAAGGGCTTACAGAGGGCTTGCGTTTTTGGGTGGTTTGTTGCATGAGTCCTTATTACGAACATCGTAATTACTGCACTTCGTAAATGCACCCATAAACTGCCTACGTGCAGAAACCCAGCGGGAAATTTTTGATAAACATCTTTAACGATTTATAGCCAATACGTTTGTTCACAAGACATATAAACTTCTAACACCTTGTCATTATTTATGGATACTTGATGCCTGAAATTGTATATGAATGAGAAATGGGAAATGTATATGAATAAAAACATCATAAAGGTGAAAATAATATGTAAATACACGCTTACGTACGGAATTTGAATAACCCACATTTGCTATAAATGCACGAACGAGAACGATGCGAGTGAGGAGAAGCGATTACATCTGGCGTCAACAAAATTGCCTTTCATTTTTACTGCATCAATTTTATGCCTCATAAATTATATGTACATTCGTTTGTCCTTATGATACAATCCCTTTATTTATAAACTTCACCTTTCTCTTTCGAATAGAAAATAAATTTGTTATTAATTTACAAAGTTTTATAACAATTTTATACAAATCCCGTTTTATATATTCTATTAAAGAAATAATTTTAATTGCTGTAATTCCAGCGATTCCAAACAAATTGAACTCCAACATAGTGAGCACTATGTGTACCTAAACTGGAACTTAATACCACAGGATGAACATACATATACTCATTTTACTTTTGAACTTTAACATATACCAACAAACTCGTCAAGCTATCAGCTGACAGCATTTCTTACTAGCGCTGGTGGATTCTATAATGCTATGTTAGTCAAAGAGTAACACAACACATCATTAAACCACGAAGACAGCAAAGTAGAAGAGCGGATTCATGATGTCCGTTAGTAAGCATAAAATAAGCACACTTTAATGAAAAGCTGCAATTTCGCAAAGTTAATTCAGTGGAGTGCCACATAATGCAAGCGTCAAAGCAAATGTTGAAAGTCAATCACTGCCAAAGGTACAACAAAGTGATAGCAAAATTCTTCAAATGACGAGCTAGTGCAACACGACGCATGAGTAACCTAAATTAATCGTAATATCGAGCGATGTTTAAGAAGAAAATATTTAAGGGCGTGACTTTCATCACATGAGGTTCAATTCACCTCTATTTATTTGCAGATTAACTTCGCCTATTCCGCAATGTTATGTCCTTGGAGTATTAGCAATTCATTTTCATAATCGAACAGCATTCAACACCAGCAACCAACACAGCTTTTTTACACGTCCTTTTACAATAACAACTATTAACACATCTGCACTAATTGTTTTGCTTAATTGTTCATTAATAAATCACTAAATTTATATGATTAAATATACTTATTCGCATTTTTACATATTGCCTTTGTTTTTCTATTTACATTTCCAAACAATTACATATGAATATGTTACCTTAAAATTCTATACATATTTAATTAGATCGTAACAAATGGGAATGCATCAAATGCTTGGCTAGTTAGAGTAAATTAATTGTGGCTGAACTGAATAACTACGTGGAATCACGTACTCTAATTGGAAATTTAAAATGCAGTGCGAAAATCGGATCGCTTGTTTGTTGAATTGGCAACATCATGCTTATGAGCATAAAATCACAAAACACAATTGCCAGAAAATATGAACCACAGCAATTTTTTTCTACGTACTCTGATTAGGCAGATGAGTGGGTTTAATTACTGAAAACACCAATTGCAGTTGTAGGGCATTGTTAGCACAATAATTCAATGCTTAGCATCAGCGGTAAAGTGGAAAATAAATTTTCGCACACCAAATTGATGCAGCTGCAGGCAAGTGTTTTAATAAACATACATATTCACATACTCGTACATATGGTTGCTGCACTTTGGGCGTCAATAATGAGTTGTTTAGAATAGTGGATGGTTTAGAAAGTAAGTTTCAGTATTAGTAACAGTTCTAAATTTACATCGATTTTGGGAGAAATATCACACTAGTGATAGTATTCATATGTAAATTTATGAATTATTTAGAATTAACCCTAAAGCATAATTTGGAAAATTTAACAAAAAAATCACAAAGTTTACCAAAAATATGTAAGTGTATAGTATAGTAATGAAACAAATCTTTGTATACACAATTGTATAAATATATCAGTGCTTTAAATCGATACGTCATTAGTATTTCGACAACATCGATCCGAAATGGTATTCCACGTATTTGGTCTCTAATTCAGTTTTCATTTAAACAGGACGCCAATTTAATTTATTTTTAGACGCCCATTTGTAGTTAGTCTGGTCGAAACACAAACACATTTTGGTAAACAAGCTGCACCTACATGAATGTGTTAATAATCACAAACAAATTATTTTGAATTTTCATTCAAATTACATATGCAAATATACATATTTACTGTTATAATTAATGAGCGTAACTAACCACTATTTGCCAATATTTTGGGTGTATCTCAAAATAAACAATTCTAGTGAAATTCTATCCACTGCTAATTACTTGTGCTAAATGGCAAAGTTTGTAAGCTAGCAAAGTTTGGATTGCTTTTAGATGCTTGACCGAATTTTGTGGAGTGCATTTTGATGTGGGTAAAAATTTTATTTTATTATTATTATTAGAAGGAAAATTAATTTTTATTATTGGTATGAACTGGCTTCGAACACAAGGAATTTTTAAAAATAGTCACATAGTTTAAGTAATCAGAGAAACATATTGAAAGGGAACTTGTGTTGTATCATTACAGTGCTTTAAAGATAAAGTTACTGAGCGTATACGTAACATTTTCAACTCTAAGTGAGTATTGAACATATCTAAAGTAAGAAAAGAAAATAAAATAAAGACATCAATGCACCACCAGCCACGCAAAAGGTAGTATGCATAACAATTCAGCAAGAGTCAAGAACGATAAAAATAGCCGTCCCATCAACTGCTCAGTAATAAGTGTCAATGAACAATTGGTGTGCGTAAACAAGTCAAGTGCTTAACTGAATTACGTTGTATTATAAATATTTGTTAACAACTGAATTGTAGGAACAAAAGGAAAGAGAGCATTTGTGTTAAGAGTAAACAATATATGGCATTGAATTGGAATAAGTGTGTATGAGTATGACTTCTCGATAACAAAAGATCTTCAAATATGTACTATGAAGATGCTTATATGAACGTACCAGCATTTTAACCAAAGAAACGCAAATTATAAGTAAACGCCGTGTACTTAGAGTATTTGTTGTGGGTCGATTTTGCCCTTTATCTTCTCCAATGGGTTTTTCTGTCCCAAGTCATTCAATGTTAATGATTGTATGAGTTTCAATTTTCGATTCGTATCATTTTGTTTGCTACTCAACTTGATGGGAAAATACAAAAATAATAAGCTTGTTGAAATTCGTTAATGATTGGAAGCAATACATTAACGAAGGGAAACCATTGTGAAGGAGAAATTGCCTTTGATACTTATTAACATTTTTGGTTATTGACCTAACAACTTTTACTTAATAGCGCCATGTCTCCGTAACAATAAAACGAAGTACAAGTACAACACTCGAATGAGATAAGCATTAGCAAATAAGAATGCTCAGAATTTAAATGAAACCATATTTCGGCAGCAATAAATGCTACATTCCATATATGTGACGCCAAGTTAGATTATATAAAAATTATTTTCTTCAAAAACGATAACAAATAAGAACTACAAAGAGTTTATAATGATTCATCAATACCCTTTCAAATACCCTAAGTATTTTTGACAACACAATTTAATTCACTCACATTCCCTATTGTATATGTAAGTAGTCATAATTGCTATTTATGCGCCATAGCTTAAGTAATCATTAATTAATGGATGCTTAGCATAAAGTGGTATATGAGACTTAATTAAGGCTGTTGCCAAGCATTTCATAATTGATTTAAAATTAATATTCCAAAGTTATTTTTAACCAGACAACTTACTTGGTTACAACGAAGATATTAACTTGCATATACAACAAAGACTATTAAACAGTTTTAAATTCGTAAATGCAATCGAATTTAATTTGGCCACATTCTCACTTTAGTCAGAGTTAGATTTGGGTTTAAACGGCAATGTAATTGTTTGCAGTTCCAATTTACATATACATACTGATAAGCTTACCATTTTCCATTTACTACCTAACCCTCGGAAGTTTCTTTCTAGTTCGTAAAGTTTGAGTAATTTCGAATTAATTTGAGTCAATCTCTTACCACAAGCTGTGCAAGGAGTAAATCAAACGCTATGTTTGTGTGTGTAAATTGAATATTTCTATTATCCCAGCTTCCATATTAAGCTTTACTTTCTTCGTATTAGTAAGTATTCTTGACATGTTGCACTTTCTGCATTTCATTTACAGCATTTTGTCGAATTATAACTCCAACATCGAAGACAGAACATCGAATTTCAATTGAATTTATTTCAGTTTGTACTGCTTCTCGTTTTATCGCCTTAAGCGCTTCCAGTAAATTATTAATTAATAATTTAGCTATTCGAATTTTTCTAAGAAGTCAAGAATATTCAATTAATCTGATAGGATTTCAGCTTATTATTGGCTAACTTACAGTAATTAATTTTCATACTGCATGTGTTTAGCTGAAAGCTCGAAGGTATATATTGTATGTATTTACGCAAACAAGTCTAATATCATATCACAACTATGTACATATATACTAAAATCCCACTAATTAAAAAATTACGGAAATTGAATTTACAATTTACGAAAACATAACAAAACAAGTAAGGAAGGGCTAAGTTCGGGTGTAACCGAACATTTTATACTCTCGCAATTTATTTATTTAACTTTATTTATATTATTAATACACAATTTGACCCACATATTCGTCATATATATTGTATAAAGTCCATTGAAAGTTGGAAACCATAATATTAGGTTAGAAGCACCGAGGTCCTCGTGTTCGATATATGGGGCCTTAAAAACCTATGGTCCGATTTCGGCGATTTTAAGAATGGGGCTGCCACACTATTAACATAAAATTTGTGCAAAGTTCTGCACCGATATCTTCACTAGTGCTTACTTTATATATTGTAAAGTAAACGATTCAGATTGTTTTCAAAGTTGTGGTATATAGGAAGTAGGCGTGGTTGTGAAGCGATTTGTCCAATTTTCACAACATATCATTGGGATGTAAGGAAACTATTACAAACCAAGTTTCATTAAAATCGGTCGAGTAGTTCCTGAGATATGGTTTTTGACCCATAAGTGGGCGACGCCACGCCCATTTTCCATTTTGTAAAAAGATCTGAGTGCAGCTTTCATCTGCCATTTCTTATGTGAAATTTAGTGTTTCTGACGTTTTTCGCTAGTGAGTTAACCCACTTTTAGTAATTTTCAACCTAACTTTTGTATGGGAGGTGGGCGTGGTTATGATCCGATTTCTTTCATTTTTGGACTGTATTAGGAAGTGGCTAAAAAAACGACTGCAGAAAGTTTGCTTTATATAGCTCTATTGGTTTGCGAGATATGCACAAAAAACTTAGTAGGGGGCGGGGCCACGCCCACTTCCCCAAAAAAATTACATCCAAATATGCCCCTTCATAGTGCGATCCTTCATACCAAATTTTATTTCCATAGCTTTATTTATGGCTTAGTTATGGCACTTTATGTGTTTTCGGTTTTCGCCATTTTGTGGGCGTGGCAGTGGTCCGATTTTGCTCATTTTCGAAAGCAACCCTCTCATGGTCCCAAGGAACATGTGTTCCAAGTTTCATCAAGATATCTTAATTTTTACTCAAGTTACAGCTTGCACAGACGGACGGACGGACGGACGGACGGACAGATAGACATTCGGATTTGAACTCCACTCTTCACCCTGATCACTTTGGTATATATAACCCTATATCTAACTCGTTTAGTTTTGGGTGTTACAAACAACCGTTATGTGAACAAAACTATAATACTCTCTTTAGCAACATTTGTTGCGAGAGTATAACAAATATAATTCAGCAACTCCACCAATTTTTTACTTATACCAAAATTAAAGCTGATAAAAGAATTTTAAGTCATTAAATGTCAACTCTATTTCTAATGTTTAGTTCACTGTGTGATTGCTGTTTGCACAGCCGCTGAAGTAAATAAGTTATACTTTGGCTAAATATTAATGGTTGCACATATGTACAAAGAAAGACATTTGGAATCATTCAATCTAATCACTAACGTCTACTTCAAGACATGCAAATTGTTAGGAAATTTATTTACTCTCAAAGCAAGAAGAATGATTTTCACTGAAACGGACAGACATCATTGCTAAAAAATGTTGCTAACATCAACCCCCTAATGCATTCTATTTTTCCAGTGTATGCAGCCACCTGTTATTGATGGTAATCGGCAATAGTCAGTGGTAGTAGCCTTTAATGTCTGCCGTACTGCATGTATGTATGTAGTATATAACGATAAACAACTGTCACGTTTATTTGGATTGCAGTCAACGTTCAGACAACATGGGCGTGGCAACATTCATTGCTGTGCAAATAAATAATATTTTATGAAAACTATAGACCGTAAGTTTATATATGTATAATAAGTAATATACTCTCATCTTAATATATACATATATATATATATATATATCATATATTGAGTATTAAAGTGGACTAGCTAATATTTGCATATATCTTGCATTTAAGCATTTACTGAAACTTAAAGATTTTCAAGTCAAAGTTTTCCGTCATTTTTATGGAGTGCTGCAATATTGAAGTGCTATTGGGCCATCCATGCTACTAAAATCACTTTCTTCGCACTTTTACTTTTACTGTTATTTTATTTTTTGTACACTTTTATGCAAATTCTTTTATGTGTATGCATCTGAATGTCAAAACAACTGACGCTTTCGGTTCTGAGCAATGCCAACTGTCGCCTCTATCAGCCTCCTTGCCACCCTCATTCTTGACCTTGCTGACAACTGCCCAAGGCAGCTCCAAGAGCTGTTCGTCAAGTTAACCATGGGAACTCCCGCTGATTTTTACAAAGTCTTTAACGTTTTTATCATGTTTTTTTTATTTTTTCTATTTTTATATTTGAAATATTATTTCGTTTCTTAGCCAGTATATTCCTTACTATTGCGGGATCTGTGGGTGGGCAGAAGTGGTTTGTTACATTGCTGAAAAGACCGCCTGTTGCTTTCGCTTCTTGGCACTCAAATAAATAATAATGCACTTTCATTGTACTTTCGCAATTTCAAATTATATATGGGTTAATATAAGTTCGCTAGTAGATGTTATGCCCGAATATAATAAAATATTCACATAATTGCCATGCCGTATGAGTATATTTAAAGTTGCAACTTCCTTATGAAATTGCAAACTAAAAACTTGAATGTATTTAAAATGTCAAAATTTATTATTTACTCAATAAGTATTATATTTAGAACAAACAACCACAACTAACTGCATATAGTAAAATCATCACAACAGAAAAACTGGCAGCAGTTACTTATGCTCATTATATTCTAGTGAAATGAAATAAATTTGTGTGTACGTGTCGCCCTTACCTACTTGGCTTGATTTCCTAACTGCTCTGAGATCACACACAATTTTACTTTTGAACAGTTAGCTTCACCGTAACGAGTTGCAAGCGTTTCATTAACAAATTATAACAGTTTCACTGGACATTCTTGAGAAATTATTTCAAAATTGGTCCCTTGAGATAAAGCGGTACGTGTAAAATAAGTCTACGCGTCAAGCAAATACATTTTTTTTTTTCGATTAAATATTATACGGTACTGGTTATTCACGTTTTTATGCTACACAACTACAGGGTGTCATTTTCTGTTATTAGTTTAAATTCTAATATTACAAAAATAACCTTAAGTACAGTTAACACTGAATATTGTTGCTGTTAAGAAAAAAGTAATATCAACAAAGATTTAATTGTGGTTGCCTCGTCTGGTTAAACTAAGTACTTTGACTATGACTCAAATGCTTACCTACTTGGATATTTTGTAAACCGCTACAACAAAACACATTTGCAATAAAGAATCCCTAACATCCAAAATGTATATCTTGACAAAATACTTTGACTGAGCAACTGACAAACTAATTAAAATCCACTTGCATTCGAACCACTGAAAGTCCATTACCATTTCGCCACTTGTAGCCAACTTGAGTCTAACAAGGCAAATCGGCCAATCTTCAATACACGCAGCTCTCTCAATGATGTTTATCCAACATGGCAGTGAAACCAATTTCAAATGCAAAGCGAATTTGACATGCAACAAGTAGAATTCTTGAAAGCAGTCGTACATACATACACAGGTGTTCAAAGAGTATAAGCAGATATGATAATTTACACAGGTGAAGTGAAGTATATATCACGTGTATACGTTGCTATAAAGCTTTGACGAATTTCTCAAAATGTAAGTGTCTTAAGTTTTTGTTAAAATTAAAGGAATTTCACGTAAACTAAAAGCAAAATTTGAAAATGAAGTCGACGTATTGAGGTAATAGACTCAAAAATTCCATTGAAAGCAAATCAGCTTTTTCTGCTTCTTATGAAATTATTATGGCCCGATAAGCTATACTACTAAACAATCTTGAATATACAACTGGGGTAGTAAAAGTAGACCAAACCATTTATGTAATTAAAGAGGATTTTTTAATTTAATAAACCACAATGACGAGAAGAAAAAACTTAAGTGTAACATCTGCCATATTAATATATCATAATTGGCAATAAACTAATTTTATAAATTATAGCAGCTGCTCATGGTAAAGTGGTTTCTTTAAGGACACATTTTCCCATTAAAGTAAATATAATTGCACGCATGCATATAAATACTCACACATATTTTTCAATAATTTCCATTGGCGGAGTAGGTTACGTATACGCAATAGTATACTATGTGAAACTGTTTTGCGAAGTACAGACAAGAAGTAAAACAGATTATAAGGAAATTGTTATGCAAATATATTAGTATATATCAATATTAGCACGCAAATAACTGCTAAAATATTTAAACCTAAACAGAATTTCCATTCGAGAATTTTACTATAATTTTGACAACATATCTCTCGTATGAACGCTGAAGCAAATAATCGCTTTGAGAATTATTTGCTGCATATATTAGATTTATTTGCAATGATTCAGCACAAGTGACTGATAATACTCGCCATAATGTACTTTATTGAGTGCGTTATTATGTGGAAAAATATGCAAAAACGATTTATTCTTTGATTATATTTATATCTACTCAAATTTGGCAAATCCTTTTAGTAGTTCTCTTTTCAATGGCTACAAGGAAATTGGATTTGTGTATTGTACAATGCAATTTTTAACAAACCCAATTTTTCTTTTTGCCTTGCAAAATCTACAAGCAGCCAAATGGACGAGGGTACCGATTCAATAGACAAATCTTTATATGCTGAAGATGCAGAAATTATATAAAGAAAAAAAATTAAGCTTTGCCGTGGTTAAAAGGATTAGCCATAAAGAAAAAATTCTGCAATTTGTGCTTTAAAAATATATATACAAGACATAAGTGTACAGCAAGTAATAATAAATAGTTATCAAAAGCTGATAACTCTAGTGAGAATGTGTTTTTTCTTATGAAAAGCGAATTATTGTTAATTTATATGCATTACTTTATATTAATACGGGGTTATGCAAATATTATTCCATAAATATATTAACTCTAATGATTTCATTAGCTAAATTATTTACAAATATGGGTTAATTCATTAGATACTCAACCGTGTAATTATGGAAATGAGTATTCAAAGAAGTGAAACTACAGTGTACACAAGCGTAAAAGAATTCGAAGAGAGAGGTATATGCACTCTTTTGGGGTGAGTATTCAAAAATATTTCTTAAACTTCATTCTGAAGTAATTAAAAAAAATTATTAGAATGAATAATTCTTCAAAAACGATTTGACATTAGAAATATATATTTTCCTTTTACAACTCCGCTTACGAATTTTTACACTCGATTTCTCGGCCTGATTGAATCAGATTTCAGCAGAATGTAATAAAAACTTTACCATAGAAACAACATGAACCATTTTAAATTCTCTTGACGTTTATCATCTTCTTGTGAACTAAGCGGACGCATTAGGCGTATGTGCAACATTTGTGCGCAGAGTTAGAAAGATATAAAATGTCAATAAAGGAAATAAATAAAGAGTTTTATAGTCACTAAAAGTCAAACGAATGGTGGCGTTAGCTACCAAATGAACCAAATAAGTGCTGTGACCATTACAATCCATTGTATGGCAGTTATCTAGCAACTGTCCGATACCATGCAACATTGAACTCGGTGAGTGTTTAGCTCTGCTGGATAGCACCACACTTACATTTTCAAACGCTGGCATATTCATTAATGCATGAGCATACGCTTTTATCTTTTTCTGCAGTTAGTGGTTCAGCTGTTATTTGGTTGCGGTTCGAATTGTTCGCTGATGGTGCATGTTAGTCATGAACTTTTATTTTTCACTTTTTGCTCTCTACAATGTTGGTTCAACAAATAAAACGGTTTAATGTTGGTTTTAATTGTTATTGTTATTTGCAGTTACAACTTCGAATTAAAAGTACAACCAGAATTAAGTAATCAAATAAAAAATTATATTGTGTAATAAAAATATAATTTTTTCCCCCTATATAAAGAAGCATGCTCTCCCATATAGGGCGAAGGAATTATACTGAATGTGAATGTATTGCAAGCTGGAAGTCAGCTGATGAATAAATTGAGAAAAATCGTGAAGCATGCCTTCTGGCGAGCTGTTTTTGAAATTTCCAGCGCTGAAACTCAAGAATTATTTATGATTTCAGCGAAAATGATGGCTGAGGGCAGCTAGTAAGCTGTAATTGTGAATGTCATAAGTTACTTGTACTTTTAGGTAGATGACCTCTAGACTACTATCAAACATATCTTTAGACAACCAAATTAAATGAATTCATCATAACAGCAAAAGGTTAAAATGTTCCTAATTGAACAAGTCGAAACTGAACTGAAACTAATCTGACCAAGAGACCGCAGAATAAATGATAAATCAAAAGATAAAATTTGATGGAATAGAAATTATCTAAACTACGTTAAACAAGATTGGGATGAAGATTAGTGACTAAGCAAACAATTAGTAAGTAAGCGCTTCCACTTAGCCTGTAGTTACCACACTACAATTAAGCAAGAGGGTGGGGTAATTTTAACGTATTGGATATGCATCCTTATGAAAATAATTGAGCTGATTTTCAACAATAACAAGAAGAGAGAAGAATGCAAATTAGCAAAATGAGTAAAACAATTTAAATAAAATTTTCAACCCATGTAAATTTCCTTATTTCAAAACCTTAGCCTCACCGTTCAATTTTTAATGTATGTATTATAATTTTACTGTTCTTTTTAATTGACATTTTTTGTATAACCTGCCTTTTTCTCTGACGCACATTTAAGTGCCTTTCAATAAATTCCAATAAAAGGCATGCTCAGAGGCTAAAGTTCATTTGGGTTAAAATCGTTAATTTACTGGCTTTCCACAAAAGGTTCTTTAATTGCGAAAAAAACCCATACATAATCAAAAGTCATTAAATATTCAATGCATTGGATATCAAGATAAAAGCCTAAAGCTCCCCTTATGTTTCTTGTAAAAACACTCGGTGTGGATCAGCGCGCAGCTATGAGTACACAAATATGACATCAAATACAAATACTGAAATGGAAAACAAATCCCTTGTCAATCGCATGTAAAACTAAGCGCTGTCTAGCCAACGTTAATGCTAAGACAAAAATTTAAAAGTCAAATGCAAAAACACCCTGGATATTTATAGCTCTGGTTTACAAATTCGGGATAGCTTACATGACATGTGAAAATGTAAGTTTAAATAAACATTTAAGATTATTAGAGAAGCTATTGACTGAGCTATTTGATACAAAATAGTATATCAATGTCATGGTCAATACAACGTAAAACAAAATAATTGAATTTTGAAAATACTGCGCTACATTTAAACGGATTATTATACAAAATGTCATGCAAGTAAAGGACAGAACACGAAATAATTTGAATAAACAATCAGATGCACCCCGTGGCGTATGAGTAATCTTACGTAAGATTGTGAACGTTGTATATAGTTTTAAGGCACACATCACATGTTGTAAACATAAATTTGAGTATACTACAGCAGTATAATACAGTCGATTGCCATCGCGTTTTACAAACTTATACAAAATAGCCTACTGACTGAAAGAAGGAATGTAAAGAAATGAATGTTGTGCATTATGGATCATTATGAAATTGGCGGTGTGGCTGCGTTTTCTGTTATGGAAAAATGTATTATTTTGTAAACTCTCTATCTCTTCTAATCAACACTATGTCCTAGGTTTGAAAGGTGAGTTTTTCAATAAAACTACTATTTTTTTCTCCCTCTGCAACTTCCTAATGAAAATTATAAAATATTAATATACTATCTAGTCAACGATCAAGTAAATAACTAATACGGTCAATTAATTCAATTTCAGTAAATAAGAATTACAAAACTTTATGTGTGACGATCCATTTCCGTTTATTCATAAAGCTGCCTTCAAAGTTTCTGGGAAATTAATTACGTTAATGTGCCGTAGAAATTAGCGGAAATATGTGCTTTAATATAAGTGAGTATGCGGAGTATGGCGGAATATATAACAGTACCCTGCCAGCCAGAGGTGGTGAAAAAGCTGGTTAAACCGAAGTTTTTTAAACCCACAAAAGTGGTAAAAAATGTGGTGAGTTTGCCACAGGCCAGCATAGCTGCTTGTGAGTTTTTTAACCACTATTCCCC
Organism: Zeugodacus tau; assembly: GCA_031772095.1. Lineage (NCBI taxonomy): Eukaryota > Metazoa > Arthropoda > Insecta > Diptera > Tephritidae > Zeugodacus > Zeugodacus tau. The sequence goes on from CM062650.1 coordinate 45,339,587, forward strand.
TCACACGTACGAATACAAAAACAAAACAACCCAAACGTGTGCGTTGGTGTTAGTAATTGAAGAAACATGAGGGGAAAGTGGTTAGGCCTGGCTGGCAGGGCATATGCATATATTTATGTATGTATGTATGTGTGTGTTTGTTACTCTCAGCTCATTAAATTTACATAAACTTACAAAATTTCCAAACAAACAAGAAGCAATTAGGCAAATTTACCATAACTACAGGAAAATAGTAAACCGGTGTAAACACATACTATGCCAATTATTATATACATACATATGTACACCCAGGGCCCATACTTGAAATATGATTTTTGTATGATAATAAAAGCAGATGAGTGCCAGTGATGACACATATTCATTCTCATCGTTACTAGGTAATAAAAGTTAAAGATTTCCTGAAGTGGTGTTTCAGTTTTATTTGAACCGAAACAATTGTATGTGGATATATCCTTATATTTGTTAAACTGTATAATAAACAAGTAAGGAAGGGCTAAGTTCGGGTGTAACCAAACATTTTATACTCTCGCAATTTATTTATTTAACTTAATTAATACTATATAATACACAATTTGACCCACACATTCGTGATATATGTTATATAAAGTCCATTGAAAGTTGGAAACCCTAATATTAGGTTAGAAGCACCGAGGTCCTCGTGTTCGATATATGGGGTCTTAAAAACCTATGGTCCGATTTCGGCGATTTTTAGAATAGAGCTGCCACACTATTAATATAGTATTTTGTGCAAAGTTCTGCCGATATCTTCACTAGTGCTTACTTTATATATTGTAATGCAAACGATTCAGATTGTCTTCAAAGTTCTGGTATATAGGAAGTAGGCGTGGTTGTGAAGCGATTTAGCCTATTTTCACTACATATCATTGGGATGTAAGGAAACTATTACAAACCAAGTTTCATTGAAATCGGTCGAGAAGTTCCTGAGATATGGTTTTTGACCCATGAGTGGGCGACGCCACGTCCATTTTCCATTTTGTAAAAAAATCTGAGTGCAGCTTTCATCTGCCATTTCTTATGTGAAATTTAGTGTTTCTGACGTTTTTCGTAAGTGAGTTAACCCACATTTAGTAATTTTCAACATAACTTTTGTATGGGAGGTGGGCGTGGTTATTATCCGATTTCTTTCATTTTTGGACTGTATTAGGAAGTGGCTAAAAAAAACAACTGCAGAAATTTTAGTTTATATAGCTCTATTGGTTTACGAGATATGTACAAAAAACTTAGTAGGGGGCGGGGCCACACCCACTTCCCCAAAAAAATTACATCCAAATATGCCCCCTAATAGTGCGATCCTTCATACCAAATTTTATTTCCATAGCTTTATTTATGGCTTAGTTATGGCACTTTATGTGTTTTCGGTTTTCGCCATTTTGTGGGCGTGGCAGTGGACCGATTTTGCTCATTTTCGAAAGCAACCTTCCTATGGTGCCAAGAAATAAGTGTGCCAAGTTTCATCAAGATATCTTAATTTTTACTCAAGTTACAGCTTGCACAGACGGACGGACGGACGGACAGACAGACATTCGGATTTGAACTCCACTCTTCACCCTGATCACTTTGGTATATATAACCCTATATCTAACTCGTTTAGTTTTGGGTGTTACAAACAACCGTTATGTGAACAAAACTATAATACTCTCTTTAGCAACATTTGTTGCGAGAGTATAAAAATACAGACAAGTACCGTTAATCGCTAACAAATTGCAGTAGCTTCGTATACTTTAGAAGATGAAAGAGAGTCGAAAGTGAAAACCATGGAACTCTGTCTATAATCTCCAGATATGTTATATTTGCATCCCCCACTCTAAAGAGTTTAAATAAGTCATTCTGGACATCAGCTCAATTCCGCCAACAATCAATCGATCAATCCACCACGATTAACTTGTAACTATTGTGTCATTTTTGACGAATGCAAGTAATAAAATAGGACAACGAAGCTTGTAGTAGCAAAATGAGAAAATAAAGTTTTACACAACATTTATTCCTTGTTTAGAGTGAGGGCTATACATTGCAAACAATACGCCTAAGCAGGATACACCAACCCACAAACAACTGCTATCTAGCAGTATATGAACCGTACAAGCAGATTAGTAAGGCAATTAAAAAGTTAGTATGCAAAGTTAACAAAAAACCCTTTAGTAGTCAAGCACAAAATAGAATAAAAATAATAAAAAGGAACTCCACAACACCAATAAATAAATTGTAGAATAAATGTATCTTCACAATTGACATAACTGCAAATTCAATTGTCTAAAGGACGCTAAGACCAATACTTTAGTCCGTGAATTTAATATTTAAATTGACAATGGGAAGGTAATAATATCAAAAATAGATCCTTTTTACACCAATCCACCGGCAATGTGTTGAAAGTAAAAATTTTATTGAACACTTCATGCGATTGGGATGATATTATATTAATTTCATCAATCAAATTTATTTCATAATCAAATTTTACTTGCTGCTCTCTTCGCCCAAACGAAAGTTCTATTTCCCATAACAATATTAAGTGCTTAATTGTGCGGCAAACAGAATTTATATGCAGTTTAGACATTTTTCTAATTTGTCAATAGCACAAATCAGTCAATCGCATACTTGTAATATAATTATGTAAATGTACGCCTGCTACTGCTATATTTATGATTTTCATAACAATTAGAATGCAAATTAGAATGTATAAATTCGAAAATTCTAAATATAGCTTTTTTGCATATATTTGCAGAATTGTATTATAGAAATAGAAATACTTTAGGGGTAAATTGTATGGACAAAGTGGATGCCACAATTCAAGCGAACTAGCATTACCGCAACAAAAATCATACATATTTTAGGTAAATATATATAAGTAAAATTGTACATATTTAAATTATTGTTTTTTCACTAAAAATAATATGTTTTCATCGGACGATTGAAACAAACCTTTAAATTATATTTCACATTTAGGCATTCAGGTGAATATAAATCTTCCGTAGTCGGTACAAGCCAAGTCGACAAAAGATAAAGTTCAGTGGAAGACAGACATGGAAAAACCTGAGACGTGAACTCGAATTTTTGTTGTGTAGCATTAAAGTCAATCTTACTTACGATCTTTAATATTAAAAAAAAATTTGAAACTATTTATTATCGTAAGCAGAGGTAAGTTTAACCGGGGGCATTAAAAGAACATACACATGTATACAGAAAACTGAACTCAGCACGTGTTCTTTATTATTATCGGAATTCGAAATAATACTGTCAATAGTTTTAGTTGAAATTCCTGCTAAAGATTATGTATGCGTTGAAATAGACACTTTGAATAACTCTCCGATGTTTAGTAGCAGTGAAATACACATACATATATGTATATAAACAAATGTTGCGCAATAAATGTGTATATATGCAATATATATTCGTTTTATGCATTTTATATGCAGAGTCATAACCATTTCAAAACTTCAAATACCGCCTCGGCCACCATTTCACCTGTCTATTTTGCTAAACCACTACTGATATGAGCTTTTTGCAGGCTCAACGAATGGAATAAGAGTTTTGCCACAGGCGATTTGTTGAAAATTCAATAAATCCATGTTTAGATTGTGAAGTACGTACATGTTGTGGATGCTATCGTTACATTGAACAAAATAATAATTTTTTGACAATATTCCAACAAGTTCCTTCTAAATGTTCGATGTTTTCAATATACTGAAAAGTAAATTCCAATTACAATATTTCACTTTTTAGCTGAATGATAAAACGAATAAACATTCTCAATTCGATAAAATTCTGAACACTTTGATGTAAAATATGTAAATGCGAAATATATTAGTAAATAATAGGAAAAAATTAACATTTCAACAGCAGGAAATCAAATTATAAAAGAAATATAGGAATTGATCCAGAAATATTAAAACACCAAAACATCTTCATAACCAAGAAAAATATATACTTTATATCAGTGTGTGGGACAAAGTCTTAACGAATTGCGTTACGCAATCATAAAATATGCAAAATGAAGCAAATTTAGTAATAAGCTCAACATAAGAATACATCTGGCATGCACAAAATTGGCCATTGGCTGCATTCAAATTGAAAGTATTTTAAAGAGCCTCTGAGCCAAAGACAAAAATAATGTGTTATAAGCCAAAAAAGAAGAAATTCGCAAAGAGAATAAGAAGACGAGACAAATAAGGAACACTTCACAAGACGTTTTATTTAAACTTGAGGTTCCTATTTCACACCAACAAAATTTGTTATCGAAATATTTACCCTCAAAGTTTTATGAAATAGTCAATTGAATAGCTTCAACCGAAAGTGAAGTTCAAGTCTGTATATTTGCCGTAGTTATTTGGAAAGCAAACCATATTAGTACCAGCTGAAAATCAAAAAGTATTTACATAAAATGGTAATGACCAGCGAAGGTCGAAAGTGCAATTAACCCTAAAAAGTTAGAACAAACACAAGAAGAACAAATAATTCAAAATAAAAAAACATGAAAGAAAAGCAACAAAATGTGTAAATTTTACGAATAACAAGTAAGGTGAGCTAAGTTCGGGTGTGACCGATCATTTTACACTCTAGCGGTTTGCGACTAAAAAACTATGGAACCAATATGGTATCCATATGACTTTATTTTAATGGGAATATAAAAACTAGACCAAGGTGTAGGCCATTTACACCCTTTGACCAGAAGAACGTGGGGTCAGGTGTGTCGGTATAATTTTATAATTTAAGGAGCCAGATTTAATCGGATTTGTTGACATTATGAGTATACGTGCATTTAGTTTTGATTACATTTTTCAGGAGGGCAAGTAAAGATATGCAAAGGTGCTGTTCACTCCGGTTTTCAATTTCAATGCGATACAAGTTACATTGGCAGCATAGCAAGTGCCATAGTTATTATACCAGTGTATTGTATAATATATAAGTTCTAAAACTGATCACTCCTATGAATTCATGCGATATCAGTTCGTTTCAAACAAGCACTTTTATTTAGCGTAGAAGCTTCCCAGAACTTGGAACTAGTAAAGTAAAATACAAATTTAATAATATCGAAGTTTACCGTAAATGTTAAGGCAGGAGAAGAAAACTGGCAAAATCAACAAGGAGATAAAAAGGAATGCACTATTTTGCCCCTAATGGGAAAAAAGTCTATGAACAACTTATACTTCATTTTTGCCAACTATTTGCACGTCAGCAGCAACAGATGTTGCAAGTTAACACAAACACAGCAGAGTTTGAAAAGCTTACAACGCCCAAAAACGTTTTTAATACTTTGAAGTTGCTTTCGATGATAGCAATAAAAGAAACATGAAAGTTTGGTTTTTAGTTAACAGAGCAAAATAAAGCCACAAAGGAAGATAGGGACCTCAATTTACGGTGGCATGAAAAAATAGAAATGGTTCTCGCATACATTTCTTAGCATTTGCCAGATTTAATAGAAGAGAGCATAAGTATGTTGTATACTCAAGATTTTGCTGAATACTTGAAGAATTACAAGCACATGCAACACTGTAGATAGTTGTTGTGCACTTCTTATATTGTCGCCTTTAACAATGAGTAAAAGAACGCTGACCGCTGTATGGGCAGCCGACGGTCGATGCGTAGCGTAGTCAATCAAGCATAAGCTGGGCCATCCATCAGTATACCTCTCACGCGTCCTCCTATTTTCATGCATCAATTTGTCTTGATTATATTTTCAGGTGCACAATATTTCTTAACCGCTGCTGTGGTTAATTTTGCTTCAGACGTTGCATGCTCGCACTCTGTCAAGTATGTTGACTGGTTCGAAATAATGTGAAAAATATCCAACGAAAACCGATTTAATCAAAGGCATCAGTCACTTCAGCTGGAGATATAATTTTGCAATAATTTTAAATAAGGGATGGTGCAAAACGAGTACAAAAAATAATACGTTTTTATGTTTCCTCCTTGCTTGAGAAAACGATATTATACCTAGGTAAATTTTTGTCTTTTCCTTTTAATTATTATCCATTTTCGTTTTCACATAATGTCCTCCTGCTTTACACCTGACGAACTTTATCAAAATTACATGAGTTATCAATTGCCACATGAATGAATATTGAGTTAAGTTAATATAAAATTTTGAAATAGATTTATTTCATCATCATAATTACGTTTCAAATTTATGAAAGAAAAATTTTTTGCTCTCAAAATTTTCCAAAAGCAATATATTTAAACAAAGTAATGTACAACAGATGACAATCCACAAAAATTTTAGAACGACAGAAAAATTACCATTTACTTAAGGTAGTTGCTGGTTCTTCTGATAGTAAAAACAATAGGCGATAACTGTGCGCATGAAGACTCAGCATCAATTTGCTTCACTGGCTATTAAATAGCACTGAACAAGAACAAAAGAGAGCATTCAAGATACTAATCAAATCAAAACAACAACCCGCCGTTTACTGGTGAACTTAACGACAAACATTGACAAGTGTCAGCAGCAGCTCAGCAACGAAATTCAAATAAAATGGAGTAAAGTAAATGCGAAGCATGGTGATGAAGTGGAATTGGCGTCATTTAAAAGATGCGCCTGGGTTAATAAAAACATTGATTATATTGGCGTTACTTATGGAGATCGATGACGTTAATGGTATTTTCCGCAATATAATTTATAAAAATATCACTCATATTATGGGAAAAAAGCGGCAGTGCGTATACGTAACCAAAAATGTAATGAAAGGTAATTTGTCATACATAAAGGTCGCTAGATCGATACGATTATGGAGGACAAATAAGGAAATAATTTTAATGATTAATCTAAAAAAAAATTTTGGTAATTTTTGCAATATCTTTTGAGGTAGGTTGAGTAACACTAAACATATTCAGATTATTTGTCACAATTGGGTATATTAGATAAATCGGGTTAAATATATGTTTACTAAATAATATGTTATGATTATGTGCAAATTAATAAGAAATCATTTAAATATTTGCCACAAAATATTGTAGAAATATTATGAGCAGCAATATTAAAATCCATAAATCGGTAAGGCACACAGAAATGAAAAAGAAAAAGTTTGTCTCAGAAAAACATCTTAAGCAGAGCAATTTAGTAATGCAACATTAAGCCATCAATTTACACACGACGAAAACGGTGTAAATAAACGGGCGACATAATCCAAGAATTTATAGGATTTAACTGATTCAATGGCTGACTACATGATAAGTTCTCATCATGCAACAAACTTCACGCTGTGCATGGATATTTTACCGCTAGCAAATGCGCAGATTTCCTCACGCACATGTAAGCACACCAGCATAAGTTCATGTTAGAGCATTTGCCACCTCTATAAAGACAGATGAAGGCTAAGCCATTATGGCATACAACATTATCACGCACATACGCTGCGAAAATGTATATTAAAAGCATTAGTGCTATATGTGTGAAGCCAAAATTATTCTGTCGTAATTTGTAGACAAATGAAGAAGTAAGTGATAACAGAAAACTTTGGAAAAGTTTGAACGTACACATAAATACAGAAAATGGCGTTTTGAGTAGAAATCGGAAATTGTATTCTTTGGTTAAGTAAGCGTCAATGTCAATTATATCTACATTTGTATTGATACCATACTGAATACATTTTTATCCATAAACATTGAAAGAATGCAAGCTAAAATGGAATTTATGAATATAATTGATATGTCGCATTAGTGTCTGGCAAAGTTGCATTCCAATTTATACGTCTTAGAACTTTCTAGAAAATTCCATCAATTTCAATATGGCATTGCATTGCATCTACCTTAGAGAATACATATAAAGGGTTTCAGCCATCATTATTTTCTGTTTCTATGTAATATTCGCAGTGAGTTAATACTTCTATGTTGAATTGCGTACTAATTGTGTACAATGTAAATATGAAGAGTTTCCAATGTAAACTCTCAGTTATAAGCATAATATAATATATTGTAAAAACTAAAAAAAAAAACAAGTTTCCCCAAAAAAATTCGAATATACTATTCGGTATATAGAATAATAAAAAATGTAAAAGGAAAAGGAACTGTGTTTAATGTAAATATTACAATCGGGTATCACTGTTTACTGATGGTTTCCCACTTTGAGTGAGACCAGCCCCAAAAACTACTAACAAAAATAGAATATTTATTTAACATTCAACTCAATTTTCCACTTCAAACGTTCAAGGGTTTTCTTAAATTTTTCTTCATTCTCGATTTAGCCGGTTGCTTGCCAATGTTGATTTATGCTTTCTATGAAAAAACGTTTTTAAAACGATTTTTATAAATTTATGCGCGCACTTGTTGATTTTTTCACTTTCAATGTCGCTTCCTTTGTTTATTTTGATTTTCATTAAGTACTTATACTAAAAGCTCTTTAATTTTGTAAAACAGACCATTGGGTTTCCTCAGCCGTTTGGGTACAAAATGAATATGTCTTTGTTAAGATAAAGTCAAAATGCTAAATATGGGAATAATAAAAATAATAAAGATAATAAAGATAATGGAAGAACTTAAATGCAGAGCCATATTATCTTCTTACAAATCGATGATTGGTTTTATTAAGGTTTATTCGAAATATTGACATCTTGGCTAAAGTTCTTCAATTTGTATATAGGAATATCTATTGAATATTGAATATATAAAAAAATGTTTGGGAATGGAGCTTGCTTTTTAGAGAATAGAGAACTTAATTTATCACACTTTCCATATTTATTTCACGACCTATGTATATAGTACAAATTAATTTATAAAATTTAAATTAATGTTAATTTTTAACACCATTGTTCTTTCTTTCTCTTCTTCTCCTTGCATTATCTAGAGTGCTTTCAACAACCACATCATTTTTACCACATTCTAATGAAGTGCGTTGTGACCTGTCGCTTACATTGTCATTAAGTATTCTTGCGGTGAAATTCCTGCTGGAGACAAGTGGAAGTACCATTTCAGATACAAATACATATTTGTGCGCACTATCTCAGCATGTTACTTCCGCTACTCAACTTCCGTTTTCCGGTAACAAGTAACAACCATAATAAAGAGAACATGAAACAAAACAACGAAGGAGTAACAAACAAGCAAAAAAAGGACTATTCAACAATCTATAACATTATTATTTGACCGACAACAACCTGTAGGTGTTATACAAAATAGCTTGTTTAAGTAAAACTTCCTGGAACAAAATTATTTATTTATCGGTTATCTAACAGTTATAACTAACAAAAGCCTTTTGTATCACGAAAAAGCATATATAAACGTTATCAAAAAGTAAAATGTACAAATACTTATGAATATTCTCATAACATCAATATTTAGTACACATATGAACAACGAATAATGGACATACTTATGTAAGACTTGTGCAAACGTACCTGTGTGTTCGTGTGTATATATGTATGTGTGTGCGTACACCTTGTTTTGCAGTTCTATACTTGCCATTGTTTCATTTAATTTATTTTTAGTAATTTTCCTAAAAATCTGAAGTGTGTTACAATTGCATTTTAAGAGTGAAATTGTTTACTTTCTCTTTCACTGACAGATTTAATTTAATTGAAATTGTTTTTTGTTTGTAACCACAATGTATGCGGTTGATAATATGGGTTATGCGCATGTGTGTGTCAAATAGTCCCTCTTCTGCAACAACTTTAATTACATAACTAGGAAAGAATTGTCACAAATAATACAAAGACATTCATATATATAAAGATAGGTTTACTAGTTATATGTGTGGTACCCATATACACAGACGTATTTCTTTTAAATAAAAACGATCCTGCAATATGACACATACATATATTTTTTAAAAGAAAAAAAAAAATACTTATGTTGAAATTATATAAAATCTTGAATTAAAGATAATCTAAATATACATAGACTATCTGCAGCTGTGTAGTACATATAGCAGAAGCTAAATAAAGACCCAGATACAAATGACAATAGGTATTTTAATAAATTTTCTTATCTCACTAATTTGAAAAAAAAATCTACTTTTCTTTCATTTCAATGAAAGTTTATACCGTGGCATTGTGTATAGAATAAATGGTAAGAACATACAAGCTAATATGAATATAAGTGGTGAATATTTGTGCATGAAAGAAACACCTGGAAACTACACGTGTTGGCTGATATGAAATATATGTACATTTGATAACATGACAACAAAAGGTAACACTTCAGGCACACGTTTTTGCGAATATTTCTACGAAAGCTATTCCTTTTATAGTTAAAGTTTTACTGCCTCACTTATTCTACACACTACGTGTCTTCTGGCATTCTTGTATCTTTACTCAAATCTGACAACGAGACAAATACCCGTAGGTGTTATTGCATTGTAGCAAAACTTTCTGTAACACTTTTCCCGCACTCCTTCAATAATATCTTGAAAATTTGTACACCCTAGCCGATCGATTTTTATTGACACGCACACATGTATACAGATATGTAACAATATAAAAGTTATATTGGTCTGGCGAAAAGAATTAAAACGCGGAAAAATTTAGAGTATGCACCTGGTTTCAATTTTGTAATTAAAAGCGATCTTAAAAGCGATTATAGGAAAAATTATCACTTACCTTACTGCAACTGTAAACTGTTAGTCCACTTTTGAAGTGTCTGCAAAGAAAAAAAGAGAAACTTATTAGAAATCGATAATGGCAAACGAAACATTCAATGAATATTCAATTGAACAAGTGGTGTGAAAAATTGCCAACAGCATAGGCAGATGCAAACGCAATGAGTATTGCATGCTGAACGGCGACAAATATGCACGTCATATAGTTCAATGTAAACACCATATGAGTATGCAAGGAAATTTGTGTATATACAAGAAGAGAAGAAATTTCAAATGTAGTGAAAGATTCAGAGCGATTAAGAATGCACGTGAGACATCCATAAATCACTTACTTTAAACTTGAACTTTTCAGGCTTAAGCTAGAATATTTCCGAAGGTTATAGAATGCGCTAACGATAGTTTTAAATGTAGAAAGTCATAAATATAGAGAAACACTCATTCAGAGTATTTAAATCAATCTAAAAATAGTTTAAGGCATAATTTTCGTTAGCTGCCACTTAACATTGGCAGTTCACACTCAGTAAGGATTTATAATTGCTAATCCCTTTGTTATATATTTAAATCATAAGAAAATATAATTTTGGTTTTTTTTTTCACAGTTTAAAATTTTAGTTAACCAATGAACGTTGCTACTTCACACCGAAAGCCATGGGTCTCTGTCACTTGCTTAAAACTGCATAAAAGGCCGTAAAATAGCTCCAAGCTACTATATTGGAAGCAGAATTCCTACATGTACACATAACGGATAGCTATGCTAATGTGTTTTTTTTTTGCGTTGTGCAAGCTGTCACGTTACTCATGCTTTGGTGATACAGTATCTTTTTTGCCATCACGAATTTCCGATTGCTGCTCTCGTTTTCATTTGAAGCTCAAATTCCTTTGCAATTCTCCCACCAACCTATTTTAAGCGCTTTCAACTTTTTTGCCACATCACTGACACATCGATTCTGGTAATCTAGCTGCAAGCTACTCCTTGGTGAAGACGTGCGATATTTAGGAAGGCATATTTATTTTCATAACCCTTCGAAATAATGAGAATTCATTTCTATGTTATTGAATGTGAAATTACTGCTACATTTTGTGAGTCAAGTAATGCTCTGTCTCTTTTGCACATTTTATATTTGTAATTTCTTTAAATAAATTTCTTGGATTACAGTTGTATAGCTTCCTACACAAATTTCATTTCCCAAATGTTATATGACCCATTATTTTACTATGCTTATATCACTCATACGACGTGTATAACCTTCTTAAATGCATATAATTATATGCCGACTATAAGCTATATAAAATACGTAGAAATAATTTCGGATTATTGTATGAAAAATATTATTATACGAAGCTAAATATTTTTCAATTGTTTATTCCGAAACTGAAATTTTTTCCGTAGATGGGACTGGTGTTAGCATTAGTGGTCAGTGGTATGTCAAAACTTTCAACCCAAAAAGAAATCATTTCTATACTGTACAAGTAGTATTACGTAGGAAAGGACCGTGTTTTCCAAACCACCAACATTTAATGAATTAATGAACTTTATTTCTGTAGCAAAGGACCGCAACTCAATTTGCTTAATCTCTTTAAATATACAACGCTCCGCACCACTTAGTTGTCTCATTGTGGCTCAATTGGCCATGCATCCGTGGGCTTTAATAAATAATTAGTTTGTTGTTTCATTAACTTTGCTAAAGATTAAATTTGACATTTGCATTAGATCCGACTAAACAAACGCTCCAAATCATGTCATTTTGCTCATTTAATTAATGCACAGGCTATGTCATTAATGTAAACACAACGAGGCTTGTAAGTATTTATGTATATTTGTACATGATTTTGCCATCTCCTGTGGAGGTTTTGTTGAGTAGCTTTGTTTTCAAATTCAAATTAACACCTATTCGATAGTGAAAATACTTCCGCTGGCAAAACACAATAACAAACAAATACTACATGGAATTGGCATACTTTTGTTTCAGTTGACTTATTAAAAATACACGTGAATAAATTTGTTTTAAAACATATTTTCAATACAAATTTAAGAGAAGAATATTTTATATAGTTTTACTTATTAACTAATATCTAATATCTAAAACTTTTTAGAATTTGAATAATAATAATTTATATATCTTTATCTTCCACATCATGTGGATATCAAAGTGATATAAACGCAACGAAATCGTTAACACTTCCGTCAAATGTGAACATAAAGTCACAAGTACTTGATTATGTGAGCTAAAATGTACATACATAAATAGGTGTGTATAAGCTAACAACAAAGTGCAAAATGTGCTTATAGTTCGTTACGCCATGGTAATGTGACATAAATGGAAGCAACAAGAAATAGCAGGTAAGTAAGCATACGTTATTTTTTTTTACACAGTACATATACATACATATATTTGTATTGAAAGTATCACACCAACACACATCAAACACTGTCATTACTTTCTGATGTCAACTCATTTTAATGACTCAGTTCGGTTGGCTTTTCAAATAAAGGAGGCAAGGGCTTGCATTTGTAGGTGGTTTGTTTGCCGGAGTTCATATTGCGCATATCGGCATTACTGCACTTCGTAAATACACTCATAAACTATGTATTATCCGTAGGCCTGAGTGCATGTTCATATATTTAATAAACTCTGCAGGAAAATTTTTATCGTTATGAGGGTTATGTGAAATGAAAGACCCACGAGAAAAGAACTACAAATTTTCCTAAAGGGTATTATATGCAAGTACAATGAATAAAAGTGCACATGTGTATCGCATTTGATTCTACACTCGTGGAAAGTGACACGTATAGCTTTGACGACAACAAAATTGCCTTTCATTTTTACTGTGCCAATTTTATGCTTCATAAATTATACTATGCCTTTATAATGCAAACCCTTTATTTATACACATCACGCATAGATCGTATAAGATAAGTGGTGGTATGGATAGCTTTTAATATTTTTTGATAGCTTTAATAAATTTATGATAGCTATTGTATGTAGACACACTTCTTAATGAAATTCTAATAGATTTAAATTTTGAGAATTTTCTATGAGTTATTAATCATTTATATATTTTTTTTAATATTTCAGTATTTCTGCACTAGTAATACCATATTTATGAGACAACAACAGTTCCAATCAATTCAGTCCCAACACACTGAGAAATATGCTTAGCACAACGTGCAACATTTGAAAAGCCACACGACATCTGATGTTCTAAAATGGAAAAAAATTCAGTAGTTTAGTGTCAGGTCTGAAAGGGCTATGTTAGTCAAAGACCATCACACCACATCACACCATCGACAAAACAAAGACCGCAAGGTCGTATTCAAATCCGATTAATGCTGTCAGTTGGTAAACATAGTCAGCACTTTGATGAAAAGCTGCAATTTCTCAAAGGTGATCCACTGCAGCGCCACACAATGAAATCGCCAGAGCAACAGTTCCAAATCAATAAATTCCACGAGTTTGTGTGACACGACGTATGAGTAACCTGAATTCACAGAAAATTCCGCTGTAGTAACATAATAATTCACTCTATATTTTCCTGCCTTTTTGTGTCTTACAAACCAATTACTTTGAAAAAGGTGTTCGCTTGTGCTTCGATTAGCCTTTATTTATTTCCAGTTTACCATGCAGCAAGAAGATTGCTAAGCATACCTAAATTAGTGTAATTAGTGTTAGTGTAGTGTTCACAGATTTTATATACGTGCATAAATACATATTACGTACAACAATATAAATGAATATTTATTATATAAATAATTATATAAATACCTTAACGCTTAAATATCGTACACCAGTAAAGATTAACTGGAAGGTTATTAAGACCGATAACAGAAAACATTTCATGGAAATGGAAATTTTGATTATAATAATGTGTTCAGTTGTGCTATATTTCCCAGAATTATTTATTTCATGTAGAGATCAGTTATCTTTAGGTACTCATTAAACTGCAAATTTTTGTATTAAAGTTATAACGAATTGTATGTAAGTTGTTGAAACAGAAACAGGCAAAATTAATGGTAATAAGTATTTACTTTCTGTAAAATTTACATATATTTCCATACAGTGTAAAAGTTAATTAGTAGCAGGCATCCACACGCATGAGCTTTCTTCTATCTATTGTCCGTACGCAATTGCTTTTCTTGTTAGTACCAGTACAGAAACAGAAACAAAAACAGTTATCTATAAAGCTCTTGCCAGAGTAAAAGCAAAAAAATTCAAAATATGTTTGCTGCATTTGTTAGCTTCATTTCTAAGAATACAATGGTACTTGCACTTCCACTTATACACTTGATATGTTTACTGTTTGTGTGTATGTCAAAAGATCTACGAAAGGGATCTCAAGAGCATTTTATTTTGATTATACTTCTACCCTTCACAAAATAGCCAACCCTTTTAGAGATTATTTTTCACTGCAATAAAGCGAAATTGAGTTTGTTCACTTTTGCATAAGAGTTTTTGGTTGGCAATAGTCAAGTGGATTTTCCTATCGAATTTTATTTACTTAACTGAACGAATGTAAAGTGAGTGAGAAGTGTTTGCATTTTACAAAGGCATATTCTAAAATAAATAAAAATAAAGTAAGTAAATGCACTCAATACAAATAAAAACTTGTAAGCTTTTTGCTATATTCTTATAGCTACGTACATATACATGTTAATGAAATATTTGTAGAGAGAAAATATACTTGTTAGCAAATATAATATAATATAAAAGTGCCAGGAAAGGTCAACAATATAAACAAAATTTTCTCAGTTTCTAATATCACTAAAACATTTTTGTATAAGATAAATACAATTATTTTAAATGAAATTAATATAAATGAAATGTATTCAAAAGTAAATAACTTAATATAATATAATAATGTATTAAGATTTAAGTGAGATGTTTATTTATTCTAACTAAAAATACCTAGTATTAGATTATAAAAAGGTGTAAATGTTTGTAATAAAATTTCATTGTGTATTATTACTATACTTTTCAACAAAAATATATTTTTACACATACATATTTAATATTGTACAGGGAGTTTTTATTGGAAACAGGATAAGCAGCCTATATTAATGGCTATACCAGTGGAATCCAAAAAAATAAGAAGATTTTCGTGAATGAATTTTCTTAAAGGAAAGTACGCGAACGAATGTTTGAGGTTTTCTGGAAATAATAAGATATATTTTCAGCTATATATTAAGACTTTTTTTACAAAAATATTAAAATTACCGACATAATTCCGGCCGAATCAAAACGGGCTTAGCTCATTGTACAGTAAACATATTCAGTTTCTATTTGAAGTCGATCGGTTAATTTCTTGTTGAGTTATGAGCTATTTAAAAAAAATGTAATTTCGAGGAAAACGCGTTTAATGCTTCAACTACAGCGGTGTATTCCTGTGAGCGGTCGCTCTTTAGAACGCTGCTATTCAAAAACTATTTAAGATACGATCTTACTGCTTCCACAGGATATTTTTGAAAGTATAAAGTATCGAATAAGCAAAAAAATAAAAAAAGCGATTTTTTGAAAGTGTCTCACTGGTATAGCCCCTTATTTAAATTAACTACAAGTATGAGTTACTACTCGTATACTTATCTGTCAGATAATAATTTCTACTTGCATCATCAACTGATTTATAAGAAATTGCAACACTTTGTCGTTGGAATGTTAAATGTTATGTTGTATGTAATTAAAAATAAATTCGTCAGAATACTCAATCAAGGCATTAGCCTTACTGAGTTTTGTAAATTTAAGCAGCTTCGCAATTATTTTAGTTCAGGTATTTTGACATTAATTGGTTAATTAACTTGCACCCTTGAATACCTTTGTACTAAGTTTATTTCGCTAATGAGCTACTGCGCAAATAATTAATTGTACAATGGAGTCACATTTCACCAGTTAAGTAGTAAGGTTTCACCCGAATAAATGTGCATGTTTTTCCAAAAAAGGGAAATGTGAGCCAATGCACGCAGAGTAATTTGAAAACGCCAAATTAATTAAATACTAAATTCAAAAAAGTAAAATTTTAAAATGTGAAAAATTTGTTAAAATTGCACTCCTTTTGGATTGGTTAAATGAGATGTATTCACAATAAAATATTTTACATATATTTGAAGCAAAATTTTCAATACATCAAGTGCAAACATCGCTCCCATCTTAAACAATTCCTGCTTTCGTACATTTATACAAATTAGACTTTTAAAATATTATTATTATTTTCGCAATTGTGAAATGATAAAATGGCTGTAATTCACAGACTGAATACATTTTTGTGTCAATTCGCATAAAAATTTTACAGCTCGCTGAAAATGCCATGACACATTTTGAGATCGTGTTGACATGGCGTATGAGCAACATTTAAATGTAAACTTTGACAGGGATAAAATGTCAATAAATAGAATTGAGCATTTGATAGACAAATAAAAGTCAAACAAATTAGCATAAATGAGCAATCAAATAAACAAATAAATACAAAATAACTGCTGAGTTGATCAAAACTCACGATGTAATATCTATTAATTTTTCAATTGCTATGGCACATTAAAATCGCTTCTGATTTAGTGAGTTTAGAACAGAGAGTAGTAGAAAGTGGAATAACTATAAAATGTAGCTTTATAGTAAATATACCTACATACTGTGGCATATGTAGTGGCATAAGTGATTTGATTTCGTTTTTTTATTCACCTATTAGTGGTTTGAAAGTGGTGTACGGCTTTGAATTTCAAACTTCAATTTTGCCGCATACACCCAACTACTTCCATTTAAATGCAAATTAGCAGAATGAGTTAACCACAAATGTATATAGAAATATCTAAAATTCAGAATAACGAGATTAATTGGCATATAATGGATTTTGATCTATTAAAATCTGCAAACCGCAAAATTTCTTTTTGTAGCAGAGTGAGGAGCCACGCTGAAGGTGGCGAAAAGTGGATTTCCATTGAATATTATACCGAACCGAACACCGCAAACAATTTTGTATATAAATAGATGACATCGTGTAGGTGCGTTGACTTGCTTGGAAAGATATATAATATGTACGTTCATAAATATAAACAGCTATATGGCTTGCAGCTACAAAACCAGTAACTAGATCCGCTGGCAAAACTCTGGCAGAGCATGCTTTCGGGCGAAAACTTTATGAAATTCCCAGCACTGAAACCACTGGTTAAAAACTTTTCAATAAACATGAATAAATGCTGTGTGCGTTGTGATGCAACTCAACGCAACAAATACAAACAGCCAATAAATTTTCGAAAATCTACGGACAATGAGTGAAAATAATATTAACGCAAATACTAAAGATAAATGAGGGCGTATTGTAGATTGTAGTGGCTTTGAATGTCTTGCGGGTACTTTGAAATGTAAGCATAGCAGTCGCGGTTGACCTCTAGCAGTCCCTAGGCAACGCAGGCGACCAGTGAAAACACCCAACAACAACAAAAATCAACAGCAAAAGTTTAATAAGCTCATAATTGAATAAAGTCCAAATTGTGTTTAAACTAAGCTGGCAAAGAGACCACAAGATAAATGAGTAATCGAAGTTGCAGCTCTTGGTGCGGGCAGAGGAATTTGCACGAGACTGTAGAAGATAGCGATGATGAAGATAAGTAGCTATGCAGTCGATTCAATAACAAAGCGCCACAGCTTACTCTGTAGTGGGTTGAATTAGTTAAATGAGTTGGTCGAATACACTGGAATGAGGCGATAGGGTGTGTAACGTATAACAAAATTGCATTAATAATTGTGAAAGCAATGACTGTAATTTAGGAGCATATTAATAATTTTCAAGCGAAAATTGACCAAACTGAAAATTAACCAGAAAACTGGAAATTGAAATGTCAATTTTTAGATGTAATCCTTTGATACCTTTTGTCTGTACGAATCCATTGATTTTGAACAATTCTTACTGGACTTTTCACTTCTTATATGGTCACCAATATTAAGTAGAGTATGAATGACGATACCAAAAATGAGATTTATATTCTTAGGTATTTGAGAAACATAAGTTGAGCTTGCCGTCGACACAGTATCTTTTCCATTTATGTAGTTTAATGGTTAATGGTTAATACATACGTTATGCTTCATAATAAGAAAAAGTACATAAATTAATTCAGCATATTACTCCAGCTGAAGTTTAATTAAATATTTTCTTCATTTTTGTTTTCTCTTCGATATAAATCAACGTACTCTAAATATACTTAGCTAGAGCCGCCGCACAGCTGTGAGCACTTAAGCACCAATGGAAATCATAAATCCGCTATTTCACGAAGCTACACCGCAAAACAAAAAAAATAGAAGAAATGGCAACAAACACTACAAGGTAAATATTGAAATCGAAAATAAATCTCTTGTAAATCGCATATAAAACGTAGCACCGCCGTCTAGCCGCCATAATAATACAAGGAATAAAGCAATAAACATTAAAACGTAAATAACAAATAACGAACGAAAAGTGAATGTGGAATGCTTAAAAAAAAAAACAAGAAAAATAAAGGAAAAACTGGAATTATTTTTGAAGATAAATATGTAAGTATGTGGACATTCAAGCCAATTAGCTGATTAAATTCATACAGTAAGCTATAAAACTACAATTTTTAATCTCTCAATGTGTTAAATTATTTATAATCTAATTCAATCTATGCTAGAGTCAAGCATCAGAAAAATTTAAGAAATTAAATGTATAAGAAAATTTCAAGAATGAAAGCAATTGGAAGTCAAAGGTGTCTAGTTATCTCATACTCTGATTGCAGATATGACAAGGCTACAAGCATAGAATAATTTTATTGAGAGAGCCAGAAACCACTTGAAGTAATCCTGAGAAGTAAGACTATAATATGGTAATTAAACCGGTTTCTTCAAAGGAATCTCATTATTATAGTTTCCAAACAAATATAGTTCGCAGAAATATGCTTGCGGGAGGCTATTCTTCATACAAGTAATTAAAATTTAAATATACTGTGTCCCTTTCGCAAAATTTGAACGATTTTTTGGTAGTTACTGTTTTCCCATGTGCTTTTCACACATTGGTATAGTTTAATCATTCGCACAGGTAAGTGCAAGTATTTCCGCAATATTAAAAATATATGAAAAAAGTTTTTAAAAATTTCTAAACTAGAAATAAAGTTTCATTATTGCGAACGCCACTATTTGGCACACGCTAAAATAAATTTCTGACACCATTTTTATAGCGGAGCGTATAAACCTGTGTATAAGATTTGCTTAGTTTTCTACAAAAAATCGTTATTCTACGGTGAAATAGTGGAATTTTTCGAAACTTTTTCGTGACAAACTTTCGCTTGAAACGCGTGTTTTTAATTTTGCTTATATTCTCAGCTTTTTTGCAGACTTCCTTCAGTGAAAATAATAGCATACACATGAAAGATCCATTTATGCTACAGAATATTTCAACTCTCTAAGCTGCTAAGCAAGTTGTTTGTCACGTGCAAAGTCATTGCTGCTAAAGTGAAAGTATGGCAACATCAACAAGCGTGCTTGATTATGTGAAAAATGTCAAAGATACGAAAAAGTTTTCTAAATTGCATTTATTAAAAATTTCAATATGACACGGCATGTATGTATGTATGCATGATAGCCAATATAGGACATAACATATACATTTAAAATACATATAAAGCTATATAAAAGCGGCTTTAAATTCTTAAAGCTTTTATGTGTTATTCAAAAGCATGATTATACAAAATTCTATGCGCATTAAAAATCAGAGCAACACCATGGCGTATGAGTAATCCCAAAACCACATGTTCATATAATATACACTGTAGAATGTTAAAGTCGCCTTAACATTTTCATAAAGAATAAATGCAATAATCCGATGAATAATGGAAAAAAATACATATGGTTAATCTCTTCGGTATTGTAGCAGAAATTTAATGCTGCCATTACGCAAGATCAACGCTTTGTAAATGTGGTTGGAAAATATACTTTTATGTAACAAGTGAAAGAGACGTTTGAAAAATTACGCTTGCGCCGGTATTGCTAGCTCGATCTTCCTATGAGTGAGTACAAATACAATTATGTCAAGGTTACTATATATAATCTTACAACCGGGACAATGATACAAATGTGTATATGTGGCAGTCATTGCGCGCTAACCCAATTTCCTCGCTGTAGTGAATGCGTAATTATACACAACAAGAACATTTCAATAATGTACAAATTACTAAGCAAAGCTAATTACGACCATTCAATAAACCTGATTGGTCAATAGTAATGATTGTGCGAACGAACTCATGCGTAGTATTCGGCACATACTGATAGGCCAAAGGAATGCGTATGTTAATTAGCAAACACAATCGCTGCAATTATATTACGCTAATTGGACATATGTAGGCTTTGCAATTCCGCAGCAAATGAATTATAAACTCAGGATGGTTTGAGGTTTCGTTGAGGCAGCGAGACCAAATTATTTCTTAAAGAAATCAATTATTTAATCCTTTATAAAAATATGGTGTGCAGCTGTCACCCGAAAACATGATCGACATCGGTAAAAAAAAAATGTGTGGTTTCCATACAGTAATTTCCACAATAACTCATTTTGGTACGTACACAAAATCTATATGTATAATATAAAATTTTTGAGAAATACATTGCCCAACTTCCACTTTATATTACTCGAATTTACCATCGATTTTGAAGCAAACAGTAAACATTATTGTTTTTAATTACTGTTCAATAATTGGATGTTACTTTTTAATTGATTTCTGCTTATAGTCCGTGTCCAACATGATCGTACTTTACAACACAGCTTTCATGCCGAGATTACTTCCTTTATATCGCTTTCATTGACAACAGAAGTGGAGGGAAACTCTATACATACATACAAATTAATGTTTACAACTTGAATGCCACTTAAATCCATTAGTCGGCCGTCAACTCGCACTACTTTCCTACACTTGTACATTTTCGATGTCAGTATGGCAGCAAAAAGCGCAAACGCACCATCAGTACAGCTCACAGCTCTGGCGAGAAGATATTTTGCGCGTCATTGATTTCTGTTGTATTTTCGAATTTCGAATTCGAGTAGTCACTGCAACACAGCAGCTTGTTGCCAGGGTACTCATTATTGAGCACTCGCTCATTAAACCCATCAGCTCTTACCACTTCAGTGTAAAGTGCTTATTTAAATGAGCAGCAATGATTTTGAGTTTCGCTCTTTCGGCATATTCATCTTGGAACTTTTCATTTTTAAATTTTCTTTCTCGAAGGAGGAAAATGAAATTGCATGCTGATGATGATTACAGCGAAAACGCGAGAAAAAGTCAAATTCAATGTGGTCACAATGTGGTCTTGTACTTGAAACCACCAGAGAGTTTAATTTAAATTCTTTAGTAAATGTAAACGGATTTAGACATTCGCCTTTGGGGAACAAGAACCATTTTCTGTCAATATTTACCTGAGTCAGATTTAACCATGTTGAGTCAGATGTTTAACCAAATGAAGGAAGAACGGCTTTGAAAATACCTTTTTGGTCTTTAAGAGGGAAGAGAATTGAACAGGAAAATGGAAATGTCGTCTATACTTGAAAATCAGCTTAATTATTAAATACGCAATTTTAGCTAAATTATTGTACATCAAACTTAGTACTATTAGGTTAGTAAAAATAAAAATAATTTTTAGGTCGCATCCTCAACTAAGAATATTTAAATGTTAAAAATTAAAAATTTGTAAACTTGTTCAATTAGTTTATTTGCCGAACTAATGCTATTCTGCTTTAAACTTCTATTTAAATATAATATTAAATTTATTGCACAAACATAAAATGAGAATACCACCCATGACTCCCATTCGGATAATGAAATCTGTACTTGAATACATATACATGCCCTTTGGGCTTAATTACATTTTGCAATTTGCAGCGGCATTCACACATTTACAGCTTTAAATGCTCATGAAATTACATAAGCAAACACGAGTGTGGGCACTTACATGCAAATACCCATAACAATAAATAACCATTTAAATTCATTTCATTATGTTTACTGAAAATTTAAACTAAGTATATTAACCAAATCTATAGATATAAAGGACCTGGTGAGACTGACTTTTCGAAGCCATCACATAAAAAATATACAAGGGTAGCAGATGTTTTAATCGAATATAAGTATTATATATAAATTAGAATTAAAATTTTAAGACTATCTTAAATCGATTCAGATCATCAATAAAGAATCATAAGCTCAATAGAGCATTCAGAACTGTAAGTACAAAATATAAAAATACCCCATAGCGCCCCACCTATAAGAAACGTCGAAGGACGCAATGTGGTCATCATTATGAAGGCATAGACCCACAAATTGCCTAAGCCTACAAGGGAAACCAAATTTCGTACATACCGCTCCGCCATTAAACGAAAATCGTCAGAGATTACGAGTAAACTCGTTGTATTGTTTGCTGAAAAGGCAAACTGTGATGTGGTGCTTGTTTCTAAGCAATTCCCTCCACGACCACCTACACATCCACCGGCTTTGTCAAACTGAATTACGCTTACGTCTGCAGTTATGTCCGTACGTCATCGTTATGGCAAAATCATTGAAAGTGCAATCAACGATCAGCAACGAACGATTTTGTACGTCCTTATGTGTTGTTCGCAAATATTCTGAGTCGACTTTGCCATGCAAAACAGCAGAAGCTAAGCTAGGTTAAGCTCTGCTGCGTTGATTTTTTGTTTGGTTCGATTACGAAACTGTGATAGTGATGTTCTGAATTGCAAAACTATGATAGGTGTAGTATTTTTGTGGATTTTGTAAATATTTCAGTGTTTTGTGCTTTACAAACGGTTGAATTAACAGTCGGGAACGAGGAATTAAATAAAAAGAGTGGCTCAGTAATTAATATAGTATATAACAAAAAATGGAAAAAATTCTTGGTGGACCATACCTGGTCCTATTTCGGTACCACTGAGTAGCTCATTTATAATTTTGAAAATAAAGCAATACAACTCTCCAATCAAGATGATTTTCGATCAAAAATATATATTACTCATTTATGAGAACTTAAACAATTAGAGGTCAATGAACTGATTTGAAATCTTTAACCATAACCACCATGATCACAGAAGAACTGTCCTAAGAACTTCCTAATTTGTTTAAGTTTCAAGTAGAGTGCTGAATGATTAATCTAATTCGTAACTAAAAGATTCCTGCTTGACTGTAAGCTCAACTGTAAATTAGAAGTTTAGTACATTATTTAGAGATCATATCCTAGATGGTATACTCGTATAGATTTATATAAAGATTTATATATAGTTATAGATTTTATATAAAGCAATCGTGTTCGGAAGGCTCCTTTCAAAGATATTACCAAAACTAAACTCAGATTTCATTCAAAATTTGATAAAAATAATTTAAAAAGAAGAAACAAAATTTAATTTTTAATCCTTTTAAACATGAAAATACTCTTGCTCAACGCCATATGTTGGACAAATCTAAATATATGTCTGCGTGAGTGAAATGTGAAAATGTGTTCAGCGCATTTGATGCTTGGCATTGAATTATATTTCATTCATCAATCAAATACATTTCATATGCAAATTTTCCCGCTACACACGCCCGCCGCTTCCTCTCTGTCCTGTCATATAATGCATATATAAATATGTACAATTTGTTTAAATTTGAATGCTCAGCTGTATGGATTTTCATACAATATTAAATGGTTGAGTGAACGATGAGCAGAGTGTATGAGCACTTTTGGACATTTTCTGATTTATCAGTCATGCAAATTCTCCAACCGCATTTTAATTACAATGAAATTACATGAATGTGTGCGTACTACTGCCAACGGTTTTATTTTTTCACCGCAATTGAAATGCGAATGCACGCAAACAGAAATAAACATATTTTAGATTTCTAATGATTAAAATTTTTAATTTACTGCATGTATTTTCATAAATGCGTTGGAGATAAATTTTGAGGTATTTGAATAGGTAAAAACTCAAATTTATAAAAAAAAAAATTATTAGATCATGACAGCTTGGTTAGTCGACAAAACTTATAGAATGATTTATGAACAGGATGTATGTAAGTGGTATTCGACCTACATTCTTGATTAAATCTAAATTTGCTTAAATTATTATGATGTCATTTAATTAGTAAAATATATGTGCGAATTTGTATATTTACACACTCACAAACTCGACAATAATAAAATGCCAGCCATTAAGCAAATGCTGTGAGCACAATTAAATTCTAATTGAAATTGCAACTTTTGCTGCTGCTTTCAACGTCAGTTGTCTGTAAGTGTAATGGAGTGATAGCGGCATTGGGTCTGAAATAACTGTAGCTCACTTTCATGCTACAACGCAGCGAAACAATTCTTTCATGAAACCATTTAATTGAAACTATAATCCCTATGCTCACACCTCAATTCAGTTCATAAATTCCTCCCTCTCTCACGCTCACCAACTATACTCTCTCCCCTTCTACTTTTCTTTTCAATTTCATTTCATTACATTTGAAACAATGGAATTCATAAACACTTAAGTTATGCTGTTCAACTCAAAATGCTGGCAGGCAGTCAAGCGTTTATGCGCCACACACTCACTAACACAACTGTTAATAAAACATAATGGCTGTTTCGGTGGAGAGGACGCACTATTGTTTGAACAGAGTGTTGCAAAATATGCCTGCAAGCAAAGCAACAGTTGTGACACCAGCGCAATGAAATGTACCAGAGCATGCAACAGAGTGTCGTTTTCGCCAGGAAGGAAAGTTAAACGTGAAGTTATGTGATAAAAATGCCGGTCATGGTTGCCTCTTTTTGTTAAACAATTGTACTTCAATTGTACTTGTAGTAGCTTTAAATGTCAAATTTTTGGACCTCATTAAGCTCAGATTAAGTTACAGATATATTTTTCTTGAAATATTGTTATTCTAGAAAAAATTTTGGCAACAATTGTTTAACAGCTAGCATATCTCAAGTGAGAACTTTAAACTCTACGCATTCAGTTGAGCGCATCTATTCGCACTTACAGACGAATGAAATGATTTATGCGCTTTGACTTTTCCTGAGAGGAATGCGAGTTTTTCTTTCCACATTCCAATGGTTAGAATTTTTTGTATTGTGCTGCATGCCGTTTTTATTTATTGTCCCCATGTTTCATGTTTCATGAGAAATGCAAAAAGTACTCAATATCCGTTTCGAAAAAATACTACAAGTGTGTATATGGCAGAGGAAATCCAAACTAAAGCGTTAACATAACCGGAGTGGAACGGAAATACAGAAATGCAACACAAAGAGAATGGTGAAACGTTGTGAGACTACAATGAATAGATTGTTCATACAAGTACAAGTTTTTATTGTAATATCAATATGTGACTTTAAACTTACGAGGACACTGTAATACTGGTATTCAAACCCATTTTTAATTGGAGAAAATCGGACACTAAATTCTCTGTAATGCTTTATATATGTATTCTGAAACCCTCTGATTAGTCTTCTTAATAGAAAAAGAAAATTTGGAAAAACAGCAAACTCAATACCTCATAACGATCGAACAATTATGCGAGACAGTCTTTAATAAAAATGTTTAATACTAAATAAGGTGAATAATGCAGCTTTTTTAAGTACTACTTTTAAAATAAATTTAAATTATGCAAATAACATTCCCATTTAAGACGAACGTAGCGAAAATTCAAAAAGTTAAACAAGCAAATCTAAGAAGCAGTAAGTAAGTGCTTCAAGTCATTTAACGCTTGTACGGCATACCTGTTGTTTATAAGCCTAAGTGCTTAACAAGCAGTGCGACATGAGACCTGTCCGTGCCGAGAATGTTCTGCTGCAGGTAATGTTTCACTATATTATGCATAAGAATGTATTATGTAAGTAAGCAAGAAATGCGGAAACAAAAATACAGTTAAAAAAATATAACTAGAACTCAAACGAATACGAATATTTAAAATACAGTTGTGGAAAGTGATAAGTAACACTTGATATACCACCTCCAATGTTTCACTTGACCCATTCTTAACCCTGGACGGTCATCCTTTTTTTTGTACATTAACGTCATCCTTCGTCAATATGACGACGACTTATTTCAAATGCATTTTCAGTAGGGTGTGAGTCGAAATAATGAACGCGTTTTATTTTTTTTTATTTATTTATTTCATTATTAATAAATACAAGTCAAAAATAAAAAGGAAAACTTATATACTTTTAACGGAGCGGAGATCAACACGAACAATTAAAAACAAATTTACAGTGAAAATAAAATAGTTCGTAGTCATTTTGACGAAGGATGACCGTCTAGGGTTAAACAGTTTAAAAACAAAAACCATGCAGAGTCTAAATATCACGTTTGAAAACCATTTTAAATTTTTTTTGTTGGTAAGTTAATAGTTCAGTTTGAATTTCCAAGTACTTTAAGATACGAAACACATCTATACTTATCGGACAGTTAAAGTTAACTGGGTTATGCGTTTCAGAAAGCACTACTTGTCTCATTTTCAACTAAGAAGCGTTGTCCTAGACTAGACAAGCTCCTTGAAAGTTCTTTCTTTTGCATTTTAGGTACATATATATACTTTATTTTTTCCTATTCTATTAAAAGAGGATTATGATTCTAATGCTGTGTGCATACGAATAATGTATAAAGTAGGTTAATAAAAGCAACAATAGCTGCTACTGATACGGAAGGACTTTTGCAGTTCTTTGTCTAGCTGCATAGTGCAGCTTTGCGATTTGTTTCGTTTAAACATTATTTTTACTTCTTCAAACTTAAAGCTTTAAGCAAAAAAATAAAATAAAATCATAATCTCAACTTAAATAAATAGTGAAGGTATACAAAAGATTTTTTACTTCGTTCCTTATATGAAGTAAACCTGTACAAGTTTATTAAAGCAAAAGTGTGTTGAAAACAAAAAGAAGATTTGAAAAATCCAAAACCAGGTTATAATAATTGTGAACGTATAAAATTGAGGTAAATAACTAGAACTAAAAATTCATCGCTGTACACGATACCAAACAACTCGCTAAAAATTGTGAGAGTTCAAAATTCGTTATGTGAATATTTTTTTTGCTAATGTGCGTATGTATGTGTTAAGAGTGAAAAGATTTTATTGCTTCCCTTGCAGCAATTAAAAGTTTTCCTCTTGAAAAGCGCAATTTTTCTCGGTGAAAGTTTAAATTGTAATTTCTTTACGAGGCAACCGTGTGCGCCAAACAAAATTTTCGTAAATTGCCAAAAAAAAAAATAACAAGTAAGGAAGGGCTAAGTTCGGGTGTAACCGAACATTTTATACTCTCGCAATTTATTTTTTTTAACTTTATTAATAAAACATACAATTTGACCCACATATTCGTCATATATATTGTATAAAGTCCATTGAAAGTTGGAAACCATAATATTAGGTTAGAAGCACCGAGGTCCTCATGTTCTATATATATATTGAAAACCTATGGTCCGATTTCGGCGATTTTTAGAATGGGGCTGCCACACTATAAACGTAGTATTTATGCAAAGTTCTGTTCCTATATCTTCACTAGTGTTTACTTTATATATTGTAAAGTAAACGATTCAGATTGTCTTCAAAGTTCTGGTGTATAGGAAGTAGGCGTGGTTGTGAAGCGATTTGGCCTATTTTCACAACATATCATTGGGATGTAAGGAAACAATTACAAACCAAGTTTCATTGAAATCGGTCGAGTAGTTCCTGAGATATGGTTTTCGACCCATAAGTGGGCGACGCCACGCCCATTTTTCATTTTGTACAAAAACCTGAGTGCAGCTTCCATCTGCCATTTCTTATGTGAAATTTAGTGTTTCTGACGTTTTTCGTTAGTGAGTTAACCCACTTTTAGTAATTTTCAACCTAACCTTTGTATGGGAGGTGGGCGTGGTAATTATCCGATTTCTTTCATTTTTGGGCTGTATTAGGAAGTGACTAAAAAAAACGTCTGCAGAAAGTTTGGTTTATATAGCTCTATTGGTTTGCGAGATATGTACAAAAAACTTAGTAGGGGGCGGGGCCACGCCCACTTCCCCAAAAAAATTACATCCAGATATGCCCCTTAATAGTACGATCCTTCATACCAAATTTTATTTCCATAGCTTTATTTATGGCTTAGTTATGGCACTTTATGTGTTTTCGGTTTTCGCCATTTTGTGGGCGTGGCTGTGGTCCGATTTTGCTCATTTTCGAAAGCAACCTTCCTATGGTGCCAAGAAATAAGTGTGCCAAGTTTCATCAAGATATCTTAATTTTTACTCAAGTTACAGCTTGCACAGACGGACGGACGGACGGACGGACGGACGGACAGACAGACATTCGGATTTGAACTCCACTCTTCACCCTGATCACTTTGGTATATATAACCCTATATCTAACTCGCTTAGTTTTGGGTGTTACAAACAACCGTTATGTGAACAAAACTAATACATAAAACTATAAATAAAAAACTAATAAATAAATACTCTCTTTAGCAACATTTGTTGCGAGAGTATTAAAATATACTTATCACGAGAAATCACCGCATGAACTTTGATAAAACTATGATGCATATGGTGACGTATTTTACATGCCAAATATGTAATATTTCGTTTTAATATTATATATTGGTTAAAACTGCGTTTGCTCCCTTTAACGCCCATAATTATGCTTTGTCTATATAGGGTTGTATGTTTTTATCTATGTGTAAATATAAGAAATTATTAATCGAATTAAAAATATAGTTTTTACGAGCTAAGAGTACTCTGAATTGAGTGAAAGAAAAAAATTATAATTTTCAGATTAAGGAGAAGACAGGTGTTACAAAATGAACGACTTAAAAGACATTGAGAACATCGTCCTTTCTAGTTTTAGTTCTTTTTATTTGTAATTTAGAAGTTTTTACTTTATAAGAATAAAAAAAATAGTCCTTCTCTTGAATCTCTTAAAAATTTTACGAATCTTTCTATATATTCAAAATATACAACAAGTTCGTTTTTATAAGAAAATCAGTAATGACTTACACTCAAAAAGATATCAAAGACTTTAAGGTCACAGGGTGGAAGAATTTATGGATTCATTTATATAGCAGTCTTTTGTATTCGCATATATGAAATATTATGATTTTTTGAATTGTTTTATTATAAAGAGGATCTGAACTAAAAGTCATGCACATTATAAATTTATTTCATATAGCACACAAAAAATTAAACAGGCATATAGATATAATATGTGCCCAGAATATAAGCCTGGCGACGGAAATTAAAATTTAATGAAAAATTGAGCAATTACCATTTCCCATTTTTTTAAGTTTATTATTTTAAAGGAGAAAGTAAGTACAGAAATTTTTTCATAATTTTCAGTATGAATTCTATATTTTATACCATTTACTACGTAGGCGCACAGTAAATAAATAAATTATTCAAATGCAAAAACCTGATGAACTTATAGCAAAACTAGAAATTGTCTAAAAGCTACTACTACTAGATCCTACTTTTTACCACTTAAATTTCTTTTTACGACTAAAATTTCATAACATGTTGAACGTCATATTCACAACCGTCATTTGGCATTACATTTTTTGTGTGATATTCGCAAAAAATTAATTGAACAAGTGAACATTTTCATTCACTTGTAAAAGTGGATAGTTCTATTTTAATTAAAATGAATATTAAATATGCCGAAAAAAGCTTTCAAAATAACAAAAAAATAAGATGATGGATATGCAATAAAATCACCAACTTTGAGGGGCCTAAAAAACTTTGTTTGGACATTATTTTAATATGAAAGGCAGCAGATGAATGAATCAAAAGATTAAAAACCAACTAAGGCCGAAAATTTATCGGATAACCTTATATTAAAGTAAAATTAATGAAATTACTAGAGCTTAAAAATCAGACTCTCTCTCTCTCAATTTCATTTCAGATATCCAAAGGTAGTTTTCGCAGTTTTTAAATAGATTTTAGAAAATCTTATATCTTTTAAGCCGATTTAAGAGAAATAAAGAAATACTATTATATTATGTAGGGTATGTAGCCCTGAAGCATGAACATGCTGAGCTGCTTAAGTGCTTACCATGGACCACACAACAAAATGTATTCACATTAAAGCATATTTTTTGTTATAGTAACCGAACCGGGAATAATTTTAGTGAAAACTCCTGCATATGCATATTATATTATTTGTGTGCTGAAGTGTCTACAATTTTCATAGTACTACGTTGGCACATTAGCAGTGGTGAAATCTATAAACTGCAATACACACGTACTACATATGCATGGTTTTCAGGCATTAGAAGTCTCAACGAACAGGAAGCTGTGCTGTACAATAAAAGAGGTTCTACATTTGTATGCGTTTACATACAAGAATTTTAAATATATATATACATAAAGTATAGAAAATATAGTCCTCATCTCTCGAATAACTGCTTTACCACACTCATGGGCCCCATTTCACCTGTCTGTTCTGTTAAACCATTGCCAACATGGTGTTCTTGCTAGCTTAAATATTGGAATGAGGGTTTTAGCCACAAGCCATTTCATGGAAATTCAATAAATCCAGCCTTGGATTGAGGAGTATGAATACATTGGGGGTGTTGGGCGTGTAAGCAATTTTTGATAACATTTCAATAAACTGCTGCCAAATATTCGAGTTTGTGTTTATTCTGAACAACATACATTCTACATTCAATATCTACTTTTGCTAGCTGAAGGCTATAACGATTGAAAAATTGTGTGATATTTTCTAAATGCATAAATGTACATTTGCACATAAGGTAGTTGGTATGGGTAAACGATTTTGTATTGAAAATTGTCTTTCATCTGGATAACAAAAATGTAAAAAATATCTTTGGGTCTCATGGTTGCTTTTATCAAATAAACCAAAACGATAGAATAATTTATACAGTTAATTAACTGCATTTGATTTGAAGGATTTTGAACAGTACCTTGAAATATTATCGAAGTAATATCACTTAATATGAATTTGAAAAATATTTTGGTACCTATCTAAATAGGGTTCTTTTGAAATTCCGCTCAATTAACAAGTGAAAGGATTTTATTCTGATCGTCTTCTTCGCTTCATTTACATTAATTCAACTTCATTGGGAAACCAAATGACAAATAATGAGGTAATTTGGCAAATTCACAATCAGTGTGATATCATAAAAGCTAGTTAAAACACATAGAAATTTTTATAATAAGTTAAGGAAAGCATCACTACTATTGCAATTTGTCACGCACGCACACCTACCCTAAAAAATGTAAATTGTATTATTTATTCACGATATTCAAATGGAAACTCAAATTAAGCTCAACATAATTTAATACAAAATAATGCCTTTGGCATGCAATATATTCGTATTTGCATCGGCGACGCGCTAAAATTGATAAATATAATAAAGGCGGAATGAAGACAAAGAGCTACATATAAAATAGCAATTCTATGGTCGCCGTAAGCAAACAGAAGCAAAGCATTCATTTTTTTACTCAAAACATTGTAAGCAAGATAATGGGAAGTGAAACAAAGCGTTGGCAGAATCAAATTTATTGTGACGCTTAGGCGTCAAAGTAAAAAACAAAAAATAATATAAAACAATATCCGAGTAGACATCAAATCTGAGTGAATAAATAACAGGCAGAGCGGTACAAGTGAATTAGAAAGTATAATAATTTAAATAATAATGTAACAATAAACACTGAAGAGTCTGAATATTTGAGTATATGTATTTATAGAAAATGCTTTTTAAAACGCAAATTCCTCACAATACAATGAGTATTATCTTGGTTGGACCGGCTGTAGTTTAAGATTTTTATCACAATACTGCTGGAAAGTTTCGAAAGGAGATTAATGTAGTAATACACTTTCAGGAATACTCTAAAAGCTTTGATAATATATTTATATATGCACATAAATTCGCTATAGAGAGCAAATATACTGTAATTGAACCTTGTTAATGGAATATAAAATAATATTCAATAATGTATTAAAAAATATATGGAACTTGGAAAAGGTCCTATATAAGTTAGAGAAAATCATATGGTAAATGCTTTATAATGTTACTTTTGAAGCCAAAATTCGAAAATAGTAGTATATGGTGGTTAAAATAAATTTAATTCTTCTTTGCTGGGAACGAGTCGAGGCTCCGATGTCCTCTGATGCCCTAGCACTGGTAAACGTTGGTTAGCAACTAAAACCTGCTGCGTTACGAGATCTCACTCGACCCTACGGAATGGGCATACATGCAATAAGGCTATGGATCCTGTTCACCGCAATCTACCATACCTGTATGGAGAAAGACAAGGTGAAAACACCAAATCATTTTCTCCTACACTGTTCAGGGTTCGTTAAAACATCTCGGTAACTATATTACCATGTGAACATGCTGGAATAGACATTAGCCGCCTCTTAAAATTTGTGATAGGCTCAAAGCACTTCAGCGATGTGCAAGGATTTTCTTTGCGATCCATATTTAGGAGTCTTCATGACTTCACAATAGACCGGCACCTTCAGCTGTCCATCACGACACCTGTCGCGAGGTTCAGCCTTTGAATCTAACCTAACCTAATCTAGCTCGGGCGAAATGAGATTTGTGACCTTAACATTGAAGACATTTAGA
The DNA here is from genome assembly GCA_031772095.1 of Zeugodacus tau. Taxonomy (NCBI): domain Eukaryota; kingdom Metazoa; phylum Arthropoda; class Insecta; order Diptera; family Tephritidae; genus Zeugodacus; species Zeugodacus tau. Next base: position 45,372,674 of record CM062650.1, read on the forward strand.
TCAAAATAAAGTGAATTCTATATACTTAAAATATATAAAAATACGTACAATCGTAAACATAATTACTAGTACTAAGTACAAAATACTAGAATTAATACTAAATTATTATTAATTTGCAACTGACACGAAAAATCGACCTGCAAAAAGGTGTTATAGATTATGAACACATTTTTTAAGGAAGAAATACAATAACTATATATTTAAATATAAATGATTATGTCATGAATTAATGCTTTGATTAATTAGATCTGGGAATTCGAAACGATTAAACCGCAATTTGTGTCAATCGTGCATGTGTTTATCATACATATATTACAAACATTTTTTCTAATATCACATAGATATTAGTTATACATACACATGTTTATATCGGATTATTTTTTCCCATCTTCCCTATTGCTTGTAAATTTTATTAGTCTCTATGGTATCATTTTGCAACCACTCAATTGAGAATAAATTGCACACTAATTCATTTAAATCACTGTGTGTAATAAAGCATACTGTGTCCCCTACTCCAATGGCAAATCAATCAAAAAGTTTTGAATAATCCAAATGAGTTAAAAAAATAAAAACAACAACAGAACGCAGCCAATAGCCATTGGTTGCTGGTCATACCGTCGTTGTATAATTTTTTTGTCTGACCTTTTTTATGTCAAGTATTTTTATTCAAGAAAAAAAATTTAATAAACCTATTTTTCAGTACAGTTTTATTGCTTTTCATGGGCATTAATCTAATAAAACATTGCACGTATCTGTACAAAGCGGAAAATTTTTGAGTGCAAAAGCAACAAATGTAAAGGGTCAAAAGTTGAAAACCATATGTGTAATATTGTGACACACAATAGATGGCAATCAATAACAATGAATAATTTTGTTTGGAGCAAAAATCCACAAAATATGGTCTAAGTGATTTAAAGTAACAATAATTTGATTGGCTAAGATCAGCATTATAACTGAGGTTGGGATAAGTTCGTGGCCGATTAGTCTCATATTTCATAGAGAATTGATTATTACCAAAGGCAAGGTGCCTAAATGAAACTTTTGTAATAATATTTTGCAATATTTCTGAGATTTTCATATTTAGACAAAGAGATATATTGAACTTTACTATCATAACTTGATGTGATTTTAACTTCAAATAGCTACGACAGACGATAACTTTCAATACACAGCTACTTTGCAAATAGCCTGCAGTTATTTAGAAAATTAGCCTTATTAATAGGTACTAATAATCAAAATAATCCAAAGGTTATTAAATAAAGTCCCAATCACCAAGTTAGCAAAGTTCAGAAATGCAATCGACCGTGAGCACAAGCAAATGCTCAGCAAGTAACCCAAAAAGTAATAAATAAATTGGAAAAGTTTGCCAAGAAAAGGTTAAAGCTTATCTTATAAAAATCAAAGCTAAAATTAACAATGAATATGGCAAAAGTGAATTTCAACTAAAAGATATTTGGATAGCGAGTGGATATTATTGGAAAAGAAGCAAAAGTACAAGAGAATTAGTAAACAAACGCGATCTACTACTAAGCACTAATACTTACTTTTGAAAAGTAAATAGCGAAAAGAGAAATACTATAAATCAACCAACCCTTCTTTAACTTACTATTTGTATATATGCACTGTGTTTAATTAGTCAATATACTAGCTGTAAATTAAAGGTTAAGGTAAAGGTAAGGTAAATGTAAGCTTTAATTTCTAATTTTCTACTTTTAGCAACCGTTAGCTAATGTAAGCGGATGCGGAAGTACTGTGGCTGAGTAATTACACGCGCACGACATAAACATGGACAGGAGCTAGCGAGAGTAAGTGACTTGACAGTGAGATAAATGCTCAAATCAAAATAAAACGAACCTTTTTCTAAGAATTTTCTTTCACTTCATTTGTATTTTTTTTCATTTCCGGTCCTTCTGTTTACCTCACTTTTCTGATAAAACAATACTGTTAGTCAAAGAAATGTTTAGCCTTCACAGCATTTTATGTATTCGCTCAGATGAGTGAGTACGTATGCAGCAGTATAATGCATTAGGAATTCAAAATAAATCTGTTTGTGGTCTGTGGTAAATTACCAATTAGTTTGCTAAGCTGGTCATGAGCAAGGATTTAAGTTGAGAAAGGCGACAAAATTTTATTAGGTTTGCACGAATTAAGTTTATGTGGGTGCAAAATAAATAAAAACAATTATTAAAAAAAATATTAAATAAAAATTGTTCATATGAGTATATACTAAAAAATAAATGAAAATAATGTCATGACAAAAGCGAAAATAAATGTTGTTACCACAAAAATTTCTTTGGAAAACACAAAATAAGTCCAATTTTGGATGCCTTACTTTATCTAAAATATCCAAAATCTATATTGAAAGGCAAATAGTACTAATGTTATTAAAGAGATTCATTACCTTCAGAAGACATCTTCATTTAGCATATGCATTACAATTGGACGACAATCACTTGCTCCATATATGTAACCCGTTGGTTGACATTTTGGCTGAGTGACTCGCGTTAATTGCATTACCGCAACAGTCAAATGGTCTGTGCTTGTCCGCAGTAAGCCCACAAACACAGTAGTATTTCTGCATGAACGAGTATGTTGTGTGTTCAGTGCAGCAGTAATGAAGAGGAAATGCTCAAAGGCGATAATAAAATACAGACATACAACACATCAAATTCCAATCTCACTGCAACAGGTGCAGTTCAAAGGTACTACAACACACAGCTGCATTGTCATGACGATACGGAGGGATGTGTTGAGGTGAGCTATCATATGAGACATACGTTGAGTATATACATAACTACGCAAGGATGTGGTTGCACAGCTTATGCATAGAAGAGCTATGCATTTTGACTATGTATAGAATTTGGAATCCATAGCCATAGCAATATTTGCATTTCATTGGAAATATTCCCAAGGAGAGAGAAGTTCGCAAACACGTTTATGCACTTCACTAAACACGATAAGAAAACGAGAAAACTACAAGTATTCCGTTTGAAACTAGCGAAAAAGAGAATTTCCTTCAAACAAACAAAATACGCAAAAGTGGGAAATAAAAAACTAACAAAAAAAGTGAAGGAAAACTTTTTCAATTGCATTAAAAACAGGGTAAAAGCGCGTGCCACTCGTATTGATATTGATGCAACAGTGAAGTTCAAAGAAATAAAATAAATGAATAAATATGATATATGAATGTAAGTGGTACAAATTCCTTTTTATCTAGAAATAAGAATAATAATACTTATTGATTACTAGAATGAACACTAATAACATCACAAAGCTTTACTTTGCTTTCTACCGCTAACTATTTGCACGTCAAGCGCATCCGATGATGTAAGACAATACAAAGGCAGCGCAATATTGACGGAATTACAACGCTAAAGCCATGCTTATAAGTTTCAAGCTGCTTTCGACACAGTAATAAACATGTACATGAAAAGTTGTTTGATAACTAACAAACCAGAGTAAGGTAAACAGAAAATTCAAAACAAGTTTGCAGTCAGTTGCAGTAACCAGGTTCAGGTATAAGAGTGAAGCAAAGAGTTTGGCTTAAAATTTTGTTGTGAATGTTAAAAGTTAAACTTTTACCGCAATTCTTAACATTTGGTGAAGCAAAACGTAAGTATTCATAGGTGTATTTAACTCAAACTCATAAGCACATGTAAGCCAGTTGGGAATTTTTATGACATTATCAAGTTCGAAATTCACATGTGATGATATATGAGAGATACTTTTCATAAGCAAAATAACATTCTTGAACATAGGAATTAACCTTGGAAAAATAACCCTAGTTGTGGAGGAAGAGAATCATTTAGTTCTAATTCTAGAGATAGGTGAGATAAAGATATATGAAATTATATAGTATTTCCAACCAAAAGGAAGTAATATTTCTCGAATGTGAATTGGAGCTGGACTGGGTAGTCCTAGAAACCTTAATTTTTTTATCAAAAATTAGTTCGCTTCTCATTGATAGGACCCTGTAAACCCTAAAACAACTATCCTAAACAGATTAATGTTGAACCAATAGGTATAAAGTATGGAACCTTTATGAAATCTATACATTTTTGATTTCTTTTACTATACCATAACATGCTTCAAAACAAAAATTACTAAAAGAAAAAAAAACATTCATTAAATATGCAAACGGAATTTCCAATGAAGGTTACTATAATTATCCTTACATATTCCGAATATTACAAAACAAATCCGTCAATTGTGAACTGTCATTTGTCAACTATAACAAAATGCGAAAGGTTTCTGTGTTATTGGAGGCATATAGCTATAGTAATTTATTTTTGTTTACAAATACAGTGGTGTATATTTGCGCTCGGAATTGGATACAACATAGATATTCAACTGTCAGCAAAAGCAAACATTCAATTTTATATTTGACATATTGTGAAGATAATGAAGATTGACAACCTACCCAGTGAAAGTGACAACAGTAAGGTACATACATATAAGTAAAAAAGTAAAGGAAGGAAAATAAAATTAAAAAAGTAGCTGCAGTGAAGCAGAATACATAAGGAAAATCGATAGTCAATTAAGCCGCAAGCAATCAGCAAACGAATGCTAGTCACAACAATAGCAAAGCTTACTAGTAGCCATTGTTCTTACAGCCCTTTAACTCAGCATGCTCTATATGAAGGCAAATTGTTTATAGATTCTCATATTTTTTACCCTTTTTGTAGGATACACTTGCTTAATAGGTTCTACAAAAAATATTATTCTTCGACCGCCTCAAATAAATACCGACAAACTGTTGCTAAGCTCTGACCTACCATATGCTGCTATCTTCAATGACATCTACGTGGGAGTAACGAGCACAAGCTCGGCCATTCATCAGTGCGCTCGTTTACATAAATCCTCATATTTTCATGCATCCATTTGTCTGGATTATATTTTTCAGGTAGACGATATTTATATACTATATATATACTTTGCTGTTCTTGTGGTTGGCGTTCCCATATAGGTAAACGGAGCTGCTGTCGTCAGTTAATTTGTTGTTTCAGCGACTGAGTTGTGGCGGGGTGTTCAGAAGCAACTCTCAAGTGAATTTAGATCAACGAATAGCATACTGTGAAGAACTGAGACTTGACTTTACGAGTAAAGAGGAGATCTATCACTTTGATACAATAATATTAAGTAAAATATTTACAAAATAAATTACTATAATATATTTCTGACTTTTTTCTTTCCATAAGAAGTTTGTTTCTTATTCTTGCTCAGCACCACACTTACTCATCTGCATACATGGAATCAAATTGATCACAGATTTTTGTTTTGAAGCCACAGGTATTGTAATGATGCATACATTCCAAAGGCTACAGTGTGTATGTGTAACAAAATTTATCAAATGAGATATAAGCAAGCGCATTTATTATATTAACTCTCTGACATTAAATGACAGTAAAATATATGGAATAAAATGACTCAAATTCCGGCAAAATAAGCTGATTTTGTTGTAAATATAATTATATGAAAAGTGAGTAGTAAGGTTAAAAAAGTATATCTACAGTACAAAATTTTAATTTTTTAATAACAAAATTTCTTAGCGAGGAAATGATTTAATTGCGATGATTTGTTATGTGAATCCTACCGAAATTTGCTTTGAATATGTAAGTGCACAAAACTCAGTGTATGAAGTACATTTTTCGCATTGCAAAGTATTTTATAATTAGTTATTATTGAGTTAAGCCGAGCGATAAACCACAACACGTTTTGCATATATTATTTTAACCACAATAATTCTGGTCCATGCTTCCAAAATTGAGTTAAAAGCATTAAAAACCGCAAATGTATACGAACCACAAGAAATAAGCAAATTTATATTTATATTGTGGCCACAGCCAATTGGTTTGTTAATTTTTAGCTACCCAAATGTATATACATATATATGTGGAGATCACCACTTCACACTAATTATAATAATGTATCATAATAATTTATTTGTACTGTACATAATTATTTATTCGTACTTTACTTCTTAAGTTAACGAACGTAACAATGTAAGGATGTAAAAGCATAAGCATTGAAATAAAGACAGTTCGTCAGAGGTTAGCAAACCAATCGCACGCGTTCTTTAATCCGCTATCGCCAACGACAACTACAACAACGTCTAGTACCGCATCACCACCAAATATACATATATATAAATACATACAACATATAATTCTATGTGAGAGTTTAAAGCATATAGAAATTCGAGTATTCTAGTAAATAATATTGTCACAGCCAGTAAATTATTAAAAATAATATTTATTACTTAATGACCTGAACATAATGAACCTCTTTATTATCTCTAATACAGTAAAAGCTCCTTATTCGCGCTTCCTTTATTCGCGTTTTCACTATTCGCGGATAAAAAAATTAGGCCCAATTTCTATATTCGCGACTAAAAATTGTTTTATTCGCGGATCTAATAAGCACATACATATAAAATTATTCCAATAGGTATCCAACCCAATATTCTTGTCGAATATACTAATAAAAAAGTAAAATAGATCTTATTACAAGAAAATGTTAAATATTCCACTATATTCGCAATAGTTTTGAACTTTTGGTAATATTTCCATATAGAAGGGGCTCCCATGGAACTGAACACAACCTATTGAAGAAGAGGCTTCAACATATATATGATTGAAATAATATATACCTACAATATGTGTGTGATTAAATTTGCATTTGAATTAAATCACAATTGACAATTCACAATCATTTGGGATGGGCTACAAGCTGTCACTTACACAAAGCAGCTGCCAACCCCTATATTTGTAGACAGATATATGTATATAGTAAATAATAGTAAACAAAAAATTGTCTGGTAATTGGGCGCGTGCAGACATCACTGTCAATTTGCTTCATTGAGCAGAAAATAGCACAAAACAAAAATAAAAACCAAAATATATACATAGAAAAGGAAATTAAAGGACATTTGAAAAAATAGCTAACTACTGAAGCAAACCGAATGAACCAAAATAACAACACAACCGGTCCCTAACTGGCGCAACAAACGACAAGTCAATGACAGCAGCAGCAGCCATCGCAATAAAATTCAAATAAAATGGAAAAAAATAAATTTAAGCGATGAGCTGAAGTCGCGGGCGTGAAAATAATGGACGAGATGATGATTTTGCTGTTTATAACGGTTCGACAGAGTAGTTTGAATATTAATGACCATAATGAAATCTATCACAATTTATATGAACAAAAGTAGCGTAGTGGCAAAGTACGGAGGGGCGTATACGTAACCAAGTCAGTTCCGAAAGACAAATTGTCATAAAGATAAAAACTGAGACATTGCAATGAATTGAAGAGAAAGTACGAGATTGACTACTAGGGGGATATATATTTTAGATGAATGTACATATATATGTTCTATAATAAAGAGTTAACAGGAATTTAATATTTTGTGAGCTCACTAAGTGATACAGAAGTGATGAAAATTTGTTCATCAAACAATCATACCAAAATTTTATCAAGTCACTAAGAATACAATACCGGAAGTGTGAGTAAATAAAAACACACCAGTGTGATACTTCCCTACACACACATCGAAAAAACAACAAATATACAACGTCTGGCGCAAAATCATGACAACGAACCATAAAAACAGGCGCTTCAACCGACTCAATCTACAGGCGTTCAGCATGTAACAAATAACCAGCTGTGCGAATGGATTTCACCGTTAGCTTTGTTTTAGATTTTCTCACGCATGTTTAAGCATACCTGCTCAAGTACGATAAAACACATGAATTTTTCAGCTTTATAAATGTAGACGAACATAAAGCAACCTAATCCATAATGTCAGAATACATAAACATACAAAGAAGGTAGTAAAGTATTACTGGCATTACCGTTATATGTGTTAAATGAAAAAATATGGAAATGTCATGAGATACATATAAACAAATGAAGGAGTAAATTATAACAAAAAGTTTTGGCAACATCGCACGCATAAATTGAAGAAAATTGCGTGGATTTGCATATTTTATATGCCCTCCTCAAGCATACATTAAGAGCTACGTTTGTAGTAATATTAACGCCATAATATTTTTTTCATAAATGTAGCTTTTATCCATTTCTTTTATCATTTTAATGGGAATTTGTTTATTTTGGCCAAGGTATATTTCATTGGAATTTATGACAATCAGCAACAAGTTTTGTCTCTAATAATATTACATTAGGCTTTAACTCAGGGTTTTCACAAATTCCCATCAATTTCAATTTTATGTTCATATTTGTTACTCATACGCTCCGTCGGACAAACATTTAAGAATTTAGTGTACCCATGTGTTATATAAATGTAAGTGCTATTTTCATGCGTTGAAGCAACAAGCTTTGTTTCCAACTCATATTTCTTATTTGTATATTCGCAACGAATTTTCCAATGCGCTTTATAGATATCCGCATTTGATTCAGAAAAGGTTATACTGAAGGAATTTATGCAATACATTTTAAAACATTGAAATACGCAAACGAACTGCAGAGCAACATAGAAAAACAGTATAGATATACGAAAGAAGGCAAAGAAGTAAAAGCATCCAACAACTCATGCAAATTTTTCAATTTGTCAATTGCAGTCTTTTTACATTGTTTCGTTTTGCTTCTTTGCGGCATTATGTTGATTTATGCTTTCCATGAGAGTTTCCACTGAAACCACTTGGTGTAAAAGTTTCCCAGCAGTCATTGGTTTTTGAATTTCAACATAGTTTCCTTTGGATAATTTAAACTCGGATTTATGTCAATATTTTCAAATTATAAGATCGAAAAATGTGTAACCAAACGCATGAAGCATCAACCAGCTAAATGATAAAGCTGACGAAGAGAGTGAAAAATGAAATATATGCAGAATAGTTCATATCTTGTACAAGATGACACACAATATATTTAACGAAATGAGGACCAGTAAAAAGATAACTAAGAGTGTTTGAAAGCAATCAAAATATGGAAATCGTCAAAAGTAGATTATGAACGAAATGGATTGCAGGTTTAGACGTCTGTGATTTTAATTATAAAATTTAGCATCATCAAAGAGGAAAATTAACTCTCCCTCTTCGGTCAAGACCTACACTCTCAATCAAATACTAGCAACTATTTGCTTCATCTCCTTTGCATTTTCTCTATTTTTGTACGTAAAACATTGGTTTCGTAATATTCTCATAATTTGACATTGGTCATATGTGTTATTCGCTCTTGTAGAATAATGCTTGTTCGTGGCAGATTCAAGCAGATGCTACGTATGTTACGTATTTGTTGGTAAATAGAATGCAGCACTAACTAAGCGTCTTACTTCCACTACTTAACTTGCAAGTCTTGGCAAAAAGTTACGATTATATACATATGTATGTATAATAAATATCAGAAGCTAGAACAAAAGGCAGCAACCAACAAGTAAAATACAAGCAAATTTTCTTCAACAAAAAGCAAGCTGTAGTAACTATTGTGCATGCATATGTGTTTCTGTACATCCTTAGATTATATATATTTGAAGTCACATATATGTATTTGTTTGTGTATTTACTATCAGTTGAATAATAAGACAAACCTGTTATATCACGAAAACTACACCGCCTGTGGATGTAAGAGAAAAGACTATTGTGAATTGTGACTATATTGTCATAGAAAATATGGTCACGCGTGTGGAAAAATAATATGACTCCACACACTTATCATATTAAATATTTGCGCAACTTAAATAGAGAAAACGAATGGAAGTTTTTATATAAAACACTTTCAAAGCTATATGTATATATACATATATGTATATAAAAAACAGAATTCTAAAGCATTGCATTGTATATTGGTAGTAAATTTACGGTTCACATTTCGCAACCTGCAAGTATTACAAATGTCAAATGCAATTGATTTCTTAGAATGCAGGAATTGAAAGACAAAAATAATATTACATCTAAATGCAATAACTGCAACAGATGTAGTAATTATAATCGTAATAATTTCCAAGAACAAAAAGTAATAAGTAAAAATTAAATTTCTTGAATTCCATATCGAGTAAATGTCATTTACAAAATATTTCGATTCAAAAACTTATCTACATACATCTGTATGAATGTACATACCTGTATAATTGTATATACATACGCTTGTAGTAAGTATTGTGGTGTATTAATAAAACCAGAGCACCAGTAATTTTGTGAAAAACTTGGCAGCGAACATTTAAAATTCCCTGCATTTATGTATGAGACTCTATGGTAGGTGAAACCTGAGTTATGATCTCGGTTGTTGGAACAGTGAACAGGATATACAATATGGATACAGGATATAAATATAAGAGAGATCGAAATGCACGCCAACGAGTAACTTGAAATAATCAGAGATAAGAGCAGACATTTGATGTAAAAATGTGTTATGATACTTGATACTTGGGAGCCAAATAATACATTAAGGGGGGCGAAAGTAATATATTACAGTAAAACATGAACCACATTTATATAAGTTCATACAACAAATATTTCCTCTTCTTACTTTGTCATAGTAAAACAGAACTTTCTTGTAGTGTTTGTGGTTAATTTCCAGAGTTATTTGCGCTCAGTCATCTACAAATAATTATCTGTGTGCCTTTGCAAAATGTCCATCAACCAACAACTATATATATATAAAGTCTTGTTTACACCATTAACTAATATTTTCAAGTGAAATGGAAACTCAAACACTGACTTCTGACTTTGCTATTTATAGTAGAAATGTGTAAATGATATGCTTACACAAAGTCGTATATTAAGGATGTTTACTGGAACAAAAAATATTTAAATTTTAAATGGAAGGGAAACTTGGTATATATATAAAAAGGTCTTGCGGTGGATATCATAACGCATGATTGGTTCATCTAAATACTAAACTAAATATATATCGATAGTACATGGATAAATTTAGTTAATGAACGAAGGAAAAAAGAAAATATTGAAATTTGAATTTTTGACAGTTTTAACCAAAAAATTAACTTTTTTGGACAAATTTTCGTTATAAATTGCTCCGAAAAAAATAGTTGTAATAAACATAAAAAACAGCCTGCGTTCATTAATTTTGAAAAAAAAAAAACTTTTTAAGAAATTGAAAAATCTGCCAATTTGCTCCTTAGTTTTAAAAATATTGCCATAGTATTAAACAACACAACAAACTACAAAAACTGAAAATGTGTTAAAAAATTTGAAATTATCGTCTCCACAAAGAGTTTTTAAAATTCTCTTAATACTTATTTTTATAAAATCCAATTTTTTTTTTCAAAATAATTTCTAAACTCATTCAAGATGGCGTCTTACTATTAATTTATTATTACTATAAATAATATGAGCCGCGATGTCTGAATTTGGTATCCCCGCAAAACTAATACGGCTGTGTAAGTTGACGTTGAGCAACACCAAAAGCTCCGTCATGATTGGGAAGGACCTCTCCGAGCCGTTCGATACCAAACGAGGTTTCAGACAAGATGACTCACTATCGTGCGACTTCTTTAACCTGATGCTGGAAAAAATTATAAGAGCTGCAGAGCTAAACAGAGAGGGTACCATCTTCTACAAGAGTGTACAGCTCCTGGCGTACGCCGATGATATTGATATCATCGGAAGCAACAACCGCGCCGTTTGTTCTGCTTTTTCCCGCATGGATAAGGAGGCGAAGCGAATGGGTCTGGAGGTGAATGAGGACAAGACGAAATATCTCCTGTCATCAAGCAAACAGTCGGCGCATTCGCGTCTTGGCTCCCAAGTCACTGTTGACAGTCATAACTTCGAGGTCGTAGATAATTTCGTATACCTGGGAACCAGCATCAACAACACGAACAATGTCAGCCTCGAAATCCAGCGCAGAATAACTCTTGCCAACAGGTGCTACTTTGGACTGAGTAGGCAATTGAACAGTAAAGTCCTCTCTCGACGAACCAAAATCAAGCTCTACAAGTCGCTTATCATTCCCGTCCTGATCTACGGTGCAGAAGCTTGGACGATGTCAACATCAGATGAGACGACACTAGGAGTTTTCGAGAGGAAAATTTTGCGCAAGATTTATAGTCCTAAGAACATTGGCAACGGCGAATACCGCAGACGATGGAACGATGAGCTGTACGAGTTATACGACGACATTGACATAGTTCAGCGAATAAAAAGACAGCGGCTACGCTGGCTAGGTCATGTTGTCCGAATGGACGAAAACACTCCAGCCCTGAAAGTGATCGATGCAGTACCCGCCGGAGGAAGCCGAGGAAGGGGAAGGCCTCCACTCCGTTGGAGGGACCAGGTGGAGAGCGACCTGGTTACACTTGGGATCTCCAACTGGCGCCGAACTGCGAAGGAGAGAGAGAGATGGCGCACTATCGTCGATTCGGCTATAACCGGCTAAACGGTTGCAACGCCAATCACATACATACAATATGAGCGTTGGACTTTTTAATTTAATTCTTTTCAATTGATTTTTTCGTGTGGGTATTTACACTATCACTAACAACTAACAGCTACACTTATGTATATAAAAGGTATATACTTGGTTGTGAATCGGAACACAGATTAGTTGGAAGGCACACACTCATCTGTGAAAGCTATTTTTGTTTGAAACTAAAAAAAGTTTTATTTTCTCATTTGCGTTTCTGACTAACGCCTACACGTCTTTGGAGACTATATAATCGTTATTCGAATTTGACAATGAGATAAATAGCCGTAACTGTTGTGTAGCAACAGAAAATTTGTCTAACAGTATTTTTACGTTGACAATTTCTTAGAAATGCTTTCATCTCTGTTGGGATTTTTAGCAAAAAGGTAATACCTTTTATATTGATTGGAAAGTTTTTTAAAGGTTTCTGATTTTTCATGTTTTATACCTTATCTAATAACGAATAATATTCAAAAAAAAGTAAATCAATTTATAATTTACCATAATACCCGACAACAAAGAATGCTATTCCCAAACACTCTAATATTTTTTCAGTTACAAATATTTTCCGTACAATTTTTTCTGTTATGTTATAAACAAATAGTTTCCATGAAATAAAATCTCACTCACCTTTTCACTGTAAACTTTTAGTCGAGCGTTAAAATGCCTCCTTTTCAAGTGGTAAATGGAAATAAAACGTTCGCTGAATATTCAATTGACCAGAGGCGTCAAAAATTGCCAACAGTGCGAGCAACTGCATACAAGATGAGTTTAGCGTGCTCAGTGGCAAAAAAATATATATTTAAATTTACACACAAATACAAATAAAAATTTTAATACAAGTATACAATAAAACTCAAAAATATTATAATTCAGAGCGATGAAGAGTGATCTTGAATTATTCATAAAACTTTGAGTGGTTTTTACAGTTTCCTACTCCAATGTAAAATAAAGGGCAAACGTTCATTTTACTAGAATGATGTTCATGAATGGTTTAAAACTTGACCACATATTTTTGGCGCTTGAGGCACTTTATCTTTCTGAGTACAGAGAGGACACAAATGGGTGTTATTGAAATACCTTAAAGCGTAAGTAAGTTGTCAAAGTGATAAAAAAACGTCTATGTGAATGAAGTGATTTTAAAATTGAAATTGATATGCGAATTTCACCTCAATAAATATACGGGTACATATATTGGCACATAGTCTATGCATGACTGAAGTTTTCCGCGTTAAATCACGTTGAGTGCACGTTGATGATATTGTAACTTTATTTTGCCATTCCAATTCCTGTATCCCTGTTTATTCCAAGCTAACACTTCTCTACAGTTTTGCCGTCAATCTATTTTAAGCGTGCTGCACTTTTTTCCCACATCTACACTACAGTGATAGTTGCGTTGGTCTGGCATTCTAAGAGCAAGTAGCATGCAATTGCATGGTGCAGTTAGAAGAACTATGTCATGCGGAGCGATGCGAGATAGAAAAAATATGTTTATGGGCGGCTGGGCAAACTCTCAACGCAATAAATTTCCGGCGGTCTTGTAGACCATGAGTGTATGTTCAACTGCTTGAAAGTCATGACGTTTCTATTTTTAGTTGTTTCGAAGGTTGCAGCTATGGTCACACAGTAATCGCATGACTCTTTTGTACTCAAGCGTGAGTTTGCTTTGGAAATAAATATATATTTATCTGTAGTGTAAATCTTAGTAGAGAATAATTCTATATGCTCAACATATATTACTCATACGACATGTATAACCCAAATCATGCTAGGAAGATTCTACATGAAAGAGGTGTATACAAAAGTTAGTTCCGACATGTATAGATAGGACGGCATCTCTCTTTCAAATTCATTTACTTCACTTTTGAGCTTTGTAAAATTCATATTATGAAAATGTATTATAAACGTAATCAATTAGTGTACTGATCCAATAAACTAACCTATACAAACTAATGTGTGTATAAAATTAAGCTTTTATGTTAATTTTCTGCATCAACCAACCGCAACTGAATTTGCTTAATCTCTTTAAATATGGCCTGCCGCTCACCATTCGAAGGTCACGCGGTAGTCATCAATTAGCTATGCGACTATTTCGCCGATTGGCCTTAATAAGGTAAGTAATTAGTTAGTTGTTGTCGCTTGCTTTTTGTTATTTCATTAACTTTGGTAAAGATTGAATTTGACATTTGCATGCGATCCGATTAACAAAAGCTACGACAGATTCACTGTAATTATTGTACATATATTTTAAATTATTTGATGAGGGAGCTTATCTGTGGAACATTTGCTGTGTTAAATTGGTTGCGTATTCAAAGCAATCAGTAGGGAAAGCAATGCTGCTGGAAAAATCCAACCAAATTGCTAATTACTAATTTTAACTTACAAATTTTTATTTGGACTATTGCGAATGCACAGCGGGCTACTTTATAAAACGAAAGTAGTAGAGGAAGTTCAAAAAAATATTTTTTTTTAATTTTAATTCAACTTCAAATATTAACAAACTTGTATATTAATGAATCTCTTTACTATATCAATAATATAAATAATTATTTCGTAATTCAGTAAATACATCCACTTAAATTCACGAAATCATTAATTCTTTTGTTTTCCAGTACATCTAGGGTGAGGAAATGGTGTTGTGAAAAAAAAAAAAATAAAATCAACACCCGCTTATAAACAAAAGAAGGAAACAAAAACCTTCATATATACATAAATATCTGTTTGCATAAAATATTTGTCAGTCACAAAAGAAGGGGATTTTTTCCAAATTGAATTTATTATATTTACTATTTGCTTGCGCATATGCACATCAAAGGATAACTTCTGATGTCAACTCATTTCCATGACACAGTTTCGGTTGGCTTTATAAGTTAGAGAGATAGACATGTACACGTGCCTTATATTTATGTAAATGTAAGAGTATGGATCATAAGTACATGGTAATGAAAGCTCTATAATTTTAAAGTTGCCGAAAGTAACATTATATACTGCGCGTCAT
Source organism: Zeugodacus tau (assembly GCA_031772095.1). NCBI lineage: Eukaryota > Metazoa > Arthropoda > Insecta > Diptera > Tephritidae > Zeugodacus > Zeugodacus tau. Next base: position 45,388,047 of record CM062650.1, read on the forward strand.
CAGGTAAGCACACCTCTTGATCAAATAGTTTTTGTTAATTTTTATCAAAACTAAAGAAGCTACAAATCTGAAATTTTTAGTGATTATTAATGAAACAATTTTCTACTAAACAAAAAAATAAATTTCATTTTACCTTTCTTCAATATTTTTTAATATTTTTAGGAGAAAATCAATACAAAAATTAGTGATTTAAATTTGGTCATCAGGTTAGCACATATCCGTTTTTTTAACTTTGTTTAACGTTTTCTGCCAAGATCTTATTTTTGAATTTTTGTATTAGTTAATTTAAACATTTATATATTTTTTTAAGATCACCCATTATTTTTAGAATTACCTCAAAGATTCGATTGTGTACCGATTCGTACAATTTTCTAATATAATTTCTGGGAATTAATGACTAGTATTTTTGAAGGCTTTGAATTTGTTCCTATTTTATGGAATATTGCCTGCGAGACTCGCAAACTTTCCAAACCATCGATATCCACACGTTTTCTATTACATTGATGCCATTTTGTCCCTTAACACCATGGAAAAGTTCTAAAAAAAATTTGAAAATAGAGAAAATCAGTTTCCCGTACGTTTTATATGTCTTTGCGGTTTTCTCGATGATGTGGGCGAGTTGCTCATATCAAATTGTGTGAACTTTATTAAGACCACAGGGTGGTTCAAAGATGACTCTAGAGTGTGAGAGATCACAGTCCCAGTGGTGTCCCAGTGGGCCTCCCAAAGGCCTATGTGCGTCGTTTGACAACCTGACCACCTTAACCATTGTAGAAGATGGCTCCCTAACCCATCACACCACGACTATGTAGGCATCCCAGCTGACGTTCCATTGTCCGAAGATCATGGAAATAATAATTGTGCTCTTCGGTAGTCTGGTGAAGGTGTGCTAACCTGATGACAAGCAGTGTATATTTTATATATATTGTGTGAGTGTTTTCTTTGTAAGAGCTCATATTATGCAAATCTTTATTGCCGTATTTCGGAAATATACACAAAAACACAATTTCGCACACAAGCCTATGAGCACGTGGTAGTCATGAAACCAAGCAGGAAATGCTCGAGGTTTGGCTGTTTTTTAATATATTTTAACAAATAATATTAGTAAGATATTACTCAACGTACGTTACACTTATATTGTAGCGTTGTTTTATCAAAGGTTTAAAAGCATCATTTTGAAAGAAAAAATATCAATAGGAGAAGTCTAAAAATTTTCCTACCGAGTGGCATGTAAATATACATGTAATTGTACAATGAATAAGTAGACTAATGTGTATAACGTTGTAGTATCCCTGCCATTACCATGGCTGTACTTACGCACGTGTAAGGTAAAGTCATTACTTTTACTCTCAACAAAATTGCTTTTATCTTTACTGCGTCAATTTTACACCTCATAAATTATATGTTCTTATAATGCAAATCCTTTCTTTATGTACTGAACTCGTTGTTCAGTTGTAAGTGGTAAATGAAGGTAAATGACAATGTACATATGTATTTCCGTATGAAAAATATTTTTAAGAAATTTAATTTTTTTACCTTCAAATTAATTGAACAAAAATTAAATTCCTCACAAATATACTGAGGAACCTGTTTAAAACAAAATCTTGTATATCAATCGTAAAACACTCTCTTAAATGAAAAATATTTCTGAAAAGCCACAGGACACCGGATGAGCGTACACACAGACCACCCGCTGTTATTAAAGCTCTGCTACCTGTCCTTATGCGCTGTTAAGGTCTCTAATCGAAGAGTGGTCAAACAATACCACATCACAAGCAGCAAGACGACACAACTGGATTAATGCTGTTAGCTTGTATGCTAAGCAACTAAGGTTAGCGCTTTGATGGACATTTTCAATTCCCGAAGCAAATTGCCACACACTGAAAGTGTCAAAGCAAAAGTCTACTGTCAATCATTTTCGAAGAGACAAAAAATATTTTTTTGTTGTACAAAGCGTATGAGCAACTTAAAAAATACCTTATTTTCTTTCTGAAAATGCTAATGAAAAAAATTTTATTAGTTAGTAATATTTTCTGAAGGATGTACTTTCTATTTCAATTAGTTTTAATATATTATATATGTTCAATCAACATTCAAAATGTATTAAAATTTGTGATAAAATGTTTTATTGTAACAAAACAAGTATATATGAATATTCACTTTACAACAACGAAAACTACCAACCACTGTTTGTAATAAACACAAAGCATTCACAATTCTCGAAAGTAATCAATTTGAATTTAAATTTCATAAAAATATATTACACAAGTTCAAAGTGTCAGAAATGTGTAACATGAATTTCACAACAATCAATTGATAAACAAATAATTCAGTAGCAAGTGCTAAGTTACAATTTCCACAAAATATGCCATTTTGTTAACGTCAAGTGAATAAATTTATATTAAAAATTTATTACTTTATTTAATGAATTTGAAAAATTAGCCTTGTTCGTATTGAGGCAAAAAATGCAACACAATTGAAATAAATATCAAAAGCGATGGTTAATAATTCAGAAAAAAATTGGTTTATTAAAATAGTCATTGTATGTATGAAGTAAAGCATATATAAAGTGAATTTTAAGTAATCATGAAAAATATTATTTGGTTGAAATAGTGAAAAGGGAAAAAGAGAAAGCAATACTTGACATTCGTTATAAATCAATGTAATTTCTGACAATTGAGAAGTAGTTGGAGAGATATGCAAAAGAACAAAGCTATACAGATTTACATTTTTCTCTTTAATCTATGATATTTTTACAATAACCTTTCCGATTTTACAAATAAGATATTTTCATTAATAGAAAAGCACAATGTGATATCTACATACATATGTATGTAACAGTCGCAATTAGTAAAGTTAACCACTAATTGCCCACAACTGTGGTCGTATCTTAAAATAAACTGTTTTACGGAAATTCTGACCGCAACAAATGTATTCTTATGCGCTTTCATACAAATAACTACATACACCTACATACAAACAAGGGTATGCATGTACTAAGTGGCAAAGTTTGAATGTTTGCAAACTTTTAATTGCTTACAACGAATTCGTTGGCAAACGGAAATTAAATAAATGTTTTTTTGTGTTTGTTTACTGTGGCTATTTAAATCACCTTGCAACGTGTGTATCTTGTTAGCTTTAGTGATCAAAATAATAATATATCATGCTGCTGTATTCCTTGGGTTTGTTCTACAGCAAAATTTGTTTGCGTCTTCGATTCTCACATGCCATCACCCGTGAAAATTGCAAGATAACTAGTTGAATTTGTGGTTCGTTGTAAAATGTGCGTAATTTATTCTTTATTTTTATTTACATGTCTTTTAAATAACACATACACGCGTAACATAAAGTAACATAAAGAGCTATCTTGTACCATGTTCCGACCAACACTTAATCGCGATAATTATGCTTTTGAACGGAATATCTCACTAATCCACTGGATTTGAAAAGATTTCGCCATAAAAAATTACACTTCTAAATCTCTACACCGAGGAGATTTGAAGCTGATCAACTCTAAATCCCCCTGTGCGACTCTGATTTGATGCCATCTGTTGGTCACGTTTGTTTATTCACAGCCGCGAAGAGTGTTTCTTTACAGCAAGTTGGTGCTAGTTTCAGGAAAAAGAAGAGTGCCGAAAATGACTGTGGCTAGCGAAAATAAAGAAACGGAAAACTAGCTGAAATGATCAGATAGACAATCTGTTTTTGGCATAACTCTCACACAATATTTATATGAGTCAAAAACAGCAGATTTATATGTAAATCTCCAACAGCAGTGAGAACAGGGTAGATTAGTGAGCTTAAATGTAATATAATTACTCAAAATGTTTGGTGTGAACATGGTCAAGGGCAGGAAGTCAACATTACTAAAAATCAAAAAAGATTTTTTTTAATCTTCAAGTTTTAATTTTAGTCAAGAGTGTTTTTAAATTCTCATGAAGAAGCACTAAGCAGCTCAGCTTAATAAAAACAAAAACAAAAAAATAAAACGTAAAACTGATTTATGTATTTTTGCACCACAACAAATAACTAACAAATTCTACGCCAAGGACTGTTACAGCAACTGAGACTGAACTGAGATATATACCATAAAATATACTGTTATAATAAAGTAAAAAATGCAAGTCGAGAAATTCGGAGTAATGAATAATTTTTAAACAAAACACAGCGAAAATATTCACAGAATTTATAAGATGCAGGAAGGATGAATTAAATAATATAACATATTTAAAATTCAGTTATAGAGTTTTTGTATTCAGGATTAATTTTATACTTAAAAGCTAGGGTTTATTTATTGAATTTACATTTCGCTCTAACATTTTGAACTCATGAAACGTACTTTAGTCGTTCTAGCACCAACATTGTTTTTGATAGTCAGATTTTCTGCTTATGTGCCACCGTAAAATTGGACTCAGGTGTGAGATATTATCAACGTCAGCGAAAAACTACAACTATGTTGAATGCTTTCATTTTGGTGACACATTTTCGTGACAGTTATTACAACCAATAATGTACACACATACATTTAGAAATTGAATTTTCTACTTCCAATTAAAAAGTATGGAAAAAATGGATAAACAGATTTAGAGCTTGATAATTCTCTATGTTCGAAATGTTTAGACGTAAAATTAATCTCATTGTGAAAATTTCCGAATGTTCGTGCATTTTGTGCTTTAAAAAATATATACTATATTTTATGTTTTCATACTTTTAAGTGTATTCCCAAAGCATGAAATTCTTGCTGGGCTTCAAATTCAAGTGTACTCACAAATGTGTACGTACATATATGTAGTTCTGTATGTGCTGGAATCACTTTCACAGTTTTGGCAAAGGCCTAAAATATTCAGTACTGGTTGTAAATTCTAGTGGTCAAACTATTGTGTATATAATTATTAATTTTTTATTTAAAATAATCTTTCTAGGAAAGTCTCTTAGATATCTCTAGATATCTCTTTTACAATGTAATATATAACAAAATTCTTTTCATTCGATTTTTTTTCCAGAAGTCGTCTAGTATCTTTCCTCTGTTTATTAAAAGAATTACTTTGGTTTATTTACTATTTTTTCTTCAATTGTCTTGCTATTTTTTGCTTTGACCCTTTTGCATTAACTTTTTAACGCCATTTGTGCGCCGTTAAACTAATCTGATTTGCTGCTTAATGAAAGTGCGAAGATTAGTGGCGTTAGAATTTTGTAAAGCCATTTGTAAAAGTATTTTTTCCAACGTACACAAGTAAATGAAGTAAATAAAAACTTTATAAAGAGTTTGTTAAATGCCACAGGGCATTAAAGATAAGCAAGTTATAAAAGTCATTGAGTTGAGTAATTAAAGAAAAAAGGATGAGTGGGTGCACTATTTGAGTTATTCTCATGTATTGATGTGAAAGTAGCGAATTGGCATGGCGTATACGCAACATTTGTCAGGAGATCCTGGGTCTATATCAAATGGCATTTATATTTTAGAAAGCATAGGGTAAATGTACAAAGTTGATTTTTATATGTCGTTATATTTACTCATAAACATTAAAAATATAGTTTTAAAAATTTCTGGTAGACTGGTTCTAAACCAAGTGAAAAGTTTTCCACATACGGCTGAGCATTTATTCAGAACCCTTTCTTATCAAAAATGGCATTTCCTTTTTTTAATTTTTAATGTATTAATTTTAAGTGGTCTCTTTGAATAATCATAATAATAAGTCTAAAATGAAATAAGAAAATTGAGATGTTCATATAGGTCCAATGAAGCGCGTACGGTGATATATCAATTTAGCAAAGGTCGTGTACGATAAAGATAGCTGGCTCATAAAGAGCACAATAGGGTCAACAATGAGTGACGATAAACTAGTAGTGTGCACAAACAAGTCAAATGCTTAAGTGAATTATTTACTGTTATATATATATACTTGTTTCCAGCAAACTTATAGTGACGAAAAGGAAAGCTATTAAATTAGGATGAGGGCATTTGGGTTTGCTCCGTTTATAACAAAAGAGCGTAAAATGTGCATAAAGGGATATATAAAAGAAAATAATAATATATGGAAGTATTTATGATGGCGCTTGCTTCAATGGGTTTTATTGTACTAAATCACCATTGTTATAGCGATCATAAATGTTTACGAATGTATCGTTTCCAAACTTGGTAGTAGCCACCTACATACACTTCATCCATATTCACTAGTACTTATAACCTTAAACAAATTTCAATTTGGCCCAAAAACTTAGCAGCTTGAAGTGATATATTGCCATCAATACAAATATTGAAAGGAATAATAGTAATTGATAAAATGTACAAAATATTCCCCATAAATTTCGTCAATATATCTGAGAGAGACTTACTTCGGTAAAAAATGTATTAGAAGCACTGAGATCCTCATGTTAGATATATGGGGCCTTGAAAACCTATAGTCCGATTTCGTCGATTTTTGGAAGGGCGATGCCACATTATAAATGGTATCTGTGCAAAGTCCAGAAAGTTCTGTTCTGATTTCTGTTCACTAGCACTAAGTATATAGCAAAGTAAGTGATTCAGGAGGCGTGGTTGTGAACCAATTTGGCCTATTTTCACAGCAAATCATTGGAATGCCAGGAAAATATTATAAACCGAATTTCATTGAATTTGAATTTTAATTAAAGCATTTTTAGTAGTTTTCAACATAACTTTTGTATGTGGGCAGTTTACAAGACATGTACAAAAATCTTAGTAGGGGGCGGGAACATACCCACTTCCCCAAAAATATTACATCCAAATATGACCCTTCATAGTGCGCTCCTTTGCACCAAATTTTATAGCTCTATTTATGGCTTAGCTATGGCATTTCGCCCAACCTTCCTATGGTGTCAAGAAACACCTATACCAAATTTCATTAAGATATCTTAATTTTTACTCAAATTACAGATTGCACAGACGGACGGACGGACAGACAGACAGGATTTGAACTCCACTCGTCACCCTGATCACTTGGAATATATAAAGTGTTGTGTGTATTTTGTGTTATTGATTTTAAGAGAAAACTGACGTCATAAAATGATAATATACCGAAACCCTTATTTAAATAAAAATTCTTGAGGAAACATGACATCAGGTACATATTCAATACTGAAACGCAGTTTTCATATTTATGGATCAAAAATATATATACAATATTGGATTTTAATATTCAGCTTTGCTTACGCTCCACTTTAATTTACTACTATAACCTGTAGCTAAATTAAATTAAATTATTTCCAAATACTTTACCAACTATTTAATAGTTACTTTATTCAGTGCGCTATTCAATGAAATGAAATGCCATAAATTCAATATCGTGAATGGCTATAAGCATATTACTTAATTTGTTTTCGAATGTTAATTGTTTTTTTTTTATACCAGCGCGGGCATTAAATTGAAAAGGATGGAATTATTTTCGAATTGTAAAGAATTTCATTTCTGTTTTACAATAAAATATTTAATATTATAATTAAAATAATTTTTAATTTGCCAATACCAAATATATAATACAAAACTGTAATTGTTTGTAGTTAGTAGCAATGTAGAATTTATGAATATTACCACAAAAATATTCATAGCATAAATATATTGTATTATATAATGATATCAACCAGCCTATGAATGCATATCCTGTTTCATTGGCATTTACGGTTTTTGTGAGTATTCTCCCATAATACTTAATTACAATGCAATTAATTAAGTGTAAAAGTATTTGGTGGATTACAATGCGCACAATAGTCTTCACTATGGCTGTTAATATGACTATAAATAAAATATTTACAGGATGTGAAAATGTCAATAGTCTGTGCGCATGCATAGGTATATAGAATACATATATAAAGCAGATAGTAATTTATATTTACATTGCACTAAAGATTTTTTAATATTGCAGTAAATAATGTAAATAAAATTAAAATTTAAAGAAATGAAACATTTAAATTTTACTCACATAAACTATCCACACCTGAAATAAAGAAAATATACACATATTATTAGTTTATGTTGGCGAAAAAACTATATTTATAATTGTTAAAAGTATACATCTTTGAAATTTCTATTGATTACATTTGAAATATATCATATTTAATTATAAATTACAGTTTAAGCAAGATCGATATATAGCTACCGACCGATTCGTAATCAGCGACACCAAAAACCCCAATAAATAGTTTAAAGTGAATTCGATGAATTTTAAAAATCGCTGCCCGCCGTATTTTTTCTCTGGGGTTATCTCAAAACCCTGATCTGATGAGGTTAAATGGACAGATTCGGATTCAGCGACCCCAAAAACATACAGTATACATAGTAAGAGCCCCAGGCCATGAAAAAAAATATTTTTTGGAATGGCTGTGTTATGGAGAACCTTTAGTAATAATATTCCAATTGGACTTCCATAACTCGAACTGTTATAACTCGAAGTTCTCCATAACTCGAACTCTTGTATTGACAATTGAAGTCAAATTTAATATAATACAAATTACATTCCATAACTCGAAGTCTCTCGAACTCAAAGTTTTTTCATGGATTGTGGTGATTCGAGCTACGGAAGTTGAACTATATATACACAAGCATAAAACAACGGCTTGGAAATATTAGAAACAACAGCGATGCGATTTTCCAGCTAAATGCAATGAAAAAATGCCAAATCTCTTTACGGACCCGAGAGCAAAGCACATGCTGATTATTTTTCATACATTTTTTTTATTTTGTATTTGCCATTTGATTGCCATTTGTGCAACCGCTGCTTGACCAAGCTTTTGCAGCACTTTACGTTGCTATTTGCTATTTTTCAATTTTCCCCTTATTTTATTTCAATTACTTGTTAGCTGCGGAACAACCATAATCGAGTCAACCACAGCCAATGGGCAAATATTGCCGGCTGTTAAATTGCAGATTTGCTATGTTTTTGATTTTTTTTTACTTTTCTCTCGGTAGAGTAGTTGATAGTGGAATGGTCACATATTGTGTTGGTATAATAAAGTTTCCACGAATTTACAATAGCAACATTTGAAATAGTAAACGGGTCACATGACATAAAGAAGTTTACTCAAAATCGATGACTGCACTCATGCCCATAAGAGCATACAATAAATGTCAGCACTGTTTGCCTTGCAATCGGGTGGTCAGCCGAGTGGTGTGATAAGAAAAGTGTCCTCGAAGCGTACACACGGCTTAAACAATTGCATTGAACAAACTTTGTGTTGGTGTGGTATTTTTAATCCAAGGCAACCAGACAGCCGACTGTGATGATGCATAAGTGATATCGAAATGCTTGGGAGTACATATACACACATCTGGCAATACATAGCAAATATATAGAGAATTGTAAAAAAACATGCGAAGTGTGTACCGCATTTCGTACTCATTTCACTACTCTATTGGTACTCACTTTCAATGACAACACTCGCATTGATAGCTCAGCTGGGGTCACACCATCAAGGTCTCACAACAAAACTGTGAACGTTAGCTAGTAGAAATTGAATAAATGTATATAAATAAGAATATGATAAATTGCTAAATATTTGCCTTAGTCTCAAGTATTTTTCCATTGATAGGGGTATTCACTTGAATGTATTCTTTTATTTAATAAAATGTAGTAAATATTGCTATTGCTTAAATGCCTTCATTTATACAAATGTATGTGCTTATTTCTAGCAATATTCATATACTATTCATCATATTCGTACCTACAAATTTCACACTCCTTCTCAGTTATTCACCTTTAAGATCCAGAACTATACATGTGTTGAATAAAAAAAAATATAGACTTTAAGTACACTGGTATGAAGACATTTCACTTTCAGTAAGTAAAAAAAGCACAACACTGAGTATAAAACATTGCAGAAGGATATCAAATTGAGTTAGCTTCAAGGCAAAGCAAATACTCCGAAGACCAGCAAGTGTTTTGAGTATGCGAAGTGGCTGTGAGTGCATTAAGGGCAAAATGGACACCCATTTTCAATGTCACTGAACTATCAACAATTATGCGAGTAAATATTTGTGTAAATAGGAGGTGATGCAGTTAATAGAGATGTGTTGATTCAATATATATTGAAACGAATTAATGTGGAACGAAGAAATGTTCTATAAATATAAATATTTTTGTTTTTTTGAATGTACTTTTATTTATATAGACTTTTCTTCTTGTTTATATTATGAAGAGAGTGGTCAAGTGGACATGTTGTCATGTCACAGAAGCATTATGAATTTTAATATTGACATTAAATAAGTGGACATGCAGAATGCCACATGCCATATCGGTATTCACTGACTTCTCTAATCTCACTGTGTAACACTCAGCTGGGTAATAGGACCAATATAATTTTTAAAACAAGTATTTTCATTTTTTGTGCTAACTTCGAAAAAAACGGAGAATATTCTTTTTTACTTATGACCATGGTCCAATATTGTTCAAACCCTAGGAAAAAAAGTCGACTTTGCCGTACAGTTTTTCTTTTTTTGTCATTTTAAAGATCAAATATGAATTTCAAAACCCTTGTTTGACTGGCATCACTAAAATTTTCTCTAAATAATTATCCTGGAGTTTTTAAGATCACAGGTCATGACCGCAAAATTCTTAATCCTCAACATGATCATCTTACCAAAGGAACACCACAGATTAACCGACAAACTAATTAAAATCCACTAGCATCTCAAGTTACTGAAAGTCAATTAACTTTTCAACACTTGTTGCTAACTAACATCTAACGAGGACAATCACTAGCTCAACAACTCGCATCACTAGCTGTGTGATATTTTGTCAACTTGGCAGTGAAAACAATTTTCAGTTGCAAAGCAAATTTGTCATGCAACAAGTAGAATCCTTGAAAGCTGTCATACAAAGATTTCGAGAATAGCATGAGCAAATATCGTACAGTTTTTCATATATACATACACATCTGTAAGAAAAATAAATATTATAGAGATTCTCCACCGTAGACATTGAATAAACATTTGCCATATATTTGTAAGTAATACTATTCCTATAGGTGTGGGGGTGTGTTATATACATATGTGTAAGTGGGTTGAAAGTGCAAACAGTGGGCTTGCAAGTGATTGTGTTCAGTAGCTTTTTAAGACACATATGCAGGAGAGTAAGTGCGTTAACTTCTTGTTAAAAATAACCATTCCACTGCAACACACTCAGAACGTAAATGATATTCAAGACTCTAAGTCCCTAACACTGTGCATACATATAATATACTTGTATATGCATACTCACATTCTGGCATTTAAGTTGTAAACACCTGTCAGTTATGGCAAAATGAGGGTGCTTTTACGCCCATTTTCACTTTGGGTTCTCACACACGTGTGCTATACATATAACACACATTTAGGCCACAGGCAACGTTATATATGCTATGTATATGCTAACATTTGCAAGTTAACTGACTTGTTTAATAACAACAGCTGAGATGTAGTAACAGCAACAGCATGGTTAGTAACGACATAAACTTGTTGAGCTTTTAAGTGGCTAAATTGAATCCATTTGGGTGAAAATTTATCGCACACATACAGTTCAGATTCTAGTCAAGTTGAAAATGGGAATATCAAAAAAAATGGGCTACTCGTCAAAGTTGCCTTTAGCAGGCTATAAATGAAATTATATATGTGAAGATAAGATTAATGAAAATACAATTTTAGTACATAGACAATTTAATTGATTGATTTTATGCAATATGAGATTATGCAATATGGTTTAATGAAATATGAGATAAGAGAAAATTAAAAAAAATTATCTTTAACCTTCAAAAGAGTAAAAGCATTTTTACACAGCCAAATTAATTGTTCAATTAAAATTTTAATTGAGAAACCAGTTTTTGGCCTTCACAATGCCGGCTACTCGATAACCGATCAGCTGTTATAAATTTTTGTTTTTGCTTTTTATAAGAAGTTGGTAATTTTCATCAGCTGATTGCTATATTTAAACAGCGACATCTACCGTCGTGTAGAGTGAATAACAAAGCAAAAGCCGGTTAATTGATCAACTAACTCCTGTGTGAAAACGCTATTAGCTGGGTTTACTAAAATATGAGATCCGAAAAAATTAAAAAAAAAATTGTTTTAACCTTCGAAAGGATAATAGAATTATGAACACTTGTTGATGCTAGAAATGCACATATAAGTACTAGGTAGTATTTATAAAAAAGATTGATATTAGATAATAACCTTGGCTGAGATGAAACGCATTATCCATGAATTCTTATTTTCTTTAGTAACATCAACTGGTATGAATTTCAAATCGTGTGTACAAATATGTAAGATACAAAAATGTTACAACCTCAGAAACAGTCATACTGTCAGTCGCACCTCTTGCATCCCCTTTTTTATATTACCACTCAAAAGTATTTTGATTACTTTTTCTGCTATTAAAAAGTTTTCGGGATAACTTATTGCATACTCGTCGCACTTCAAAGTTTTCACATAAAACTACAAACTTTCGGTTCAACGATTTTACTTTCGGCGAAATTACATTAACTTGATATAATACACAAATTTATATACCATATAGTATACGTGTCTAATAAGTTTGTTTGCATATTTTTGGACAAAGGCAAACAAGTCTTATTTCACTAACCCTTTCAGAGGGAATATGGCTAGGGCGTAATGAAATCAGTTGCAGGTTTGTCAAAGTGAGTAAACAGAAATATTCGCATGATAGGAATATAAAATAACTGTGTACTCTTCTGTACATAATGAATTAATAGTTTGATTTGAATTTGAGAATAGCAAAGTAAACTTCAGTTGATGTTGCTCTCCGCTCGAATGCAATTCAAATCGCATACAGATAGTAAGAGTCAAATATAAAGCGCCATTTAGTCTTTTCAAAGACGGTGTCAAGTTTAATTAAATTACACCAAAGAGTTAATGGATAAACTTTTCTGTATAACTAACGACTAAATATCGCTCCTTTTTAGCTTGAAAGGAGACTTGACTTTAATAAAAGTTTGTGATAGACAAAGCGAGTTCATTTTTTTGCTGGTTATATACTCGTATGTGACACTCTTGTGCATAGCATGTGCGGTTGAAGTGTCTAATCTGACTTAGTTCTGTTTTCTCTGCACTTACATGTCAAATGTAGCAAGCAATAATGGAAAATGGTGAAAGCGTGTTGTTTCGTTGCTGGTTTTTCATGTACTACTAAGGGTCAACTACTAGATCGGTCAACTTCCACTCTGCGCTAACTGTGTGATTTCGTATGAAAATGTATGCGCACAGATTTGACACTTATTTCTAGCATTCATCAGCCTTGCGCTCGGCTCGGTTTTGAGCGTCCACTCTGCAGGTACCCAAAGTCTTTAGCATGTGCTTTTCCATCTTCAACTCTTATTCCTTGTTGTTATGTATATATGTATATTATCAACCGTTATATCAACAACGAACATTAATCATATACCAGCATGTCGTAATTAGTGTCACGCAGTGAGTGTTGGTTGTCGACAGTGCTGACATTTTTATGGCTGCATATCAGAACCTGAATGAATTGAATGAAGTTTTGGCAAAGCAGAAATCGGAAATTAAATTAGAAAAAATTTAAGTGTGGACTAATTTTTTAGTCATAAGTACATAAATTTCAATATCGATCCATTACAGCAATCGATGTAACACTATGCAAATTTTCGAAAGGCCAACAAATCAACAAAAAAATGTCTGCTAAGATTTACTAAACGAAGAGGTACCGTTGTAATCACTGCACGGCTACTAACATGCTTGTATTACTGTGTTCATGCAATTAGATGGAAGTTTCACCTTTCCAAACTGAATAATTTCTAAGCTTCCGTGTCTACTCGTACGCATTTGCATCCTTGCAACAGCTTTCTCTACTTCGTTTAAGCCGATTTTTGGCCAAGAGTTGCAAAATTGTTTGCAGGCTACAAATTCTAAAGTTACACAATACTTGGAACTTGGAGTTGGCTGTATTTCAGTACGTTTATATGTACATATGCTCACGTAAGTGCAAGTAAACAAGATTTACGTACATACATACTTATGTATTTTGAAAATGAAAATATGAAATGAATTATGAATGAAGCCATTTCATAACAAGGAGTATTTAGTGAATTTCGTGCTTTTAGAGGAGATCGAAGGCTCAAAATTGTATACAAAGAAGCTTACACATGATTTTTTGAAATAGTTGAGTTAGACGTTCTATGCAAGCTCTCGCTTGATATCACCTACTTGAGATATATTAATTGGTGAGTTAACCCACTATACGCGTATCAAATAAACAAATTTACTAAAGGTGAACGTAAATTTATCTTTTCATACCAATGTATTATATACTATATAACCAGACTCGTTTCGCTGTCTTCTCATACAAAAAATATACCGAAAAGCTCCACAATGTGATGAATATATTTGTATGCTCAATTAAAACACTGTTGCTCATACCTTCATAGTATATTTGTTTATAAAGAAAACAGTGAATAGTAAAACCTTTATCTTACCCAACCCAATTAAGAGCACACAATATTTAACCTGTTGTTGATTTATGGCAAAAGGGATGCACAGTGCAATATGCTGTATGGCATTTGTAAATATTTATTTAACCAGTAGTTCACAACATTTTTCCTGTGAAAATATGAAATTCATGCATGTATGCATATGCTTTGTTAGCGCTGGCAGCCATGAGAATTTACAGGGAAACAAGTTTTTTTATTAGCACAAATAAAATGTGGTTTGTTTGCTTCATCTGCTTTGAGCCAGTGAAACTGTTTCCACGGCTTCTTTGTGGATAAAATTCGGTTTTCCAATAAATTGTGTTATGAAATATTGATTCAATTCTGCACTTATGTGAAAGTGAAAACAAATGAATAAATAAAAGCAAATAAAAAAGTTGCATGGATGCAAACAAATATGCAGCAAATTGGATATGACCAAATATAAAAGCGAATGCTAAATAGAATTTTTTTACTGAAGAGTGAAAATTTAGAGTGTGCAGTTAAGCTTCAGAGTAAATATGTTATTGACATGGAAATATCTATATTTTTTATATACAATTAATCTCAAATTCACTGTCAATTAATAAAATAGAATTCCCTTAATAGTCAGTCCTTAGTAGCTACATTTTTCTACACCATCTCATTCCTAAAGAGATTAGGTATTACAAAATGACGGCAAGGAAGCGACTAATTATGTCCACAAGCCATTTATTACTTGTAGGTATCCATGTAGTAAAAGGGAAAATTGTTCAAGTGAACTTAGTACTTCCAGGAAAAATTAAAAAGCCATATTGGCGCATCCTAATTATCGATAAAATAATTTTGTAAATTTAAATGACTGCACACAGGAAAACAGCCTTTGATATGTACCTACTACACACAGAGGTTGCGTATACGCAGCGGTGTATACAGTTCACTGAGAATGCACGAGCAAAATAACTTATCTTCAGGATATTGGTGTACTCACATGTATATTTTTACTTACGTATGAACGCATATTTGCAAAATCAAATAATCGCACACATATTGCAAAAGGAAATTAGCAACAGGTGTCGATATGCGTCATCTCTCCTCATTTCCTGCCTGTCTGTAATTACTTTCTTCGCTTTGCGGGCATACATGTGTCGCTGTAAGAGGGGAATTGTCAATATGAATTTGCGACGCTACCGGTTTGAGTTTATTGGTTTTAATGGCGGACATGTGAATACCGTTAATTGCATCCGTGCGTTATTTTAAGGAAAAATAAAAAGTGAGCGACAGGAAGCACTTCAAGTTTATCTGATTTGCTGTCAGCTGCAACTTATTTAGTGAGTTCGAAAATAAGTGTTGGTCTCGATGAAGAATAAACTAGTATCTTTCGGGAATTCGAGATAAAATATTTTGTGCAAGTAATAATGAAGGCTAAATATAATTTATGCAATGAAATATAATCTTCCTAACTCTACTTTTAAATGGGCTACCTACCTATATATGTATTTAAAATATAAAAAATACACAAATTTTAATGAATAGTGAATTTTGAATTCAATTACAATCAAAATAATCACATATAATGGAGACTCGCTAAATAAATTCATATTCATATAAATTTCATTAACTTAACTACCTACAAGTACGAGTACATGAATGAGTTAATAATCCAACTAATTACTCAAATGGGTATCCGAAAGGAAACGCAAGTGCACACAAGCGCAAAAGATTGTTAAGAGATATTCACAGAAATATTTCGCCAACTCCTTTGAGATGAAATATGCCTGCCAAAAAGTATATCTATAATTTCATTAACTGATTCGTAAGTAAAGTCAAGACCTATGTATATAATTAACATTGAAATTCCGGAGAATTCACACTAATACCTTAATGCCTTATCGAATGATGTATAGCATGTATATATAAGCAGCTGTTTTTTCACTGCACAAGGAAAAGTTCTTCAATTATATACATACATAGGTATGTAAAAGGCCACTTATTCACAAACATCTCATATATTTTGCCATGCAAAGCTAATTTATATTTCACTTTAGGATCAGGTGAATTTCGCAAACTTTGGAAGAGTTGCTAATGAGCAAATGAGAACAAAATGGTTTCATTTTACAGTTAAGTAGCCACCTTTCTGTAGAAGCAATGATGAACATCTTTGTAACAAAGTGAAATGTGAAGCGATGGTGTTAAAAAGAAAAAGCAAAGCAACTCATAAATTATATGTTATCGATGAAAGCAGGTCATGATAAAGGCAAAGGTCATAATGCATCTAAAATTCCACTCTTTGTTAACATACAGTGGAGCACAAAATCTTCACAATTTTTTTTACAAAAACTCCTCTAACTTTTAAATATAGCTCAGTTAAGGAATTGAGAATCAGCATAGTATATGTGGGTACCCAAAATAATTTCCTTATAAAAGTTATGCTTCGTTACCGGTTTCCAAGACTACTTTTCACATTTTTCCTTTACTATATGGCTTTTCTAACAAAATTTATTTTGAAAAGCTTTTCCCAAAACAAAAGTAACAAAGTGTCAGTCAGTGAATTATTGGCCAGGCAATAAAATGAGTTTAATGGCACACGTGCCGCCTAACTTAAATAACTTTCTTTTATGTACATATAAACAAATTTATAAGTGTTTTATCGTTTGCTTGTTTACCTTACACAAAGCCAGTATACCAGGAATAAAGCATGTATATATATAAAGTTTTAAGAATTCTAAATTTGAGTAGGGAACTTTTTGCTACTTTTCTTAGCAGCAAATAAATTAGCAGCGTTTGTTATTTCAATGTTGACTTTTGATGTATCCGCTGCTGTCAGCTTCTAATGAGCCACTTTAATCCTGCGAACACACATATTCACTAATATTTTGGAGACTATATCCATTTCATAAAGAAAATATTAGGAAATAAATATGTTGGCTAGCAAAGCGTATTGTGTGAGCAAGTAGTTAAACCACTTACTGGAATAATTAAGGCGGACCAAAATTCTACCATTAGTTGCAACCAATTAAAAGAGCAAAACTGATAGTATAAAACACGGTGATTCACTTTAAAAAGTCTTTATATCCGAATTGCAGATAAAAACAAGTAAGGAAAGGCTAAGTTCGGCTGCAACCAAACATTTATAATCTCGCAATTGCTCTATTTTCATTAAGATAACACAATTTTACCCATATATTCGGCATAAAGTCCACTACAATAACGAAAATCATCATATATAGTATAGGAGTGCTGAGGTAATTCCTGAACCAATTTTCACCGTCAAGGTACATTATATCAAACACTATACGCTCACTTAATTTTGCTAAAATATATCACATTTTAAGCGATATTTGTGGTATAAAGAACACCGTATTTCTGAAAAACCTATAATTAGGTATATGGAAGCTACGGGAAGTTATGACCTGATTTTAACCATTTTTGGTACAGAGAGACATTACTCGAAGATAAATATTTCCTCCGCATTAAATTAAGATATCTGAGAGATTTACCGATATTTTCAGTGAAAAATTACCCCAAGGCACTGAGTTCTTCATATTCGATATCCGGGGCATTGAAAAGTTATATTTAGTTCGGTATCGACAATTTTTCCACAAGTGATGTCACAAATACAATACAATGCTCAAATACAATATTTTTGTAAATGTTATTCCGCCGAAAAAAAGAAAAAGGAAACAAATATTTTCCTCACCCACAATACCACAATCAGACTGAATAAAACTTTCGACTAATCTGTTAAATAATTTTTGCTTACACAAACAAACGAAACAATTTAAAATTTTATTGACATCCAGTCTAAGCTTGTCGTCTGCTACTTGACATGACCGACATACCAGGCGTATGAGTAACTTTTATTATAATCGCATTTAAATGTCAGTCAATAGACTAAAAATTCAACGAATGCTGACAGTCAGCAGACATGAGGGCAGCTGTGTGAAAAAGTAGATAATCAGCGCAAAATTTATTAAAAGCCATTATGTCAAAGCTATCAAGCAATATTTCGATGTTATGCACGATACATTTCGCCTTTAGCACAGTGTGTGTGTATGAAAATGTAATAGAATACACATACTATGAAACTACTCAAACACCCTTTAAATTGAGCAAAATATCATTTCAATAACTGTATGAAAGACACATCAAAAACAAATGCGCTGTCTCAATTTTCCACTCAACTCGCCATTACATTTAAATTAGCAGCATAATTGAAACCAAAATATAATATATTCAAACCCATATGCATGTATATGCGTCACTATGTGTATTGATCCTTTGTTCTAACCAAAATAACTCACTTAATTGGTATACAATCAATTTCTCTTATAAATTCAGCAAAGTACAAACTTTCTTCTCTCGACGGAGTGAAAGCGACGCAAAAGGTCAAAAATGGATTTCTAGCGAACCGCATACGCACACAGACGCACACAATTCCACATTCATCGTATTACATGTACAGAAGCACATCCATTGCTCCATGAAACTTGTCTATCAATACATATATACATCAACAAAGCTTGTAATTGGAGCTACTAGTCAGCAGACTGGCAAACCGAACAAAATCTTGTGAAGCATGCGGCTGTTGACGAGAACTTTATGAAATTCCCAGCACTGAAACCAGAGTTAAAACTTTTCAATAAACATGAATAAATGCTGTGCTCTGCTGTGTTGTGTGATGTGATGAAACTTAACCTCACAAATATAACCGCAACAGTAGTGGAAATGGTGGAATGTTCAAGGGCAAAGGAAAAGAGAACGCAATATATTAAAAGTAGATATATATATATCTATATCTGTTTACACCCACCAGTGTAGCAAATACTCACGGTTAGCTTTGCCACAGCAGCAGCAGCAGAACAGTAGCCAACCAAATAAGCACGTATCGCAAGTTAGCAAACGCTTTTATGTTTTAAGTTACGCGCAGAGCGGCTGACCTCCAACGGGATATGAAATATCCCCCCAGGCAACACAAATGACCTATGATATAAACGCATCGTAACAACAAAAGTTTAAAAAGCTTATAATTGAATAAAGGCGAAAGTGAGTTTAAGCTAAACGGCCAAAGGGACCGCAAGACAAATGAGAAAGTGAAATGTCAGCGGTTGGTGGGAGCCAAAGGAATGGCGCCAGTCTGAATAAGATGGCAATAAAGATTGGCAGCTATGCAGTCTATTAATAAACAAAGAGACTTAGCTTACCCCCCTGCAGAGAGCTTAGCTGAGTTGGGAGAAGTAACATGTTGGTCATAGTGGCGCGAGGTGGCTGAGTTGGTAATGAAATACCATTGTATTTGATTATGCGTAGAACCCAAAATTATTATAAAAATAAAAGCGATGATTTACGTGAGTGTAAATAAAAAATTTACCATGCTTCATTATCATTATTAGCCTCAGCATTTACTTTCAAAATGGAATTTGATTTGGGAGTGTATGCACTGCGAGAAATAATAATCATGAACCGCACTCATCCAGCGATCATTTCATTCAGCTCCGATTCCAACAAACATATTACATGATGTGGGTAATAGAAGGTCTTGATAGTTGGAGTACCTGTACCTGTAAACCACCCCTACTATTCAAATAGTTTCCATAACCTTTCTTTTGAAGAGTTTCAGTGTTCGT
Organism: Zeugodacus tau; assembly: GCA_031772095.1. Classification (NCBI taxonomy): domain Eukaryota; kingdom Metazoa; phylum Arthropoda; class Insecta; order Diptera; family Tephritidae; genus Zeugodacus; species Zeugodacus tau. The sequence continues at coordinate 45,408,080 of CM062650.1, forward strand.
CAAAAAAGAACTATTTATTGGAAAATCGTTGTTTGGAATTATAATATATTTACAATTTACAAATATCGACATCTCAACCAAATCTTATACAATTGGGAAGGAAAAATGTCAATGGCCGTCATTGCATATTTACCGATTTCTATTAATTCAAAAATTCGCTATACTAGAGTCTAAACCAAATACCAAGATAAAAGAACAACAACAAAATGTTTGTCAAACAAAAACAAAAAATAAATCAGGCGCAGCTGCGAGCATTCAAATGCCAAGGGTAATCATAAATCCGCTTTTCGCGACTTATTCTAGCATAAAAAAGAAATAAAATATAATCCAGGTAAATATTGAAATCTCACATAAATCCTAACGTCGTCTAGCCGATCTCAAGAAGGGTAAAAGAAAAAATATTGAAATGTTAATATAAAATAAGAATAGAGAATGAAAGTTGAATGAGATGTTTAAAGATCCAGATTTGTAAAGACTAAAAAGTGAACGGTGGGTAAATTGACTATTTATAACAACTGTTTAATATGTTTTCTGAAATAAAAGTACTTATTTTTCTTCTTATATTACTATTATTTCCCACATATTAACAGCTGTTCCAAAAACTATTCCACAATCCAGTGGAATTGTATTATATAAGAAGCTTTATGATATTGAAGTTCTAAAGAAGCTATGAGAAGGTTGATAATAAAATTTGAAGCACGTGAATAAATAAACCAAAAGAGAGCTAATAAGCGATCAGATACAGCAGGTGGCGTATGAGTAATCTGAGTGTAAGTACACTGGAACATAACATATGAACAAATGCCTAAGTAGGCGCTGAGCTTTTCTTATAAGCGTTTTTTAAAACAATACAGCAGCATAACTCAAGCTGGTTGCTAAGGTGTTTAATTCATTCTGAAACCATAAATAAAAAAAACAGTGAAGAATAATAAAAATATGTTTGCTGTTGATAACTTTAATTCATCCTGGATTTGTCGTTTATGGTATATGCAAAAATACATATTAAATTCATATTCTTTATATATGTATCTATGTCATAAGAAAATTCAAGTTGCAGCGCTGGGTAATTCAAACATTTTGTGGAAATTCTTATGCGGAGAGAACTATACTGAATGTGATCATACAAATTACCACCGTTCTTCATAGCTGATACCTAAGGTGTATGGAAGCATGTGGAATTTTCATTTTAATTTTAATAAACAGCGATAATCTTTTTTTGCACATTTCAATTTTATTTTCATTATTTGTCTCATGTGCTGAATGGATATTGAACATGTAATAAAAATATATTACAAATGAATTCAATCGTAGGTTTATGCATTTCCCTTGAAATTGTAATACTTTATCCAATAGGTCAGTGCAATAATTAAGTAGCATATTATTCATATTTTAATTTCCGATGAGTATTTTTATTAAATGCCTCAAGTATTCACCATATTATTTATCAGATGTGCGGCTGCGTAAATCCGCAATAATTGAAATTACGGTTTTAAAGTAGATAAGAACATGCGCTGGTGTAAATATGATGATAAACTGTGATAATATGCATATAATATTTTTATATAGGCATCAATATTACCACTCGAATATTAATTTTCATTGTTCTGATATTTATATCGATTATTAAAGTACATGTCACCCAAATTAATTACACAGCAATTTCATGTTAACATTACCGATATTGCCCATATCAATTACATCATCGAATCGATAATTTTCCCATTTTATATACAGTGGAACTTCCATAACTCGAACTCTTGTAATGGATATAGCGTTTAAAAGACAAATTACGTATAAATTTCGTTCAATAACCCGATGTTCTCCATAGCTTGAACTCTTAAATTGGCAATAGAAGTCAATTTTCATACAAATTTTCATTCCTAAATCGAATTTTTTGACCAGAGCATAAAAAAAAAATTTAAATTTTACTATCGAGGCAGAATTTTAAAAGAGTTTTTCTATAACGTATGGAAGTGAACAAAAATATTATATTACACTTATGGATTGCATGGATGGAAACATGTTTTAACGTATGTTCATAAAGCTTTATGTGAAGTAACTAAATAAGACTGAGTATAAATCTATATTTTACAGACTTATGAAACATTTATTGTTTAATGAAAACCTCGATAACTTGAAGTTTTTTTGTTGCTTATAATGATTCGAGTTAAGGAAGTTCAATTGTATATTATTTTTTTTTCAAAATCTACCCAGAAGTATTATATTCAGATATCCAACCGTAACATTTAAACAAGTCATGTCCAAATTCGTCGCTATTTAACAGACCACAAATCAATCATTCAAGTAATCCATCACAATCACTAATATTTTAATTATTGTGGCATTTATTGATGAACGAAAGTGAAAAATAGACACAAACAGTTGTTTGGAAAGCCAAAATAAAGCTAACAATCCAATGTTATGACGATAACTAAGCGGCAAAATAAACTTCACACGAAAAACAAATACAAAAAAAAGTTTGCTAAGTAAAGCAAATTTAGTTCTAATTGTTTCTATGCCTATCTTGTTATACAGCAAACTTTTCTGTATTCAAGGGCCATATTTCTAGTATAATTAATATTAATTTCCTTCAATTCTTCTAGAGTATACGTGCGAACATACGGATATACAAAATATGCGGTATGGATGAATGAATTAATTTGGAAATATATGCATATATACGATAATGAGATTATGTATGGATAATATTACACAGAACAGTAGTTATTACCATTTCATACTACCGAAGTGCATATAATTATATTTCTCCCCCATCTGTCATCAATCACTTGCAATTTCGTATTTATGTTCATAACTTTATTGCACACATAAATATACACACAACTCGGTAGCTTTCAGTAATTATGCAAATTACAGCTGTCAAATTATGATTTTATGATATAACATTGATGACATTGCTTCTTATTGAATGCACATTCATATGCAAATTTATATCGAATACCATGCCAACCAATCGATAAATGACAATGCAAAGCATTTCAAGATAGTTTTAAATAAGACTTTAATATTTTATTATTTATGTGTGTAGCACTAATATTGAAATAGGAAAGTTAAGACAGGAGCTCAACCTCAACTTCGAAACACAAGATTCTGAAAATATCAAGGAAGAGTTTAATGTTAAGAAAATAGTAAAAAGATACAAAACAGTATTAGGCACTTGCATAAAAGCCTACAACGACCACTAACTTAAAGCCTTTTCACACAGCCAAATTAATTGAGCAATTAAAATTTTGATTGAGAAACCAGTTTTTGAGCTTCACAATGCCGGCTTCTCGATAACAGATCAGCTTTTTTATTCTTGCTTTACATAAGAAGTTGGTAAGTTTCATCAGCTGATTGCAATTTTTACCGTAGTGAAGCATGAACAATAAGTCGCAAAGAAATTATAAATGCGATCTTTGTCGCAGAGTTGTATTTCATTTTCAAGTCGATTAAAATTCAATTGAAAATTATCGTATATTTTTATTTTGTATGGTAAATCGATCTTAATAGCGTTTTAATCGAGCAGAGGCCGGTTAATAGATTTTATGATATAATGTTGTTGACTTTGCTCCTGTGTGAAAAGGCTAGAATGAGGAAGATTATTGAGAGACAAAAATTCTTACTCTAATGAACTTCTAAAGCAATATTGTAGCTAAGTAATATTTAATGTGCAATAATATCATATTTTTATATCTTCATGAGTATAAATGAATATTAACACATGCACAAATTATTAATTGAATTAAATTTTGAATGCTAAAATTGGCTATAAATTATAACTGCAATAAAAATATTGCATCAATTTATTGGCTTAATTATGTGTATCAATTTTTAATATGCTTTATTTTTTTGATCCAACGATTTGTGAATAAATTGCTTAAATTAATTGATATCATTTAATTATTAGAAATGTATCTGAGTCATAAAGTGTTTGCGGATTTATTTTCAATTTCGTTTGAAATAAAAACATTTGTATGTATTGTATATGTATTGTAAGTCAGAAACATAGGAATGTATTAAACATATGTGTATCTAGTATCAAATCACATCAACTCGCAGTTTATATTTGTTATTATTAAGAAAACAAAAATTTATATATTTTGCGCAAACAATTAAATACTGACTATTACTCAATTGCTGTTAGAACTATTAATTTTTCATTACTATTATCAATGCAACTATTGCAATGGCTTTCATCGACAATGACTTATAAGGGTAATTCAAAGATTGCATTGAGTGTGAAATAACCGCGACTCACTTTCACGCTGCAACAAATATTTCATAGAATTCGCACAAAGCATTTCTCACCAACTCTTCTGTTACTCCTCCTACTCACACACACCCTTTGCCACAGTTGTACCAACTCTTGAAATATTTTTCATTCTTTTCAATTTCATTTCACTTCAAACAATGACATTCATAAACACTTTGGCTTGTTGTGTAATTCAAAAGGCTGGCAAGCAGTCGGCAGAATAAACCTTTTACGCAACACATACTTGAACACTCTACTGTTAGTGTAACTAAATATGTATATAAAAGCAATGGTTGCTTGAATCGAATGTATCCCCTTCTGCTGTTTGAATATAGTGTTATAAAATATAACTGCAAGCAAATCAACAGTTAGTTAGCAGTAAAGCCACAAGCGCTTTAAAATGTGAAAAAGCATACAACAGAGTGTCTCTACAGCCATAAGAACTTGTATATAAAAGGGAATTTTAATATAAATTAATGGTGCGACATTAAGTATATTTAAATATAATTTTTTTTCATTAAAGGAATAATATTTTGAGATAAAATTTATTATAATATAATTTTGTCCTGGTAGTAGAATATTTGAAAATATTCTTTAGCACTCCATTAAATGTCACCAGCAGGATAAGCGTAAGCAGAAAATTACAAATTAAACCAAATACAACGAAAATTCAAAAAGTTAAACAAGCAGATCTAAGAAGCAGGAAGTAGAGTAAAGTGCTTCAAGTTATTTAACGCTTACACACCACACCTGTTACCTGCGAAGGTAAATTGAACGAAGCAACAGTGCAAGTTTATAAGCATGAGTACACTAACAAATTCTGTGACATGGCAACTGTCACATGATGGCATAGTCGAGCATCCTTGACTGCAAGTAATGTTCCACTGCATTATGTATAAACACATATACATATATTATTTAAGTAGTGTTTTAAGTACACAAGACACAAAGATTGAAAAATAATCTTTTCTGCCATACCTGAAGAATCCTGGCAGTAAAACCTCGACCTAGATGTCTCTAGGGTCAATCGCTTAAATCGATCTTGGACATTTGTGTCAACATTAACCCAACAAAATATTTGTAGAGATCTGTTTGCATCCCAAACTTATTCTCAACTGAAAATGTCAATTTTTGAGCTGAATTCTCGACGTTTGCGGGGAATTTTGCTTTTCTTTTTTAATTCCAAGAAAAGTGCGGCTGAGGCTCATCGTCATTTTAACATCGTCATTTTAAAATTTAATTGTTATGAAACATTTTTTTTATAAACAGACATGTCAGAAAAATGTTCGAAGTAGTTTCTTACCAGAAGGGGGAGTAATAGTCGTCTTCCCTAAACACTCACACACACAGTAAAAATCTATAGTACAGCTATACCATAATTAAATTTGTTTATTTTTTTCCGAGTGCAATAATTTTACGGTTTCTTTCGCAGCAATTATAAGTTTTTCGACTTGATAAAGTACCAACCATAAAAGTTAAAATTGCATCTGCTTTACGAGACAGCCATGTGCGATAAACTTTAATTTTCGTTATCGGATGAAAAATTGGAAAACAACTATAAAGAAAGCGCTATACACACATGGGTATATATGTATGTAATATTTATTGAAAAACTTGGTCAAACGAGCAAAAATACTTCACCTGATATGGGGCTCATAAGCATGCTTTGTTTGAGAGCCATATATAATTACTTAATTTGGATTTTGGAACTTTTTGCAAGTCAGTAAAAACAAAAAAATTAAAAATAAATATAACAAAAGCAGAAATTTGTAATTTGTTCGAATACAATACCATAAAAAGTTACCCAGGATAAATTAAAGGCCTGTACCCTAACTGAGGTAGTTCAAGTAGTCACCAAATTTTGCTAAAAAAATTTAAATAAGTACATACATAAATAAATATATATTATGTCAATTTCATATTTAAATTATTCATAATCACAACTGATGACCCTTATCAAGTTGACGCACATTCTAAAGGAGATATTCAAAGAATTTAAGGTCATGAAACTATTTAAAGTGTAATTCTAAGTCAGCAGAACATCAATTTGAGTGGAAAATCTCTTTGAAAATCCAGAAACCTTAGCAAATATTAAACAAGCATACGTGTGTTTAAACTTATGCACACATTCACCTTCAACCAAATACTTTCACTTTTCATAAGAGCACACTTCGCTCGACTGCTCTGAAAAGCTCCTTTTATGAAAAAAGGTACGATAAATGGATACATAAATAAAACTACAACAACTGCACATACTTTCAGTATGCTGAAGTGTTCAAATCTCGAGTGATAACACTCCTTCATACTTATATACTTCATGCATACACAAAGGTCTTTCATTTAGTTTTCACCAAAATAAAAAAAATAATAAATGTGTGGATATTAATACGAGTATGCACGTGTGCACAACAAAACAACAAAAAAAAAAAAACAATCATAAGGTGATAATATTGGTAATATAACATAAATGCCCCTCAGTGCCATAACTTACATTTAATGGAAACTGTTTGAAAAAGGCGAGATGCACATTTAATGCACAGAGATGGTTTTTAGCCTCGAAATTTTAACTAAAATCAGGAATAGTGCGTAAAAAACATTACCGAGACCATAAAAACCACTTCAATAAAACTACTGCATTTAAAAAAATAATAAAAAATGTTACTTACACAATGGAAACAAAAACGTCAGGAACTAACGGAAATACTACAAAAGGTACTATTTAGTGGTATGGGTTCGGTAGTCAATGGCAGAAGAAAATTAGCTCAAAGAAGTGCAAATTAACACAAATTAACCACAAAGACAATTACAGTTTTCTTTGCTCTTTTGAAGGTTTTCTATTTTCCAATTCTGGAAAATGGTGTGGTGTACTACAAGTACAATAAAAAAGGAAAATGTTTTCTTCCGGCTTTCCTAATTTTCCTAATAAGTTAAACTCAAACTCAAGTGGTCAGATTTACAAATTATATGTATGTACATACGAACACGCATGTTGTGCAAAATTCTTTCGAAATTGACTTTGCTTTGCTGGTGGGAAGCGATATCGGTGCAAGTGCATTACATTACGTGGCGATCACTTTATTCACATAGTTTTTCCGTGGGCAGGACATTAGGGTTGAGTGCCTCACGCTTATTGTATTACCGCACAAGCCAAAGTAGCACGACCAGAGCAAACCAATAAACACGATGCAACACTAATGAAGAGGAAACGCTCAAAGCTATAGACACTAGCTACTCTACAGCACACCAAATTCCAATAAATTTGATGCAACAGGTGAAGTTCTAGGGCATATGAAACGCTTACACGGCCTTAATGATCTAAATGAAAATAGTGAAGTATTAAAGTGAATACCACAGAGGCACGTGTGTATGCAAGTCGAATTCAATTTGCTAACAGTGGCCTTAGAGGTGAGGGAGGTGTATAGAACATAAAAAGATTCATAAACAAATCAACTCAGTGTATTGAGTCTCCATATATCGATACAAGTTCGTCTGAAACCAGACGTAAAGAAAATAGGAACACTTCGTAAATTTGGAACCCGTTAAAAATCAGCACTGCAAGGTTTTATCCTTGCCTTTAGCTGCAAAATTTGCACGTCAACAGCTGTAGCAACTCAACTCAACTGAAACGCTAGACAGTTTTCCGAAGTGGAAGTTGAAGTAGTTATTCTTTAGTCATTCGTACTATTAGTGAAGAGATATTCGTAATACATTGTACTGGTTATATTTATATACAAGGTAACGTAAATTTCATAAAAAAGCCCAACCTATTATTAAAATCAGTTGTTATACTGAAATAAATTATTCGTGGAACATCGTTTGGTAAAGTGTGTTGAAAATTCCGAAAATTTGCGTTTTTATGTTGCTGAATAAGTACTTAGGGTCGCTCTTTTACTAAGCTGTAAATATTCCTTAGCATTAACATTTATATTTAGTGCTATTCACCTGTCAAGCAACAGCAAATGCTCACATTTGTATATTCGAGCAACGATAATCAAATTTGACGTATTTCTGTGTGAAACTGACAGCAGTTGGATTGATGTGAAAATAGCAAAATAATGAAATATTAAAAAGAAGAGGAAAAGTAATCAGACAGGCAGTTCAATAAAGACATTTGGTAGTCAACTAAGATACCGACAATCACCGAACAAAAGAATCCTGCTCTGAATTCTTTTAGTTATTTAGCTCTGCAACCAAGTACATAAACGTCTTAAGTAAATACCAATCAACTCATATAGAGCTATCTTGTCGCCTTTAACTACCTCAAGCAATGAGAAACAGAGTGTGAGTGAACAAAACCGGAAAGACGATAGTCGAAGAATGGCATGGTCATTCACCTACAAGCTCGACCATCCATCAGTATAACTCGTCTTCATATTTTCGTTCATCAATTTATCCTGATTATGCTGTCAGGTACACCATATTGCTTTGCAGTTTTTGAAGCTGCATATAACCTTCGATTTACTTTCTTCCCAGACTGAATGCCATCATACTGAGAAATGTGCTGTTTAATACGACTTATGGCAAAAATGTAAATGCAGAAATTAGACTACCAAGACTGATATAATTCAACACGAAGACAAAAAGGACATAAAGATGTGATTTGAGATAATATGGATAGTCTTTCAGTCAAATGTTTGTGTTCGTGTATTTGTAGTGGAATTAATCGACAATCCATAAACATTTCTCATGAACGCCTAATTACCGTTGGCTTAATTCAGCTACTCGCCACATATTAAAATGATGGCATAAAACAAAAATAAAATAAGACGATAATTGCGCGCATGTAGACATTGCTATCAACTTGCTTCTGGTACTAAAAACAAAATGAGCAGAAAATTAAATGGCAAACCAAACCAAAAACAAATCAAAACAACTGCACATCGCCCACTGGCGCAAACATTGTCAACTTGTTGAAGATGGCAGTCAAGCAATGAATTTCAAATAAAATGGAAAAAAGTAAATGTGGAGCATTGCGATAAAGTGGAATTGGCGCCATTCGAACGAAGTGGATGTGCTATTGAAATGATGTTGCTGCATATGATGGCGATTTTACTACAGTGGAACTTCCATAATTTGAACAAAGGCATAAGATACAGACGTTAAGAGCCAAACAATAGCAAAGTGCAACAAACAATATTACAGAAGACATGTTTTAATGTATTTAAATAAAACTTTTGGCGAAGTAAATAATAAATAATAACTGTGTATAAATCTATATCTTATAGCTTTTTGAAAAATTTATATTTTAATGAAAATTTCTATAATTCGTAGTATCTTTAAAACGAAGTTTTTTTGTGGATTACGGTGTTTCGAGTTAGAAGTTCTACTGTATATACTAACATTACAAAAATATGTGAAAATATTACTCATACGCCCCAGCGAACATATACTATTATTGTAGGTACACACAAATGTTCGTTAATAAGTGTATACTTGTGCACCCTCACTATATAAAAATATCACATTTAGCTCTACAAATATCAACAACAAAGCGTTGAAGCAACAAGTTTACTTTCCAACTTGCTTTTCATTCATGATTTCAGCAAATATTTCATGCAACGCTTCAGCTCGGAATTGCTTACATAGATACATATCACATCTTCGTGTTCGGACATTTATTTTCACACGTAAAATATTATTTACCAAGTTTTTCTTTTTTCAACTCTCTTATTCTTCTTTTATTTACATCGATTTCCTCGGTTTCTTTCAACCATCTGTTGCCTGTCAGCTTTTCGTGTGGCTTTAGCGTTTACTATTTACTTTTGTGCTTTTTTCGATTTTACAAGAAATCCAACAGAAGTATTTATATGCATTAATGGTTTGCGTATATATTCGTGGTTTTATATCTCCTGGTTTCTCTCCTGAGAAGACTAAACTGGTTAATTCCTCACAAAGTGTTTAAATATTCGCACAATAAATCGCCAAGACCACAGTTAACAACCTAGTATATTGTTCTTTTCAACCAACTGTACAAAAGTTGTTACTTTTTTTGTTACTTTTATATATTTTTATTTTAGATGATTTAATCTTTTTATGAAAGAAAGCATATTTCTATTATTATGCGACTACTGTAGCTGTATTTCAGCATCAACTGCTTATGCTGCCTTATCTCCCTAATTTGATTGCGAAACTATTTCATATCCCCAACTTCAATGGAAACTTTTGCAGTGACATTGTGTGACAAATGGTTACAATTATTCTATTTATACGAATAAAAGTCGTGAGTATTTGTGAATAATAATAAAGAACTTTGATTTCAAACACCTGAGAAATATATGATATGTGATATATGTGTTGGCATGTATGAAGCATATGTACAATCGATAACTTGGCAACATAAGTAAAATTCCAATCACACTCGCATGTGCGAATACTTTTGTGAAAGTTGTTTCTGTTTCTTTTGTTACTAAAAAAGTTTTATTGCTTCTTTTGCTCATTCCAATAACACTAACACTATACTTGTGCATTCTGGTATCGTTATTCGCATCTTATAACGAGACAAATAGCCGTAGGTGTTGTGTTACAACAAATCTCTTAGCTATAATTTTAACCTATACATGATTTCACAATATCCTTAGAATTTATACATCACTGAATCTCGATTATTATTCTCATATGCATACATGTACATTTAAACAAGTGTATAGCAATTTAAAAGTTATTATTATCGCAAATGGAATTTATATAGGAAGCTAACATATACATAGTATATTATGGCGGAGGTGAGCACTTGAAGGGGGATATTTGGAGTGCTATTTTCCATTGCCAGCATAACTATTTTCTTATTGAGTTGAAAATGTATATTTTTGATGAAAAGTCATGATATTTCAAACAGGATATTATTATTATTATCATTGCATATATTACAAATTTCTAAAATAGCTGGGCACTTGGTGATATTTGATTTTAAGTTATAAACACTTTCAAAATGATAATTTTTAATAAATAATAAATATTTGAATAAGATAATAGCAGAAAATTATCACTCACCTTGAAATATCAACTTTTTAAGTACCTGAAAAGATAAAAACGGAAAATGTAAAAAACAAGTAAGGAAGGGCTAAGTTCGGGTGGAACCGAACATTTTATACTCTCGCAATTTATTGATGTAATTTTATAAAGATAACACAATTCGACCCATATATTGGGTATAATATTCAATAGAATAACGAAAATCATCATAAATAGTATATGGGGACTGAGGTAATTCCTAAACCGATTTCACTCGTTTTCACCACCAAGATACAATGTATCGAAGACTATACGCTCACTTAATTTAATATTACTTATAATTAGGTATATGGGATCTGGAGGAAGTTATGATCGGATTTTTACCATTTCAGGTACAGAGAGAAACTGTTATAAGAAAAAAATTCAGAGGGAATGAATTACATTAAAATATCTGAGGGATTTACCTAAGTATATTTTCGGGGAAAAATTACCCTTAGGCACTGAGTTCTTCATGTTCGATATCAGGGGCCTTGAAAAGTCATGGTTCGATTTTGACAATTTTTTCACAAGTGATGCAACAGATCATGTACAGTGTTTGTGTAAAGTTTTATTTCGCTATCTTCATTGGTTCCTAATTTATATATTATAAAGTGAAGGAATAAGATGAAATTCGAAAATGAGTTATATGGGAAGTTGTCGTTGTTGTGAACCAATTTCGTCCATTTTTCACACGTGTCATCAGGTTTGGTTTATATAGCTTTTTTGGTTTGCGAGTTATATACAAATAACCTATTTGGGGGTGGGGTCACGCCCACTTTTCCAAAAAAATTACATCCAAATGTGCCCCTCCCTAATGGGATCCTATGTTCCAAATTTCATTTTCATAACTATATTTATGGCTTAGTTATGACACTGTATAAGTTTTCGGTTTCCGCCATTTTGTGGGCGTGGCAGTGGACCGATTTTGCCCATTTTCGAAAGCAACCTCCTCAGGGTGCCAAGGAATGTGTGTTCCAAGTTTCATTAAGATATCTTGATTTTTACTCAAGTTATCGCTTGCACGGACGGACAGACGGACAGACGGACAGACGGACGGACAGACATCCGGATTTCAAATCCACTCGTCATCCTGATCATTTATGTATATATAACCCCATATCTAACTCTTATATTTCTTGGTGACACAAACAACCGTTAGGTGAACAATACTATTATACTCTGTGCAACAGGTTGCGAGAGTATAAAAATTTTTATTAAATAATCAGAAAAAAATAATTGACTACTGTTAACCATAAATGTAATAATTAAGGATTAAATTACAGGACCGTCGCAATTTTTTTCAACTAAAAAATATTTGTATGAATTTAATTTATTACTAAATCATAAACGTTGATGATGGCTCTTCATTGACTGTTCCTCTTACAATATTACACCTAATTTAATACAAACCCACTTAATAGTGACTTTGACACTTAGAACGCCTACATAATACTACACAACATAGGCACTTGACCGCATTTACTTTTCTGAGTGTTTACTAGCAATCAACAAAAAACAAATCTTTGGTTAATTCTTAAGTGTACTTAAGTAGTAATTATCGCACTAATAACAAGTTTAAAGAGCTGCTGAGTGAATGAAGTGTTCTCAAATATAGATGAGGCAGTGAGTGCAATGAACGATAATCACAAAAATGAACGAATAAAGATAACGAATGAACCTAATTTGTGCGATATTTTACTAAAAAGTAAAGTAAGTTAAATTATTTAAAATAACAATTAATTTTAATTTGGTTTCTTTATGTATACTTTGTGTCATTACAATTTACCCAGAAAAAATAATTAGCCTTATCTTTGATCAATACTAATGTTTACTACAACGATCTGGTATTTACTATCTAATAGTAGTAACCGTTTTAACATCTAACAATGATTCAGCTTTTAGACATTAAAAAAGCCTGGTAGGAAGTTACCAACCTTCCATAAAGGGTCGTGCTTTCATACTATGTACAAAGAATAAACACGATCGCATCGTGTTTGAATAACCCTGGCACTTGCAAAACTGTACTTGCTCGCTTGTAAAACCATTAGTTTTGGTCTCAACAAAATTGCCTCTCATTTTTACTACTATGTCGATTTTACGGATCACTTTACAAAAGTAACATTTTCGAAAACTCTAGACCCAACAAACTCAAAAAATCCAACAACGGGGTTTCTTTGCATTTATGTAGGTCTCGGTCTTAAGTCACAGGACACCTGATGAGGCTGAGCGCTTGGATGAAAAGCTCACATTTGCTGTTAATCAAGTGCAGTGTCACACAGTGAAGGCTTTATAACAACGGTCTAATGTCGTTAATATGTTTTTCAAAACTTGGGATAGTATGAATTGGGATAGTATGAATAACCTGACTGTAATATCACCCGCAAATAAATTAATATCTGGCTAAGGCACATTATTACAAGAAAATATTTAAATGAGTGACATTATTCAGTTCAATCAATTCAATCCAAATTCATTGAATTCAACCTATGGGTATGCTTTACACTAAAAATATTGACGCTGAACTAGAATAATATCACTATTTAGGATAAAACACGATTCTGTGTATCTTAGTTTGATCTTCAGCAGTTCATAGAATTCCAGCTATGATCAAGATTATAATATTGCTGATTTGGAAGTCTGAAAACATCAAAATGCCAATTTGGAATCGCATACGCGTTGGCCTCTGTTCTAAGAAACTCTGGTCCTGATATATTTCCTACATCAAATTTTTGTAAAATGAAACTATTTTCATTCTTATAAGACTATAATAATGTTCTAAATTATTTATTCCACTATTCTTACTACAGACGGGGATCCGAGCATTTGAGCTTATGGCCAAGAAACATGTTCTATAAGCTAATATTTTTGTAACAAAATTTTAATTAATATAGAATCATAAATACGCGCATATTTTTTTCATTTGTCCTCTACTTTTAATAAAAAATACTAGACTGTATTTGTTATTTCTTCACTTACTTGCTTGAATCTACACCAAATTATGAATTTCACATAGTATTTTCAACATTTTAGTTTAATTTTCAAGCACTTTGAATGTTACTTCACTTCAAATCAGTTTGATATTTTCCACAAAACAATTATCTACACTTTGCTCACATTTCATTATTTCAACCTATTAACATATTGAACACCCTTAAACATTTCTTCAAGCTTTTCCAATTCTCTGTTTTTTTTTTTACTTTACACCACTCGTAAAAGGTTTTTCGTATTTAATAACATTTTTCTCACTATACACCGAATGCATTTTTACGATCGGCTCCACTTGTTTATATTGAATTTGCACGAATTACCTTTGCTGTTTATCAAATCATGTTGATATATGCATGCAAGACAACGTTCATTTATGCATGCTGAGGTGAGCAAATGAAACGAGTGCTTATGCCGTGTGACGTGACTGCATGTTAACATTTTGCATGAATTTAATTACAACACAATTATCATTATTTCATTTTCTCCAGTTTATTCTCCCAATTTACTATTCATCTCTTTTCATTATGTTCACTTTTAATACAAATTTTTTCCTACTACACCGAATGCACGGATTTTTCACTCGGCTCCACTAGTTGTTTACGTCGCATTTACACGATTAACCACAGCGTTTATTTTAAAGCAGATCATGTTTATTCAAAACAAAGCACAACTCAATTGTGCATGCTAATGTGCGCATATGAAAATGTGAACAAAATCAAACATGAACACTTTTGCAAAAATGAGGTGACTGGAATTACATTTGTGAACATTTTGTATGCATTTATTGATAACACAATTATAATTATTTTGTTTTCACTAGTTTATGCTCTCAAAATTTACTATTTTATTTGTTGCACAACACTTTTTTTCATTATGTTCACTTTTAAGAAGAATTTTCCTTTACTACGCCGAATGCACTGATTTTTGACTCGGCTCCACATGCTGTTTCCCCACATTGACACAATTAACCACAGCCTTTGTTGTAAAGCAAATCACGCAGTTTCATGCTGTATGAGGTGTTGTTTGTTTTTTTGCATAGTGAGGTGAGTAAGTAATGAATATGAAGGTATGTGTAAATATTAATTTATGATCGTGCACACATTAGGTATGTACACTTTGTAAAGTCCATTTAATATGAAATTTGACAATTCTAAATTTATTTTAAATATTTTTTATGTACATACATGTATGTCTTATTTTTTCGAGAACAAATTATGTATGAATGAATTCTTTACAAAAAATTCCTTCCAAATTAGTGATTGTTATTAAATTAAAATTAATAATTCGTTGGATTATTTTTATTATTATAATAAAATTGACACGAGACATGAATTTCTAAAATTTGGATTGAAATATTTATTATGTATTATATTTAGCCAGCAAACTAATGATTTTCTATAAGGGTTACTTGCTAAAGTATAATACATTAGATTATACACATGTATATATATTTATGTAATTCAAAGTTATGCTTATAAACGAAAAGTAAATATGTGTTTGTTTTTAAAACAGGGTAAATCATATTTTCTAATTACAGATTTAAGGACACTACAACAATTGGACCATGAAATCGAGCAACGCAAATGGCAGAAAACAACAACTGTACGTGTAAAAAAAAGTAAAATAAACAATTTTACTGAAATTTCGCCTACAAAGAGTCAGATACATCTACTCACCTACACAAACATGGCATTTTCAACTATGGTAAATTTTGTATGTTTGCAAAGTTTTATTTCCCAATTATTGGTATGTACATGTACTACATGGGTTGAAAAGGTTTTGACCTAACAATTCAACAACAATCGATACCGATTGGATAATTTGAAACTTCAAGGGTTTAAAACTGGGCATTTATTTTAATTTTTTTAAATATTTATCCAGCGACCCACTTTTTGCGTATTAGAGAGAGGAACTAGTCGATACGTACTTTTCAGGCCAAGTAGGCAATTTCAAGCTCTGTGAAGAATGTGCGATACGACACAATTAAGACATCGATAGGAATCCAACTGCACATAATATAATACAAGAGTAAGGAAAAGTTCAAGAACGATAAAGAAAGAACCGGCCCATCAAATGGTCGATAAGCCAGTACTGTACTGTCCGCAAAAAAGTGATATGCTTAAGTGAATTACGTAATATTACAAATATTTGTTATCAACGAAAGCGTAAGGACAAAATGAAAGCGTACATTTGCGTTGAGAGTAAACAATATATGACATTGTATTAGAATGAGGACGTTGATAGTTCCAATAGATGGTAAATAAGAAGTAGTAAATAACAAGAGCTTTTATTGTGAGTCGCTTGTGCCCTTTATCTTCTGCAAAGGGTTTTGCTGTCCCAAGTCATCATTGTTATAGCGAATCACATTCAAGTTTAATGCGTGCAACGTTCAAAGTGGCTAGCAATTTACTTTTCCTTCCATATAATTTGTTGCCACTTACAGTCGACTCACATACATTTCAAGTTTCTCCAAATACCTAAGCAGCTTTCTGAAATCCTATGTTGGAAGCGGTACTAACTAATGGACAGAATAGTAATTGGCAAAATTGCTTTGATACTTATTAACCTTTTCTGTGTTTGTCTTTGTTTTTATGAAAAAACAAAAGCTTTTCTTGCCTTTTATAAAGGAGAAAGAATTTACTATATAATTGAAAACGCACATAAGTCTACAAAGACAGGGCAGAGGAACAGAAATGAGTGCGCGTAACCAAAAAATGTTTATCGGCTTAGACTTCGCCACTTTGCAAAATAACTGTGGGAGTATTCAAATTTATTCCGGTTTGTGACAGCCAACGTGTACACTCCTCAAAGCTTGCAGATAAACAAGCTATGCAAGACAAATATGCCACGCCGTTGAATTTTAATTTTTTTCCTGAAGGTAAACAAATTTTCTAATACTGTGAGAAGGAATTTTCGCGCATCGCCACCTCAAAAGCTCACAACGCATGCATGTCGGAATTTCCATCGGAGCACCAGTCCACAGCCTTAAATGATCTTTTACAGCTCTATTTCCTCTAACTCACTAATAAAAATAAATCAAAATGGAGGATTTCTCAATTTGTTTATAACCCTAGCTCAAAATTTCTCCCTTTAAATACATATAAGACTTAATTACATTACAGTTAATTAAGCGTAAGAGTACTTTGTGAATCACAATGAGTACCACAATTTCTGCTATTTTTTTTTATATGAATTTAAATATATTTACAGGATATGAAAATGCGAGTAATGTTTTCATAGAGCTCTATGCATATATGAGTAAATATAATTCAAATAAATGAAAATAAAATGTAGAATATATAACATTGTTTTTCAGCAAAGGTTAAAGGTTGTACTACTCTCATTGAAACTGGCTCACATTTAATATTGTTGAACTAATATTTCAGATGAAATTTTTTTAATTTTTGTGTCCTTTCAATAAATTCCAGAAGTTCAGTTTTTAATACTTTAAGCTTTCGATAGTTAAATTACAAACAGAAGCACACACACATACGAGTACATGTACTACTACTCTACACTGTATGTCCTTAAATTAACTTTCCATTTTGTTACATAACCCTTGGTAGTTTGATTTCTTTCGGATTCTTGTCATCTGAATGATTTTGGAATTAATTTGAGTAAGTCTGCTGCTGATTGCTTTGCAGGGAGTAAATAATTTACTATGCATCAACACTGGGCTTGTGAGAAAACCAGTACAGAGATTTTGCTGTGGTGTTAATGTGTGTATGCACCATGAGCACTAGCTTATACATCCTAACTCACATATTCAGCCTTGCTTACTTCGTACTTGTCACACTTCACTCCTGCTTCTAATCGAGGATGTGCCTTCCTCATACAATAAATAAGAGAGCTTTGCAGACATCGTAGCGAAATCAATCTGCATTTATTGTAGCTCGTGGTGCTTCTGGATCGATATCTACTTCAAGCCTTGCAAGTGAATTATTAATTAATAAATAATCTATTAGCAATGTTCAAAAAAGGCGAAGCTATTCAATTACCGTGATTGGTTTTCAAGTAGCAGCAAAATAATCGTTTAGCTTCCTTTTTTGGAATTTCCTGAAAGCTCAATTATTCGTCTCTCTTATAAGCTTACGGGTAATTTCAAACTAGTTTCAAACTATAGTTAAAAAATCAGTAAATGTCTTCCCATTTTCCAATATATCATATGAAGGCACTTTAAATTATTGAAGAAACCGCAGGTGTAACAGTTGAAAGTAACAAAATATTTGTTACCATTCCGATAAAACCTCTACTCTGTCGAATTTACTATTTGAATACAAATTTTACTGATTTTTCACTTTTTAACCAGTCGTTTTTCACCCTCATGTGAGTACATAGTAAATATACAATGTAATATTTATTATACATTTCGAAATACATACGTTTTTATATCGGATTAAACATTTTAACAAAAATAATAATTTTAACTCAAAATAATAGAAATAAAAAATATTTATGTTTAATTCAAATGTATGTCAGGGCGTATGAGTAATAATTATTATACTCGTCCAACAATATTCCCTAAATATTTCAGTTTTTTTAATAAAGATAAAGATGTGTATATTACAATTTACAACTCGCCTAAGAAATTATCAACAATTTTAGTAGTAGAACATGGTGCAATACAAAATCATTGCAATAGGAATAACACATCATGCTGGCCTTCCCACAAACGCAGTCTCGTGTCACAGCGTTAATTGGCGTTTCTGTATGTCACCAACGTTGCTTGCAACAAATAGTGGAATTTAATTGCTTTCGCAACGACAAGGATACCATTCGTTTGATTTTCTCACACCTGTCAATAATAGCAGTCCCGGGTTAAGTCACGTCTGATCATTTAATAGCAATACTACTTCCTAATGTGTGTACGATGTACATTTGCATGAACTTGTATGCTCGTACATTCAATATCTGGAAGACAAATTCTCTTTCATAAACCCTTTACTATTCGCTGTTTGCGTCTTACTGTCCCTCGCTACTCGTCTTTTGTGACTCTGTCTTATATTTGTTATATACAAGTATTTTACCGTTTCAATCTTTTTACTACCGTCACCATAACAAATTCTTAGAAAAGCACATTATATGCCCCTTTAGATAAATTTTATAAACACGCGTTGTTCTATCGCTTTACTTTTACATTTAATAGTGATTTTATTCTTATTTCTATGAGAATTTGATATCACTTGAGAATCCGCCATAGTGACAGAGTTTAGTTTAGTTTACTAAAATAATTCATCAGAAGCAGACGCCTTAATTTACGCTGCAGGCGACTCATACTTTCGGACCGTTACATTTTTTATGCAGAAGTATCCAAAGAGTACAACAATAGTAGTACCTTGTCCTCCGTAAAGCCGTACATTCAGTCAGTTTTCAAGATAAATGCAGTGTGTGCTTGGTTTCTGTTTGCTTCTCCTTTGCCATTTGACTGCTTTCCCAGTTGACCAGATTTCTCTCTGGCTGACAAGACTGGGCAACATCAGCTGTCTGAAAGATTAACTGTCGTTTTCTGGTCTGCATGTACGGTATGCTTTTTCTAAGTAAAGTCACAGTGTCCTTCTGTACCCGCAACATGTTGCAAAATTTGATGAATTATGGCCATTGTTCTCTGCAGAGTCTTGTTTTCACTTTGATTCTCAACTCTTCCACACAAGTGAAGTTTTAATTGAGAAATGTAAAATTAAAATAAATTTTTGCATTAATATTTTATTCCTTAGAACAAAATACGTGTTTGCAGCTAACAAACATTTTGAATTTAATTACATTATTTTATTTGTATTCTTATAAAAAATAATTTATAGCCATTTTGCATTCATGAACATATTTAGATTAGTTGCAAACAAGTTAGTCATAAATTTACGATTTATGAAGATTCTCCTCCTTGTACTTCTGATGAATTATAAAAATGCCAAAAAACACAAAAAATTAAAATTAATTGCTGAGTTATCAAAGTTTATGCAACAAAAAATGTACATATTTGGGTATTATGTATTCATGCAGCATGTGAGGTGCTGGTTCATGAAACGTTCGAACAATAAAAGAAACGTCCGCGTTTGGTGATTTCGAAAACGACATTGAACGATGACACCTGATGTATGTAAATCTCAGCTGAGTAGTTTGTTATACAATCTCGTTATACAGTAGTTTATTTATTTTATTTTATTTACTTATTTATATATTATGAATTTTAAAGTCTGATGTGCAAGTAGCAGGAAATTGCTGCTTTGAGACAAACACTCTATTGTCATTTGCTACAATATGTAACTAGAATAAATACAATAAATAATAAATACGTAAAAGGGTAGAAGAGGAAATGACCCCTGAAGCGATGTCATGTCCTTGTAGCAAAATACTAAAACGTGATTGTCATATTTTAGTCTTGTATATCTTTATGATTTACTTTAGATAATGACAGCTTTTTTTGTTATTTTAATTTTGAATAAAAAATATATATATTTAAAAGAGGGACAGGATTAGAACTCAAATTTTGTTTGATTAATGAAAAATTTTCCAATAAACAAGTGTTCCATTATTGTTTAAAAAATAATAAAAACAATTAATTCAAATTGTACACTAAATATACCAATTATCATCAAAATCATCGAAGATATTTTCCAAGTTAATCATTCTGTCACAATGTGTCATAATTTATTACTCCGTCGATAACTTTCATATGAACAACAAAAAACCACAACTACTAACACTATTGCATCTAACAAGGATATTGTGAAAGGAGTTTCAAGGAGAAAGTTGTTTTCGTCACCTACTCAACCATTTCTCAACGTACAAAATTCATAAATATATTCACCCTCATAATATCATCATTATATTTGTGAAATACATTATAGCTGTTTGAGTGTCTCTCTTCTCAGACACTTGAAAATGATTTACTGACTACTCTGACAGCATACAAAATTTTACTTTGAGCGGTTAGTTTCACCGTAAATTGTTGCAAGCAGTTTATTACTAAATTATGACAGTTACGAGGGGAATTCTTGGTGATTGCTTGAAAATTTGTCTCTAGCGAAAATTCGGTATGTGTGGAATAAGTTCTTGCTTCATTGAGATTCACTTGTATAACTCTTATTTGGTATAACTCGTAAACGCTTTAATGAGTGATGGCTGAAACAAACTTTTTGAAAAGGCCAGTACACTTTATTGGTGCCAAAAGTTAACATGTTAAGTTACAATTACTTTAGAAGCCATAAAGGCGAATTAAGAGAAGAAAATTTATCCGCCAAAAACAATTGACTAATTTTCACAAATCAGAAATGACTTATTCTTAATCCGAAACATAAAAACCTTACCAAATCAACACCAAAGAGTAAATGACAAACTAATTAAAATTCACTTGCATCCAAACCACGGAAAGTCAATTACCACTTCGCCACTTGTTCCTCAACAACATCTAACTAGGCAAATCTTCAACACATAAAGCACCCTCGAAGCTGTTTACACAACTTGGCAGTGAATCCAATTTCAGTACAAAACAAATTTGGCATGCAACAAGTAAGAGTCACGAAAGCTGTCATGCATAGTTATTTAGCATGTATACGAAGTACTCGTTTATTCATACATATCTTTCATATACCCCACAATACAGTTTTGAATAAACAATTACTATTATAGTTTATTACTTATTTTAATTTAAATTGAAAAAGCGTGTTACTTCAACATATGTTCATAAAGGGTATATGTAAACATACATATGTATATACATACATATGTGTTGTATGTGATACAAACCGTCGTTTGTTGAATACCCAAAAGAGTAGAATAAGTATATTACAATATTGTTAAAAGAAACTTTAAGAGGACTTACAAGCCATCCAAGGAGTAAGTCCCTGAACCAGTGCCAAAATAAAGATATTTACATATTAATTTTTATTGTATATTGCGGCACTTATTTTGTAAACACCTGTCAGTTAGTGCAAAACGAAGGTGTTTTACGACCAATTTCACTTTGGAATCTCATAAACTGCATAAATTTACAAGCATGAATCGTATGCATCATGCACAGTTTTATATGCAATCATACGAATGCATTGCTCTGTGATGAAATAGTTTGCAAAATAACTGACTATTTGAACATGGACTGAGTAGTAGCAGTAGAATATAAGTGGCTATAGTGAATATTATTTGGTGAAATTTCATTTCCCACAAGCAGTACTTATTTCTGATATGTTTCACTTAGCATTTCGCATAAATTTGCCAGAAAATGGGTAAGATTGAACGAATTAAAAGGTGTTTGCCTCTCATATACTCATAAATGCCACACGTGCCTCTACTGTTTGCGTGTCTGATTATTGTCATATATAGCAGGCGCTAATGGCAAATGGACAAATAATGTAGGCCACTACCCACATGGCCATCAAAATTGCCGGTTTTCATACACTAATTTTCGATGAATATTAACCGACCAAAATAGTACATCGGCCGTCGCATGTGATTTTCTATCAAACACAAACAAGTCTAAATTTGTGCCATGTGCTGACCGTCAACTATTTGCCATTTTAATTGCTCTTCACTAAAGCTGAAATTAAATAGTTTTCGACAAGACGTAGTAGAGAAGTGGAAAAGCGATTAGAAATGAATTCTGGTCTTAATTAAAAAAATATGATTCAACGTATGATATTTGTTAGATAATATTCGGTTTTCCAACAAATTGCGTGGTAAGGTATTCATAGAAGAGAAAGGATATATGTAACTACAAGTAAATAAAAAAATGAAACAAAGAAATATCCACCAAATCGGATTGTAAAAAATTAGCCAGTTTTATTATAAATTTATTATACTGTAGTACTATTGTCTCTTAGAAGCCAAATATTACTAATTAATTATCAGATCAGATTAGTTCATTCACATGGTAACAACCTCGCCGGCAGGAAATTCCTAGTTATTAACTACTCGTTAATACTTTCACTGTACACTTAAACATATCAGTTGTACATATATCAGTTAAACAGAAAAAGTCTTAAATGAATAAATTACTCTGAGGAACAGTAAAATATGCATAAGTGCTGAGCCCAATTAACGTGTCCTAATTAGCCGTAAAGTAATTTTTAAATTATAACAACTGCACATGGGAAACCAGTTATATATAACACACATGTGAGGCTTAAGTATTCATTTGTTTCCATAAGAACACGTGATTACAGACAGACAAAGAAGCATACATGGTCTGGAGTATAAGTAACGTATACACAACGGTGAACAATATTCTAGTGGAGTAATGCAGAAGGTAATACAAAAAGGCTGATAATAAAAAAATTGGTTTACTCATATGGTTCATATGCCTCCCTCATCTGTGTTTATAGTAAAATCAACAGTCCTGTACACATATTGCGGCCAGAAATTAATGCCAGCCGTCTTCGCACTTTGTCTTGTCTTTATTTCTTGGTAACCAGTAATTACTTCCCTTTCATTTAATATAAGTTTCGCTATAAAAAGCGAATGCTAATAATAATGTACTCCGCTCCTATTAAGTTCTTATTAAAAGTGTGTTCGTTCATTCAAATTTAAGTGAAATAAGTTTAAGCGAAACATGAAAAGAGACTGTAAGTTAAAATATAAACCAAATAATTAGGGAAATAATAACGCTAGTTAACGAGCATGTTAATTATTGGAAAATGAAAATATAAAAAAGAAAACAAAAAAGTTGAAACAAAGCAAAAATGAGATTTTAAATTTGCAAAAAAATATCAAATTAAAATGTCAACCCATGTTTCTTAATTCACTCTCATGCCTTGGCCTCAGAATTACATTTTTAAACCATTTATTTGCATTTTTGCTGTTGGTGAGTTTGTCAGAGCACTTTTGTTTTGTTTTGCACACATTCAAGGGCCTTTCAATAAAAGCCAATAAAAGGCATGCTCAGAGACGAAAGCTGTTACGCGCTGAGATCATTAATTAAGTGAATTTCCGCGAAAGGCATAAATACCAATAATATTGCTTAATTGCGAAAAAAAACTCATACATAATCGAAAGTCATTAAATATTCGATTAACTTTCATAGAGAAGTCTGTAAAACAACCTCGTTACGTATACGCCACCGCCAACTCCTCCGCATGCTCAATCATTCCACAATATAAATCATTTATTATTTATGAATTTTAAATTCTATAAAATTACTTTGTGAGCTATAATAGATCAAACTTAAAATACCCAATTAGTAAGTTTCTGGATATTATGAACGGTACAGATATGGTCGTCACTACTAGTAAATCACTTGGATATGGACCTACAACTCTTGATAATGCTGGTTTAGATAGCTAGTAACATACATATGTATATATGTTTGTTCTTCAGGAAAAAAATCAGGAAATGTAAGTTTGTGTGTTAAGTTCGATGGGTTTAAGGCATAAAGCATATGTTATAAATATAAATACATTAAAGATAATACAGCGTTATAACACAAGCGTGTTGTCATAGTATTTAATACACTTTTCCGATAAAAATAAAATAATCCGTTGAATAAAGAAATATATTTTTGTGTGTGTAAATAGTCACCCTCATTTCCTCTTTCATTCCCCATCTTTGTAACTGTGGTTTCGAAAAAAAATATTTTCGATAATACGTAAAAACACTCTTCATAGAATGTATTCAGTGAAATTTTCAAATTTCCTTCGATTTCTGCAACTATTTTAGAGCGACTATTCATAGTGACTTTAAAATGTGCAAATTTTATGTTTGAATGTTAAATTTATATTAGATTAAACTATCTCTGCACCTTCTTCTATATGTGCTCTTGAAAAAATATATACATACATACATGTATCGTATAAATTACCATTCCAAGTTTCTGACAAATTAATTACGTTAATGTTCCGTAGGAATTAGTACAAAGATATTCATAAATATGCAAAGGGAGTATGAAAAATAGAAGAATACATATCTACTTTTGAACGCATATGTTTATATGTACAGATGTGTTTTCATACACTGCATAAAGTCAGCACTTGAGTTGTGCTCACTCTCAGTCCATTAAATTTACATAAAGTTTACACAATTTTCAAACAAACACAATTAAGCAAATTAACGGTTGTTCTAGCAGCATAAACCTCCAGACATATATAAACATACATATGCTATACCAACTACTGTATGCGTACCCAGAACCCATGTGTTAAATATGATGTATTCATGATTTAATTTTAGTCTATTAACAACAACGGTTGGGTGGTGATAGTGTATGAAGTTTCAAAATATCCACCAGTGTCTTTAGCCTCTAAATAGAAGACTAAAATTTATACTGAAGATATGTTTTATTTTCGTTATATATAATAAGCCGTTCAGAAAGAAATATATATGATTTAATAATCATCCCCTCAAATTTTATTTTATGTATTTTGTTGATTTCTATGGCATAACTTTAACAAATTAATAAGTTCAATGTATAAAGTCAATCAACAATCATATAGAAAAATTTGTTAAGGGAAAAATAGAAAGCACACAATTAGATGACTTCAAGTAGTAAATAAAATATAAGCAGTTTGAATTTAATGAGGTTGAAATACTTTGATTCTATGATAATCGCAATGCCAATGCAATTGATTGCCATTCAAATTTGCTGCAGTCGAAGCTATATTACTATTTTTTTTAATTTTTATATTTTTTTGAATAAAAATCAATTAAAAACAAAAATCATCAATTAACTTATTACCTCAATTCAAATATACATATACGCGTGCAGAATGTATGCGCACCATAAAATTCACAGAAATAATAAAAATTCAAAGTTTATAACGAATACTTCAAGGGTCTATTTTTTATAATTTATCTTCAACTTTTAAGTCTCAAATATTATTGCATATTACCCGCAATTGTTTGGGAAAGCAGACCATATTATCAGTCATTGAAAATCAAAAAGTATTTACATTAAATAGAAATAAGCGGCGAAGCGAAGGCCAAAAATGCAATCTTACTTTTTTAGGGTTGGACAAACACAAAAATAAGAAAAAGTTTGAAACAAAAGATGGAAACTTATAGTAAAAGTTGAAATCAAAGGGTAAAAATTCTAATAAAAAACGAAATCTGAACTAACAGCAATAAAGAAAGTTCGAAGGATTGGATTTCTTGCCCAGTGGAAAAATTCTTACCAACAAAATATTGTACAATACAATATCCGAAAGCGAAAACAAAAATACTATAAAAGGTCAATTCTTCTCCTGCATACTTAGTATGGGTCTAAGTTCAAGTAGTCAATAGGAACTGTAAATTAGCTAAAGAAAGTATAAATTAGCACATGTTAACGACGCAGACAAGCTTCATTTTCATTATTCTTTCTCTAGCTTTCCTCTGTTAAAAGAGGAAGCGAGAATGGAGTGGCGGTATATTACAAAGAGGACGACAAAAGAGACTACAAATGAAAACGGAAAAAATTAACAATGACTTTTCCGCAAATAAAATCGCATTTTAACTCATTATTTAATTTTTTCTTCTTCCGGCTTCTTAATTTAAATCAGTTTCTTACTAAAATGAAACTCTAAACTCTTCGATCAAAGCCAAAGGTTTTGTCTTCAAAGCTCTGTGCTTTGTTTATTAAGTGACTGCGAGGGCAGATTAGAGAACAGGAGGAAAACAAAATCAATATGCGGTAAGTGACCTGCAGTAAATCAATGAGATAAACACAAAATATATTTCAATGGACTGCATTGAATAAGAAATTACTACTTAAAGCAGCCTCTGAGTCAAACATATCCATTTTCGGTACCAAAAGAAAAAAAAGCAAGTGATTTTCCATGCAATTTAGTATATGTACAGTCAGTGGAAAGCTTATCTATAAAATTCATGCATGTAAATTCACTGCTAAAATTCGTTAAATACGAGTACATCACCATAAGTGCAGAGCTCTATTAAAATTGACATTGTGATGTTTGTGGGCTGGTATTTGCCACTATGTAAAATACCTAGAAACGATATCATTGCAAGTGCATTACATTGCGTGGCAATCACTTTATTCACATAATCCGTGGGCAGGTTATTTCGGTTGAGTGCCTCACGCTTATTGCATTACCACAAGAGCCAAAGTACCACGACCAGAGCAAACCAATAAACACGATGCAACAGTAATAAAGAGGAAATGCTCAAAGCTATGATATATGTGCATACATATGTGTAATACAGCACACCAAATTCCAATAAAGATGCAACAGGTGGAGTCCAACCGCAAATGATACGCCTACATGGTGTAATGAATTTAATGAAAACGCTGAAGTATTGAAGTGAATATCACAAATGTACATACATATGATGTATGTGATTGGCGTGGAAACCGTTTAGTCGCTTATAGCCGAATCGATGAAAGCGCGCCATTGCCATCGTCTTCGGTATTCGCTGTTGCCCTCTTTGGCCCATAACGAAAATTAATAATACTCAAGTTTTTTTAATGTAGAAATAGAAGAAAACTGACGCACTAACAAAGAGAACGTAGAAAAAGGTTTATGAATTAATTAAAATGTTTGCAAAAGCAGCAGAAAGCTAACGAGAAAAAACATTTTTTTAGCCCATGACCCATACCTACACCGTTTGTAAAGCGCTGCGAAAATTCGTGTTTCAAACTTTGAAGACGCTTTTGATGATAGCAATAAAAATATGCATGAAAACTTAGTTGATCTCTTAAAAACCAAGTATTGCAAAAACAAAATATAAAAACCCCGAAGATAGATAAAATTCTCATCCATACATAGACTTTGCAGGCGGTGTTGCCAACAACCCAGTCCAGGGATGGTGGTATAAACAATTCATCGAAATAACTGCTTAGCATTTGCCATATTTGATAGATCTGCACGTGTAGATAGTCCATGTGAGGGATATTTCAATTCTCCAGTTTTGTTAAGTTGTGGTATGAAAATTACCAAACCAGACTGCTGTGAGCTAATAAGAAATGTGAGGAAAAGTGAGCGGACAAGCAGATGGATATAGACATACGATAGTAAACTAAGATGCCGCTAATTAGCCAATTAAAGTTTTTTTAGTAGCATTAGCTTCTTGAGGTAATCTTTACAGGCAGTCAATTTATAGAAAAATAGCCAATAACAAATTACATCTCATAACTCAAATTATAAAAATTATGAATCCCCCAAAGTTTTCAAAATGGACCTTTATTTACTTTTACTTTTTGTTCAATCGATTTGCAATAGCATTTTTTATATTCCCCACTTTGAAAGAAACTTCAATATACAAAAGCCTCAATAAAGGTCGAAGCCGCAACAACTGCCCTTGTTTTTAAATAAGCCTTCAAAAGTTTGTGCGTGAGTATTTGCAGTGCGATTAATTGACATCCCATAAACTTTTCGGATGGACGACTAATTATCATTTGCTGAAATCGGTTTCTTACCCCTCCGTCGATAGACATATTAAAATAATGGCATTGGAGAAAAATTAGACGATAATTGCGCGCGTGTAGACAACGCTGCCAATTTGATTCACCGACTATGAAATAGCAAAGGAATAACAATAAAACGAGCAGAAAATGAATATAAGGACATTCAGGCAACTAACCAAAAGAAAAAGGCAAACCTAATCAAAATAACAACTCAGCATCTACTAGCTACTCAGAAACAAACATTGACAAGTTGATGAAGCCAACAGACAAGCAACAGAATTCGAATAAAATGTAAATAAGTAAGAGTTGCGATAAAGTGTAATAAACTTATTTTAAAAGATGCGGGTGTGGAGTGTGAAAAAAGCTATTTTAAAGAATAATTTACTTAGATTGAAAAATGTTTTTGAATTTCTTACGTTTTGATGCGATCTTATAATATATTGAGGAAATCCTAATTTAAACAATCATAAATATTACTCCATAAGATATAGAAGGCAATCAACCGTGATTATCTTTTGTTAAATTGTATGTAATTTAGAGTAATTTTTTGAACATACAAATTCATCTAACACTACGAGTACGTGAAAGAATTACTCATACGCCCCAGCGAACATATTGTATTATTGTATTATATGTACATGTATTCGTTAATAACTGTGTATAAACTCCCTATATAACTATAGCATTGAGCTCTACGTTAAAGCACAAATATCAACAACAAAGCGTTGAAGCAACAAGTTAACTTTACAAATTGCTTTTCACTCATATTTACAGCACACAGTATATGAAATGTTTCAGCTCTAAATTGTTTATATAGATGCAGATCACATCTTCGTGTTCTGACATTTATTTTCACACGTAAAATATTATTTGCCAAGCTTTCCTTCTTTCATCTCTCTTATTCTTCTTTATTTTCTCATAACTTCCCTCGGTTTTCTTCAACCATCTGTTGCTTGTCAGTTTTTTTGTGGCTTCAGTCGTTTACTATTTATTTCCGTGTTTTTCTTTTCGATTTTAAAAGAAAGCCAACAGAAGCTTATGCATAAATGATTGCGTATATTATATAACCTGCTTGCATGTTTGGCAAAAGTAAAAGCTGAACACGCTGCTAAACAAAGATTCAAAAAGTGTTCAAATATTCGCTCAATAAATCTCCAAAGCTTTAGTGACTGATATGTGCGACCCTAGCATATTGACCTTTTCAACAAACTGTAGAATATTTTTTTGCTGATTTATTATGTTTGTTGTTTAGTATATAAATGCTTTTAAGGAAATTGATTTTAAAATAATTCTCTTTAATGTATGCGCACACTTGTTGATTTTTACACGTTCAATGCCATTTCCTTTGTTTATTTTGATTTCCACCAACTACGGTCAATGTTTTTCCATCACAAATTCAAACAAAGCATTTAGTTTCGTTATAAAATGCTTATACAGAAAGCTAAAACCCTATCCTAACTTATTTGTGTGCGTATTCAGTACCATTTACTTAAGAAAAGTTCAATATGTTGAAGGACATGGCCAAAAACGGAAATATACTACGAGTTCGAAGATTGACTTTTAGTTTTATTTGTGAATTTTAAAAATATGGAGATGACCGCTTACATTTAAGTACATATATAGATATAATACAGTTATGAAAATGAATTTTAACCCTGCGATTCCCTTTTTTGCTGATAAGATTTGGATATTTTTAAAGGCATTAGAGTAAAGAGAGCACTTGAGTCATTATTGAATCCTGAAGTTTATATTGAGAGGAAAAACTACGACTATCTATTTATCCAGGTTTAAATATACAACGTTAATCACAAGGATGCCTCCTTTATTTACTCATGCCTACTAATTGACTTTTATTTAAGTATTTTAAACTTGCTATCTCTACAAACTAATTCACATCATTACACTTAATTTAATACAAAAGCCACTTAATAATGAATTTGACACTTAGAAATTAATTGCAACTGTCATAAACTACATTCCAGCCAATTTAATACAGCCGAACATTGGCACTTGACGGCGTTTACTTTTCTGAGTGCTTAACTAGCAATCTACGAACAACAAGTTAAAAGGAGTTTTTAAGTGTATGAACTGATTTCAAAATTACGCAACCGCAACCTTTCAAAAGGCAGTCAGTACAAAGCCAGGTAATCACAAATATGAACGATAATAAGCCTAATTTGTGCGACCTATATATAAATTGAAAGTTTGTAAACTATTTACAAAATTATGGAAATCGGGTAATTGTTGACAGAAGTAGAAAAAGGATTTCTTGAGGCCCATGATAAAGCCTATGAGATCAGTTTTAGCTTTGTCCACATTCTCAACGTTACATTTAGTTTATTTGGTTAAGTAAGCTTAATTATTTAAACGAACAATAAAACAAATTTGGCTAACTTCGTACCATTAACAGACCCGACCATATGTATTCCTTTTAAATTAAAACATTAATGTTCTTTTTATTTGGACCAAACCACTGTATAGCTTAAAAGCTCTATATACACCGAGCTGCAACTTGCTCAGGTGTGACTCAGTCGTCCTAGCACAGGGACCTTTTGGCCTCAATAAATAATTAGTTGTTATTTTTTTTGTATTTTGTTGTTTTATTATCTTTTCTAAAGATTAAATTTGACATTTGCATGCAATCCAATTAGCAAAAGCCTCAATGCATGTAATTATGCTCATTTAATGACTGCGTATGCTAAGCAAATATTTATGTATGCTAATTACTAAGTGGATATTTCACTTTTTTTAACTTCAATTCTATTATTATTAATGCAAGATTATAGAATCGTAATTAACTGTTATTTGATATACGACTGAGAATTCATAGATATCTGATTCTAAATTAATGTAATTTAAATTTTATTTCACCACTCAATACATAGAAACATAAAGTCACAAGTACTTGTGCGCGTAGGCTTAAATCTATAAGCTAGCATTAAAGTTCAAAAAGTCTTCACAGTTCGTTACACTGCAGCAAGGGTAATGTGAGAAAAAAATAGCAACAACATAAAGTATGCAGTCACACGAACCGTTTTAACAGAGTAAATACAAATATATGTATGTATGTACGTAGTATGTATTTATGTGTGAAACGCGCCAACGCACATCAAACGTTTTCATTACTTTCTGTTGTCAACATATTTTCATGACTCAGTTCGGTTAACTTTGTAAATAAAGGAGGCAATAATGTACACACTTCTGCATATTTATGTTCTCTCACACCGATTCACATGTGACTGCATGTTCACACACGTGAGCAGGACAGTATTTTAAAGTAGTCGAAAGTAGATTTTTCATTTTATACATCCTTTTGTACCTAGAGACTATAAGTGTATGCATGTATTCCAATGTGTTTACCTTTATGAGTGATGTGCTTATGTAAACATACTCAAAAATACAGCATTACCCATAAGCCTGTGTGCACGTGCTGGCATACATAGAAGGCGAAGAGGAAATGTTTGAAAAAAATCTTATTTGTGATCATTGTACTGAATTTTGATCCACAGATTGGAAGATATATAAAATTGTCTTTCTGTTTTTAGCGCAAATGAAATGTATAGTTCGTTTGCCACATCTTCTTAGAACCAGAGAGCCTGTTGCAATTGCTTCTTTGAATAAATATTTTTAAATAAAATTCGGCTTTTAAAATAAATTTTGCGCCATTTATTTGTGAGAGCAAAAAAATATGATATGTAAATAAAACAGTTGGGAGAATTCAAAGAAATATTCACACGTATGCTAAGCAAATATTTATGTATGCTAATTACTAAGTGGATATTTCACTTTTTTTAACTTCAATTCTATTATTATTAATGCAAGATTATAGAATCGTAATTAACTGTTATGTGATATACGACTAAGAATTCATAGATATCTGATTCTAAATTACTGCAATTTAAATTTTATTTCACCAATCAATACCTAGAATTATAAGATTTAGTAATTTAAACGTTATTCATTAATTCGTCTTTTAATAATATTTCAATATCTATGGCGCGTAAAGCATTGAATATAATAAAAAATACAAACACTTCCCCCAAACGTAAACATAAAGTCACAAGTACTTGTGCGCATAGGCTTAAATCTACAAGCTAGCATTAAAGTTCAAAAAGTCTTCACAGTTCGTTACACTGTAGCAAGGGTAATGTGAGACAAACAATAACAACAACATAAAGTATGCAGTCACACGAATCGTTTTAACAGAGTAAATACAAATATATGTATGCACGTAGTATGTATTTATGTGTGAAACGCGCCAACGCACATCAAACGTTTTCATTACTTTCTGTTGTCAACATATTTTCATGACTCAGTTCGGTTAACTTTACAAATAAAGGAGGCAATAATGTACACACTTCTGCATATTTATGAACGTTCCCACCGATTCATATGTGACTGAATGTTCATACACGTGAGCAGCTCAATATTTTAAAGTAGTCGAAAGTAGATTTTTCATTTTATACATCCTTTTTACTCGTACTTATGCACTATATGTGGATGCACTGTATAAGTGTTTTCCAATGTGATTGCTTTTGTGGGTGATGCGCTTGAGTGTGTGAGGTAAAGGTAAAGCCATTACTTTTAGTCTCAACAAAATTGTATCTCATGTTTACTGTGTAAATTTTACGCTTCATTCCGGCGCAGTACCACATAGAGAAAGCTTTCCAGCAGTAGTTTGAAAGAAATTATTTTGGTTAACGACTATTCGAGTATATTTTCAATGATAGGATGGGAGACGAATCGCGCGTACATTCTGTGGGCTTACGAAATTTATGAAACTCACTGCTATTGTTTTTATTCACGTGATTGTCAATTTTGTAGTTCCGCTATTTTATGCTCTGAGTTCTTTCTCAATGCTCAATTTCAATTAAATTTAAATTCTACTTTTACCACTTTACTCTCTGACGTATTTCGTGTGCTCTACACTATAAATACCTAAACCACATTAATTGCACCATTTAGGAAAAAACACGACATTTCTGATGAAATTCTATATATGATCGAGTTTTAAATATTGCTGGTAAAAATTTAAATAAATGGCAACATAAAATCGCATTGGTTTTGGCTTCTGTTCTTAGAATATCAAATTCTAGTAAAATATAACGAGCATACCCACTAATATACCTAATGTATACCTGAACCACTAGTTTTTAAACTAAACAAAACCTACGAATTTTTGGAGAATGTACGATATGGCAAAATTAAATGATCCATATCCATATGAGTCCAACCACACATAATAATAAAAGAATAAGGCAAAGGTCAAGTACGATAAAGGATCCGACCCATCAAATGGGCAATAAGGCCAACATTAAGTGTCGATAAGTCAGTGCTGTGCGTAAACAAGTCAAATGCTCAAGTGAATTACGTATTATTATAAATATTTGTCAACAATGAAAGTGTAAGGACAAAATGGAAATGTGCATTTGTGTGGACAATAAACAATATATGGTTTGTGTTGGATTGAGGACATCATTAAGTCCGATATCGATAACAAAAGAGCGTAAAATAAGCACAAAGTGAAATACTACACATACTTATGTATATACAAGTATTCCTACTAAAGAATAGTAAATAACAAGAGCTTTTATAGTGAACCGCTTGTGCCCTTTATATTTTCCACTGGCCTTTGCTGTCCCAAGTCAGTATTGTTATAGCGAACCACATTCAAGCTTAATGCGTGTATGACCTTCAACTTAAGAAGTGGCTATGTATTTACTTTTCCTTTCACATTATTTGATGCCACTTACAGTCGACTGATATAAATTTCAAGTTTCGCCAAATACCTAAGCTGCTTTTTGAAATCCTAAATTGGTAGCAGTACACTAACTAAGGGACAGAATAGTAACCTTTTTTGTTATTGCCGTCTATGCAATATAAACGAAATACCATTAAAGACAATGCAATCAATAAATGATTTTGCAATTTTTTATAAATTAATCACTCTCACAAAAAATGTGGGTCCTTTTGCTATTCGGTATACAAAAATAAGTGTTTTGGAACTTAAAATTTTAAACCTTAACTTCCCCCTTGCATGGCTTCCTAAAAAAAGTTTTCAGGTTGAAAATTTAAATGGCTCCCAAAGTATTTCGACAGCAAACCGCATAAATTTTCAAACACCGGCAAAAGGAACGGGCACTAGAAGTCAAATTTCATACAAATTTAATTCCATAAATGGAACTTTTCGACCAGAGCATAATACAAATTTTAAATTTTTACTATCGAGGCATGATTTCAAAAGAGTCGCTATATCGTATGGAGACGATCAAAAATATTACGCTTATGGATTGCATAAATCATGTAACAAAGGCATGTGATACAGATGTCAAGAACCAAATAATAGCAAAGTGCAACAAACAAAATTACAGAATACACATTTTAATGTATTTAAATAAAACATTTGCCGAAGTAAATAACTAAAACTGTGGGTAAATCTATATGTTACATCTTTTTGAAAAATATATTATGTATAATGAAAAATCTATAACTCGAAGTCTCTCTAACTCGAAGTTTTTTTGTGGATTATGGTGATTCAACGAAGGTTTCAAGACCGGAGCATCCTCATGTAGAGACCAAGGTGGTAATCTGGTAACCGATGTCCAGGGCATACTGGGATTATGGAGGGAACACTTCTCCGACCTGCTGAATGGCAGTGAGAGTACAACACTAGGAGAAGGCGAACCCGATCCCCCAATCGATGACGATGGAACAGATGTTCCATTACCCGACCATGAAGAAATTCGAATAGCAATTACCCGCTTGAAGAACAACAAAGCAGCGGGGGCCGATAGATTACCGGCAGAACTATTCAAATAAGACGAATAGACGACGAATAGACGGCGAAGAACTGATAAGGTGCATGCATCAGCTTCTTTGCAAAATATGGTCGGAAGAAAGCATGCCTGAAAGGGAGATCCCACAATCTGCGCCAATTACCGTGGGATCAGCCTCCTAAATATCGCATACAAGGTTCTATCGAGCGTACTGTGTGAAAGACTAAAGCCCACCGTCAACAAACTGATTGGACCTTATCAGTGTGGCTTTAGACCTGGAAAATCAACAACTGACCAGATATTCACCATGCGCCAAATCTTGGAGAAGACCCGTGAAAAAAGGATCGACACACACCACCTTTTTGTCGATTTTAAAGCTGCTTTCGATAGCACGAAAAGGAGCTGCCTTTATGCCGCGATGTCTGAATTTGGTATCCCCGCAAAACTAATACGGCTGTGTAAGTTGACGTTGAGCAACACCAAAAGCTCCGTCATGATTGGGAAGGACCTCTCCGAGCCGTTCGATACCAAACGAGGTTTCAGACAAGGTGACTCACTATCGTGCGACTTCTTTAACCTGATGCTGGAAAAAATTATAAGAGCTGCAGAGCTAAACAGAGAGGGTACCATCTTTTACAAGAGTGTACAGCTCCTGGCGTACGCCGATGATATTGATATCATCGGAAGCAACAACCGCGCCGTTTGTTCTGCTTTTTCCCGCATGGATAAGGAGGCGAAGCGAATGGGTCTGGAGGTGAATGAGGACAAGACGAAATATCTCCTGTCATCAAGCAAACAGTCGGCGCATTCGCGTCTTGGCTCCCACGTCACTGTTGACAGTCATAACTTCGAGGTCGTAGATAATTTCGTTTACCTGGGAACCAGCATCAACAACACGAACAATGTCAGCCTCGAAATCCAGCGCAGAATAACTCTTGCCAACAGGTGCTACTTTGGACTGAGTAGGCAATTGAACAGTAAAGTCCTCTCTCGACGAACCAAAATCAAGCTCTACAAGTCGCTTATCATCCCCGTCCTGATCTACGGTGCAGAAGCTTGGACGATGTCAACATCAGATGAGACGACACTAGGAGTTTTCGAGAGGAAAATTTTGCGCAAGATTTATGGTCCTAAGAACATTGGCAACGGCGAATACCGCAGACGATGGAACGATGAGCTGTACGAGTTATACGACGACATTGACATAGTTCAGCGAATAAAAAGACAGCGGTTACGCTGGCTAGGTCATGTTGTCCGAATGGACGAAAACACTCCAGCCCTGAAAGTGTTCGATGCAGTACCCGCCGGAGGAAGCCGAGGAAGGGGAAGGCCTCCACTCCGTTGAAGGGACCAGGTGGAGAGCGACCTGGTTACACTTGGGATCTCCAACTGGCGCCGAACTGCGAAGGAGAGAGAGAGATGGCGCACTATCGTCGATTCGGCTATAACCGGCTAAACGGTTGCAACGCCAATCACATACATAATGAAAAATCTATAACTCGAAGTCTCTCTAACTCGAAGTTTTTTTGTGGATTATGGTGATTCGAGTTAGAGAAGTTTCACTGTAATTTCACACATTTTTTCAACAATTACATAGGGGAGTATGGCTATGTTGGTCATGGTAACCCTCATTGTAATTGTCGATTGCTAAAGTAATGAGTAACATTAACGACAAGACTGCCTGTAGTTTTCATTTCTTGGCATTCAAATAACATAAAGCTGCAGTTGCCAGTTTAATATTATGTCTCGCTCATATTTTTCTTTCACTGCTTTTTCGCAATATCAAATTTTGTATACTATTCTAAATGCAAAGTATTTTGAATTGAATGAAACGATTGAACAAAGAACTTAAAGTAATAAAATTATGGGAAATGATTATATTAATTAATTATATGTTAGTCACAGCGTATGAGTAATATTATAAACAAAGAACAATATTTTCATGTTTCAATTCTGAAATAGTCAACAATTGTACACACATTTGTGGTATGTAGTAGGAATACAAAACATTGGTCACACAAAACGCAGTCTGACGCCACAGCATTGATATGCGCTTCTGTATGCACTCAACGTAGCTTGCAGCAAATGGTGGAATTTAATGGCTTTCGCAATGACAAGGATACCATTCGTTTGATTTCCACATGCAATGCATGACACTGCAGAGATAACTCACGTTCGATCACTTAATTGCAATACTCCTTTTATGCGAGCATATAAGGGTATGCAATATATGAATGAAAGTACATGTATGCCTATCTATGTATACATTCAATGTCTGGAGGAAAAATACTGATCTTGGAAAACTGGTTATGATTCCAGGAGATTGTCTTCTTCATATTCTCATAATTTATAAATTTTTGTCGTTTACAGTATAATGCTCGTGAGATTTCAACGGGCACAACAGAATAGCTAGCTTTCTCTTTGGCTAATAAGACTGGAATCTGAAAGACTTTCGTTTTCTAGTCCGTTTGTACGGTAAACTTTCTCTAAGTAAAGACTATGACTGTGTAGGCCTTCTGTGCGCGCAGCATGTTGCTTAAGCTTTGATTAAACGTTGCCATTATGTACATAAGACTAAAATGTTGAGGTATTTCTGTGCAGACTCTTGTTTTCGCAACGCTCCACATCTCTTTCAAACAAATGAAATAAATTTGTCATTTAAATTATTGACTTTATAACAGAACACTCGCAAATTAGAATGACCAAAAGATGGTTTCTTAATTCAAAATTACTTCAGTAGATGTGAATTTAAATAAAAAGGGAATCATGTTGTAGCTCTATTCTAAGAAGTTTCTTACTAATATATTTCTGAAATAACTTAACCTTCTAATGGCAAAGGACAACAAAAGCATTGGAATCATTGAAACAAATTCGTGGAGAATCCACGAAACATGAACACCTTGGCAAAGCAGCACCACAGATTAGCCGACAAATTAATTAAAATCCACTTGCATCCCAAGTCACTCAAAGTCAATTACCTTTTCGTCACTTGTTGCTAACTAAAATCTATCGATGCAAATCAGCAACTCAGTAACTCACCGCACACCCGATGATGTTTACACAACTTGACAGAGAATCCAATTTCGGATGCAAAACAAATTTAGCATGCAACAAGTAGAATACTCGGAAGCTGTCACGTCTAGGTGTTTAACATACATACGTACATATGCACTGCAGCTTTTTGAGAAGTTGTTATTGGCTGTATATTCATATGTACATATGCATCTATACATATGCATCTATTCTTGTAACCTCAGAGAAGTAAGTGTGTTAAAAGGAACCTTGAGACGAATCGCAAGGATACCTAAGGAGCATACCCATAAACCAGTGCAAATATGGGATATGTACTTACATATTCACAATATGCAAATTCTGGCATTTAAATTGTGTCAGTTATTTCGAAATGAGGGTGTTTTTACGATCACTTTAACTTTGGAATCTCACACACTGCATGCATTTACAAACAGCATTGATGCGGTGATCAAGGTACCGATGGATTTTTTTGCAAGTTGTCTGGGCAGTTGAACATTAGCTGGGTAATAACAGCAACAACATAAATCTGAATAGACTAAATATATTTAAGTGACAATTCATTTCCCACAAGCATTACTTATTATTTGTATTATTATTTGCACAATAAGTCGTATTTCAGAGAACATTTTTTCATTAAATATAGCCCAAGGCGTTATTCAAAACTGCCGCACAGCAATGTGAGACTGGACAGTTATAATAAATGCATGCCACACGTGCCTCCACTGTTTGCGTTTCTTATTAATGACAAATATAGCAAGCGATAATGAAAATGAATTGAAATTGTGTCGACCACTATCCTCATGTTGTCGACATAGCTGGCTTTCATGCACTAATTTAAGATGAATTTTAATCGACCAATCTGGTATATTGGCTACAGCACGTGTTCTATTACCTGCATTAATCACACAACAGCAAGCAACACAACAGTTAGCCAGTAACATTTTTATACTCTCGCAACAACAAAGTTGCTAAAGAGAGTATTACTTAGTTTTGTTCACCTAACGGTTGTTTGTAACACCCAAAACTAAACGAGTTAGATATAGAGTCATATATACCAAAGTGATCAGGGTGACGAGTAGATTTGAAATCCGGATGTCTGTCCGTCCGTCCGTCTGTCCGTCTGTCCGTCTGTCCGTCTGTGCAAGCTGTAACTTGAGTAAAAATTAAGATATCTTGACGAAACTTGGCACAAATATTCCTTGGCACCATAGGAAGGTTGCTTTCGAAAATGAGCAAAATCGGACCACTGCCACGCCCACAAAATGGCGAAAACCGAAAACACATAAAGTGCCATAACTAAGCCATAAATAAAGCTATGGAAATAAAATTTGGTATGAAGGATCGCACTATGAAGGGGCATATTTGGATGTAACTTTTTTGGGGAAGTGGGCGTGGCCCCGCCCCCTACTAAGATTTTTATACATATCTCGCAAACCAATAGAGCTATATAAACCAAACTTTTTGTAGTCGTCGCCCACTTATGGGTCAAAAACCATATCTCAGGAACTACTCGACCGATTTCAATGAAACTTGGTTTATAATAGTTTCCTTACATCCCAATGATATGTTGTGAAAATAGGCCAAATCGCTTCACAACCTCGCCTACTTCCTATATACCAGAACTTTTAAGACGATCTGAATCGTTTACTTTACAATATATAAAGTAAGCACTAGTAAAGATATCGATGCAGAAATTTGCACAAATACTACGTTTATAGTGTGGCAGCCCCATTCTAAAAATCACCGAAATCGGACCATAGGTTGTCAAGGCCCCATATATCGAACATGAGGACCTCGGTGCTTCTAACCTAATATTATGGTTTCCAAATTTCCATGGACTTTATACAATATATATGACGAATATGTGGGTCAAATTGTGTATTATATAATATTAATAAAGTTAAATAAATAAATTGCGAGAGTATAAAATGTTCGGTTACACCCGAACTTAGCCCTTCCTTACTTGTTATTATACAGATTTGACAACTTGAAGCAGAAAATTGAAATTGTTACTATATATGAATTCTGTTCTTAATTAAAAACTGCCATTGTTTAAGTTCTTATATGTATATTTTGGTTAATGAAAATTCTCAAAAAATATTCTTAACTTATGCAAAGCAATTAGGTTAGGTTAAGTGGCTGTCAA
Source organism: Zeugodacus tau (assembly GCA_031772095.1). Lineage (NCBI taxonomy): Eukaryota > Metazoa > Arthropoda > Insecta > Diptera > Tephritidae > Zeugodacus > Zeugodacus tau. The sequence continues at coordinate 45,448,591 of CM062650.1, forward strand.
ACGACGCACCTAGGCCTTTGAGAGGCCCATTGTGATACCACTGGGACTGAGATCCCTCACACTATCGAGTCATCATCGAACCAGCCTGTGGTCCTGATAAAGTGAAAAAGTACACACAATTTGATATGAGCAACTTCGCCCACATCATCGAGAAAACCGCGTCCAATAGTTGCGTTCTTTTCCTATACAGAGCCTTACATCCACATAGAAGGTGTGCAATCGTTTCTTCTTCTTCTTCTTGGCAGGTTCTGAGGGGGTTCAAAGAAATATGCACAAAATAGCCAATTAATTGAGTGCCAAATATGTAAACGAATATAAATAAAAGCTTATTTACGAATACTTTGGACATTTCAAGCATGCACTCTAAGAAATGTTAATATTCTCACAATATCTAAAAGTTTATGTTCATAGCACATGCTTATATATACATACGTATATATGCAGTTAAAGAGAAAATTCCGTAGTGAATAAAGTACGCTCAGTAGAAGAAAAACCGTAAAGTACCGTCAACCAAGAGTGTACCGTCTGCCATATTAAGGTGTCCTAATTGTCATAAAATAAGTTTGCAGATTATAACAACTGCACACGGAGCCAGTTATAACAAACCGGTACGCGTTAAGTACTCCTTTATTTTCATAAAAAGTATACACACCTGTCTGCTGTGTAAGTTACCTATACGCAGCGGTGAACAATTTTCAACTGCAATGCAGCGGGGGATAATAAATAAAGGCTGATAATAAGGAAATTGCTTAACGCATATGTTCATATGGCTACTTCATATATGTTCATAGCAAAAATAACAGACCCACACAAATATTGCGAAAAGAAATTAATGACAGCCGCCGACGAGCATTGCCTTGCTTTTATTTCCTGCCAACCATTAATTACTTTCTGCTCTTTTGGTATGAGCTTCGCTATGAAAAGCGAAAATTATTTATTTTAATAAAATTTACTTCACTACTCTGTTGCTTATTTAATTTTTATGCAGAATATAAAATACGAAAACCTTTAGTTCCAGAAAAAAATAAATAACGTAAGGCTACATAAAATGCTGCAAATAATATCGGACTAATACTAGAATGTATGTTATTCCGTGTGTGCATTATGTCGAAAAATATGCAAAGACGATTTCAGGAGCATTTTCCTTTGATTATATTTATATCTACTCAAATTTCTACTCCTTTTAAGAGTTCTTTCCACAATAAGGGCAAGAAAATTGAATTTGCTCATTCTTGTATACAATTTCTTTATAAACCAAATTTTTGCACTTTGCTTTGCCAAATCTAGAAGCAGCCAAATGGATGAGGATATCAATTCACATATCTGGGACTTTCCTTTGAATGAATTTGAATGAATTTAAAGTGGTTGCAGTAATTTTCACAAAGCCATTTTTATGCAGATAGAAATCGAAATATTGCATATACAAAAGTTGAAGAATAAATAAAATGTAGGATTAGATAAAGCTTCTTGAACACAGTAAAAATAAATATCTAAATTTTGCACTTTTAGAGCATCTACAAAATTGTTGGAAAGTCGAAAAAACCTGTTCGAAGTGAAAATATACCTGATACTTGTGTCGAGTTTGTTGCTTTTTACTCTGCTGAGAACTGTACTAGTAATTTAAGCTCATTTACTTTGAAAGCATGCCAGAATTCAATATTTTTTAAATTCCGTGATACAAAAATGTAATAATAAAAGTCGAAATAATTTTTTAAACTATATATTTTTACTATTAATATTTTAATTTACATAGAATTTCTCACACTGGCTTTAAAACTATGACACTGACTACAGCAATCACTGTGTATCTTACTTATATATAGCAAATTTCCAGCATAAAAATCTCGTTTCAATAAAAATTTATGTATGTATAATGTGCTGTGTGTGAAACTTAATAAATATAACAACAATAAAGGATCTAACTATTGAAAGTCTAAGAGGAGTGAGTGTATTGGATATCATGAGTTGCGGGTATTTTGAGAAATCGTAATTGACTTCGCGGTATGGAAAATCCCAAAGAATGTTTATAATTGAATGGATGCGAAATTAGGTTAAAGCTAAACAGCGAAAGAGACTGTAAGTGTAAAATGATGAACCAAATCCAACCGTCAGTAAGCGACGCTATAGGGGGTCGCTCCTAAAGTCCCTGGTTTTCCAAAGTACCCCAAATAATTACGAAAGCAATGGTGAAAGCTAACAAGAATGCTGAAAAAAAAAATTAAAAACAGGAAAAAATAATATTTTAAAAAAGCAAGAAACCAAAATAAAAACATCAACCCACGCTTCATAGTTCATTCGCTAGCCTTTGCTTCGGCATTAAATTTTCAAACCGATTACATACATTTTTTACGCTGGTGTGTATGTAAGTGCCGGTTTTTTTTCTTTTCAGCACATTCAAGTGCCCTTCAATAAATGCCAATAAAAGGCATGCACAGAGGCAAGAGCTGTTACACGCTGAAATCATTAATTAAGTGAATTTCCGCGAAAGGCATAAATACCAATAAGATTGCTTAATTGCGAAAAAACTCATACATAATCGAAAGTCATTAAATATTCGATTAACTTTATAGAAAGGTTGAAGCCTGTTAAACAACCTCGTTACGTATACGCCACCGCCAACTCATCCGCATGCTGAACAATATAAATCATTTATTATTTATGAATTTTTAATTTAATAAAATTGGCCTGTAGGCAATAATCGTCAAAAATTAACATATTCCATGAATAAATTGTTGAATAGTACGAGCAATATTAATAAGTTTGTCACTACTAGTATCTCTCATCATCAAAAAGTGAAAACCAGAAGTTTAGTGTTTAATGTTGCGACTACTACCTCATGAAAATGTAATCAAACTTGACCCTCCTAATTACACACAAAATAATTTTACATGATTCCTCAAAATATAATCAACACTATCTCCCATAAAATGAAAGACAACGTGAACCCTCGTACTGAAACTAAATCCGACCCCAAAGATTTTAACAAACATCACATAACAAAACCTACAAAAATATAAACACAAACCAGACCACGTGATTCCCGAAACTGCAAACAACCCCAATCACGTGACATATATAACATACCACAATCACGTGTCTCTCCAAAATGTAAACAAACCTATACACGTGACCGCTCAAAATGTAAACAAAACCCTTAGCCGGGGTCAATGACCTTTGGCTGAGGTCAATGACCTTTGGACGGGGTTTGTTTACATTTTGGCTGAGGTCAATGACCTTTGGCTGAGGTCAATGAACTTTGGACGGGGTTTGTTTACATTTTGACCGCCGGTCAATGACCTTTGGTCGGAGTTTGTTTACATTTTGCCTGAGGTCAGTGACCTTTGGCCCGTGTTTGTTTACATTTTGGTTAAGGTCAATAACCTTTGGCTGGGGTTTGTTTACATTTTGACCGCCGGTCAATGACCTTTTGTCGGAGTTTGTTTACATTTTGGTCGATGTCATTGACTTTGGTCGGGGTTTGTTTACACTTTGGTTGAGGTCAATGACCTTTGGCCGGGGTTTATTTACGTTTTAGTTTGAGTTTATGATTTTTGGCCGAGGTTTGTTTACATTTGAATCAAGGTCGAGTGTGTTTTTATTTTGAGAGGTTTCGCGTGGGCCTGAAATATCGTATCATAAAATTAAAAAAAATTCCAAAAATGTAGTAAAAATAAGACTTGGCTTATTTCTATAGTAGATTCTTTAAGCTTCCGTTTGATATCATTTTAGGTCCCGTAGCTTTAATATCCACCGAATTATGGTCAATGGAGCACTGAAATTAAAATTATGTATTTTCAATACTACTACAATTTTGACTACTTTTGTGAAAGGGAACAAATGCTAAAATTTTAAGCTTTATAAACTATAAGTGACAAGCTTTTTAACACTGAAAATTTTGTAAAGATAATAGAAAAACTGAGTATTTTATAGCATTTTGTATGAAAGATATTAGTCAGTCTATATTTAGAAATTGTTGAATTTTTTCGAAATTTTGGTTTCCAATCAATTCATGTAAAAATAAATAACTGTTGTGCGGATAACGAAGCCATATTTTGGATTATTTTCGAATATATTATGTTTGTTAGTTAGTTTCTGTTTAGGAAAAATAAAGTATAAACGAAAATAATTTGAAAGTTGTAAACTTTTATAGAATTGTCAATTCTGTATCGAAATTTTCAGTGTTGAAAAATATAATAAAATATAATGCAAAAAAGATTAAACTTTATATATGGGAACCAACCTGATCAATAGCTACTCTGACAACACTTACGAAGATAGATACCAAACCAGCAAGGATATAAAAAACAGTTTTAAAAGGAGAAATCAATATTAGAAAACATAAAATAAATTAAACAACATAAATTCAATTAAAATTTTAAATCTAAAACGATAAAATTCATAACTTCAATAAAAATGTTATATCAACTTATTACTTTAATTGTCTATCAATTTAGGGGTGTCAACAAATTAATTGAATTGATTGATACAATTTAATGAAAAGAAATTGACCTGGATAATAAAGTGCTTCCGGATTTGTTGTCAACTACATTCATATGAATGTTTTGTATTTGTATAAAATCAGAAATATAAGTTTATATAAAAATGCAACAAATTACATCTAATGGCAGTTTATAATTACTATTATTAAGAAAAATAATAATTTATATAACAAATAGCTGGTTGTTATTTCAATCTCTAACAGAAATATTTGAACTTTTTTTTTCTTTTTTACATTATTACATTTCAAACAATGACATTCATAAACACTTGGATTATATTCTTCAAATTAAAAGGCTGGAGTGCAGTTACGCGAATGGGACATTTATACAGCTCCTGGGGGACATACATATTTGTGCTATCTTAATGAGATATTGTAAAATTTAATAAAAATAAATTAAAACTTTCAATGGAAATACCAACATATCCGAAACATATACAGCTAAACTTCAACAAGTTAAATTAACAAAATCTAAGAAGCGGAAAGTAAAGAGCTTCAAGTGCTTGCCTGAGGAGGCAAATTGAGCCAAGCAACAACGAAAGTTTATATGCCAGAGTGCGCTAACAAATTCTGTGACATGAGACCTGACACATGACGGCATTGAATAGGAAGCACTTTATGCATTACAGAAATCTAACAATTTAACCTCTAAATGATATCAAATGGTAAGAATATCAGCTGGTTATTTGAAAAAAGACAGTTAGTTGAATGGTAGTGATTGTAGTTGAATGCACTGTTGAAAAGTTATAATAAATTTAAATTATGTTAAATTTAAAATAAAACTTGATAATTTATTACTAAAAAAATCCTATCAAACTTCATGTTTAATTAAAAATTGGCTTTGATGCTATTCTCACTAAATTTACTTTTAATTTAATTTAATTTTACAAGAATTTAACTAATATATAATCAAAATTTTAGTTTAAAGTAACAAAGCTATCAGTAAAAGGCTTCCGAGAAGAGCGAGAGCCTTCAGTAAACACTACTTAATAGTGCAATGCTTTTACAGTTTCCTTTGCAGCAATTAAAAGTTTTCCGCTTGATAAAGTACCCAACATGAAAGTTAAGATTGCATTTTCTTTACGAGGCAACCATGTGCGATAAAGTTTAATTTTCGTATTACGAAAATTTATTGCACAAGTAATATATGATATGCCAATGTGATATTCATTGAAAAACTTGGTCAAATTTGAAATCTTTCGAAAAAATTCACGTGATTTAAAGCGCGTAAATATTATTTGAAAAAATTGGTCACCCCCATTGAATCGAAGGATCTAAATTATTTTATTGTTTCTATGAACTGATAAGATATGTGATATAATATGCCAAAGAAATTTTTCATATTAAATTATTTATAATCACAACTGACGACCCTTATCAAATTCAAGAGCATTTCAGAAAAGATATTCAAAAAATTTAAGGTCATACAGCTATTTATAGTATACTAAGTTTTAGTTAGCCGTAATCAATTTGAGCAGAAAATCTCTTTGAAATCCTGAAACCCTTAGTTCACTGACAAACATTAAACTCTTTAGCAAATATAAACAAATATCTACATACATACGAGTGTTTATTTCTTCAAACATTCACCTTCAAACAAATAATTTCACTTCCCATAAGTGCATGCTTTAGCTTGACTGCTTTGAAAAGGTCCCTTTATGAGAAAGGTACGATAAATGATTACATAAATAAGGAGCAGCAGCCACTACAACAATATGATACGTATTCATTTACCTTTCGAAAAATATGGTATGGAAATTAGTTGGAGTATGCAATTTCCACACACTTATGAGTAGTTTATTTTAAATTAGCACAACAAAAAAGTGGTCCACATAATGGCTCCGAAGTGACGTAAATTATATTTAATGGGAAATAGGTGAAAAGGCGTTGTGCGTTTTTTAAACTCTCGCAATCTTCCACAGAGTAATATATTACTAGGCATAAACAAATGGCAAATGGTCAAGGCGTCGTCAACTTTTGCTCAGAACCCATAGAGAACCAATGAAGATATCGGAATACAACTTTACACTAATATTACATTGGATGTGTAGCATCTCTCATCTAAAACCTGTCGAAATCGAACTATAACTTTTCTACGTCAAAGTCACCGAAAATGAGAACCTCAGAGCCATAGATAATTATTTTACTGAAAACTGATTATGAGAAAGACGAAAAGAATTTGAATTTATAGTATTTTACTGTGTTCTGCTAAAAAACCGTATATAACCTCTACAATCAAACGGCTTGAATCAGCTAAAAGTCATAGTAGCCATCTGTCTGGCTACTTTTTGGAGATATCAATTTTTGGCATTGAAGACAATAAAGATATGGATGGTATCTGGAAGAGGCTTTGAGAAAAACATTCTCAGAATTTGGTGGCATTAAATTCCAAAGTAACTTTATCCACAATGCATCCACATAATTCGTATTTATATGCGCATTGCTGGATACACAACTCTAATAACACACCATTGGTAAACTCGTATTAGCAGCAGTGAAATATTTATGTACGTATCTTGCAACAAATAACACATAAACGTGTATATCCCGCGTTAGAAATCAACACGAGCGGAGGCTTAATTTGTAATTCACATATACATAAATTCTATCCAACGCACGCGAATACCCCCGCAGGCATCATTTCACCATCTTGTTATTTTAAACCACTGCTGACGTGCATGCTTTACTGTTGAGAATTTTAGCCACAGGCGATTTCTCGAAAATTCAATAAATTCAAGTTTAGATTGTGAAGTGTGTACGTGTTGAGGCTGCAGAGTGCCACATCGGATAAGTAATGAATTTTTGACAAATTTTAACAAATTCCTGTTAAATGTTCGGATAAGTAATGAATTTTTGACAAATTTTAACAAATTCCTGTTAAATGTTCGAATTTTACTTTTTTAGTATAATGGAAAATATAAATTTCATTATAATTATAATGGAATAGAAATAGAAATATAGATGAATGAAATAGAATAGATAGGTATAATATTCCTATATAGATATGTATCTGTGATATAATGAAAAGGAAAAACTAAAAAAGTCCAATTGAACATCGTTTATATTCATCTTATGTTAAATAGCAAAGACATTTATTTAATGAAAATAAATGGAATTTGATGGAATTTGTCTCCTCAGTTATAAAGTGTATTAAAACATTCTTAAGATATTCAAACAAGAATCAATTCAGTAATATGATCAACATAATTTAAAACAAGAGAATGTCCTCGGCATACAACAAATTTAGAAGGGCAAACGAGCTAGGACTGATAAATTAAATAAAAGTCCAATGAGGACAAAACAACACAACAACATATGGATCAAATAAAAAGTAGCTCAGTGGAAATGTAAATATAAGTATTGTTACGGTTAGATATGATGCGGTGTTTAAACATCAATACGCATTTGATATCACTTTATATTTTATTTAAGAGAAATAATTTAAAATTAATTAATTTCATATTTGAATATACGTATGTATGTATTATGGTTTTTGCGTTTCACTACAAAATGTATATGTTACGTCTCTATATCAGAACTTTTTAACCGCTCTGTAGAAATTAAATTGCTGACTATTATACAACACAATGTCAATTCTTCGCCATAAGTATACTTATTTAGTGATCTAGATTGAAGTAGTCAATAGAAGCTTTAAATTAGCTAAATGAAGTACAAATTAACACCAGTTAAGCAAGAATCCAAGTTCAAGATTTTATTCTCTCTCTAATACCTATGCTGAAGTAAAAGCGAGAGATAGAAGTGTAGTTGGAAGTTATCGCTTATAAGAAGAATGAAAATCTTCAAATATTTTTTTTCTCCCGGCCATTATATTTTCCTCATTGCTTATTAATGTGCTGCGCTTGGTTACTCACATTATTGGATATTAATTCTTCTGGTATTTTAAGGAATACAAAAGCAATTTGTATGTGATCTGCAATAAATAACCAGTCAGTACGCTGAGATAAACCTATACAATGAATACCTAAAAATTGTTACATGTAAATTCAGTATTGAAATTCGTTAAAAATATTTGGATGTCCTGCACAGCTCATTTTAAAGTGATATGGTGCTTTTCGTCTGCCACTATATAAAATACCTAGAAGCGATATCGGTGCAAGTGCATTACATTGCGTGGCAATCACTTTATTCACATAATCCGTGGGCAGGACATTTCGGTTGAGTGCTGCACGCTTATTGCGTTACCGCAAGAGCCAGCGCACCACAACCAGAGCAAACCAATAAACACGATGCAACAGTAATAAAGAGGAAACGCTCAAAGCTAGTAGATATGTGCATATACATACATATATAATACAACATATCAAATTCCAATAAAGCTGCAACAGGTGAAGTTCAAGGGCATATGATCCGCCTACATGGTGTAATGATTTGGATGAAAATGCAGAAGTATTGAAGCGAATATCACAGAAGCACCTTTGTAAGTATACAAATTTTGATAGCTTACGCCGAAATTGGCTACGCATTTTGACTTTGGTGTTTCGAACTCAATTTAGTAAAAGTAAACATGACAACGAGGAGGTGTATAATATATTAATTTACATATGCAGAATCGTAAGTTGATCAACTCACTGATACGTATATACATATATCGATATATATCTATATCGATATAAGTACGTTTAAAGCCAGACGCAAAAAGTGCAACATGGAAATAGTAGACTTCTCCTAGCGAATTATTGGGTCAATTTTGCAGATATCCAGAAAACACCTTTTTGTTCAAGAAGCTGGAACATTGCTTTATATGAAGATAAAAAGAAGTGATCTTAAAAAATACTTATCGGACCACCATCGCACATACATTTACATTTGGATAGCTCAATGTTATTCACTTTTCTATTGCTGAAAATGCTCACATTTATATATTCGACACCACAAGGATAATCAAAATTGACATCCTTCTGAGTGAAACTGACAGCAGTTGGATTGATGTGAAAATAGCAGAATAATGAAATACAAGAAAAAGGAGGTAAAGTAATCAGACAAGCCAGATGAATAAAGACTTTCGGTAACAAAAGAGACATTATATGCGGTTAAACGGTATTACTGAAATAATTTTATGGTTCTGCAAGCAGGTACATAAATGTCTTCAGTAAATGTCAATCAACTCAAATAAAACCATTACCTATTACATGCTGTCTGCTTTAACGACATCAATGCCTCTGAAATAGCTAGTTAGTAAAATAATACTGACCGTTATATGGAAGCCGAATGAATAGCGTAGTCAATCAAGTCGAGCTTAGTCATTCCTCAGTATTCTTCGTCTGCATAAATCTTCATATTTTATGCATCAATTTGTCTTGATTATGTTTTCAGGTTCACCATATTGCTTTACAGTTATTGGGATTGATTTTTCCAAATAAGCAACTGTTTATATAATCTTCTATTTATTTGTTGCTTCGGAGACGGAATGTCAAGAAATTGAGAAATGTGCTAAATTTGTCTGAGAGGTGACTCTATTAAGATTGATATAATTCAGCATGAGGATTAAAAAGGGGATGATATGTCATAAAATAGTGAGGGAGCTTTGAGGTGTAACCTTGGCAGTCAATTAATAGATATATACTCTAATTTCAGGATTGTTTCTATGGTATCACATAAATCAAAATTATAGAAACAAATTAGGATTCAGGATTCAATACATAAATAATAAAGGTCGAAGCCAACCAGCATTGATTTTAAATGCAGCTTCAAAGCTTTGTACGTGTGTATTTTCTGTGCAATTAATTGGCAACCCCTACAAGTTTTGGATGAACGCCTCATTACAATTTGCTGAAATAACTTGTTGCTACTTGCCCCTCCATCGGTAGACTTATTGAAATAATAGCATCGTAAAAAAATTAGATGAAAATTGTGCGCGTGTAGACAACATTGCCAACTTGATTCAGGGACTAGGAATTAGCAGAGGACTAAAAAGAAAACGAGCAGAAAATAAAATACAAAGGCATTCGGGCAACTAACCAACCGGAAAGGCAAACCAAATCAAAACAACAGTACAGCAGAATACTGGCTAACTCAACAACAAACATCGAGAACTTGAAGATGGTGGCAGTCAAGCAACGAAATTCAAATAAAAGCGTTGCGATAAAGTGGAATAAGCGGAATTCAAAAGATGCGGGTGTGCTTTTGATTGCCTTGATGATGTTGATGTTGCTGCCTATGATTGTAATTTTACTGTATATTAGGAATATTTATGACCCCTAATGATTTTTATTATAATTTATATAAACGGAAATCAGTTCACGATAAAGAGCGGCGGTGCGTATACGTAACGAAGGAAATTATGAATGGCAATTTGTTATACAAGGAACCCACAGGAACTTGGCGAATGAGAGGAGAGTGTGAAGGAGATAGTTTTCATGGATAATTTGATAAGCTTGAAGGGAGTTTTGGTATTTTTTCTTGTTTTGCTATGAACTTATGTAGAGGTATCCCTCATACATAAGTACGAAAAAACATTACTCATACGCCTCAGCAAACACATACTACAATTGTATTGACATGTATGTGTCCATTTACAAGTAAGTATAACCCTTGCGTGCCCTTCCTTTTCCCTTCAACTTACTTTTCATTCATATTTTGAGCAAATATTGTATGCTTCAAATCCGAACCGTTACATACACAGATACAAATCTCTTCTGACTTTTCGGACATTTATTTGCACACGTAAAATATTATTTGTCAAGTTTCTCTTTTTTTCATTTCTCTATTTTCTTTACATCCCCACACTTTCGCAACAGTTCCCACGATTTCCTTCAACCATCTGTTGCTTGTCAGCTTTTTATGTGGTTTTAGTTGTTTAGTACTTCTTTTGTATGTTGCTTTGCGATTTTACAAGAAAGCCAAGAGAAGCTTATACTTAAATGATTAGTGGTTTTTGAATCTTCTGTTTGCTTTCCGGGCGAAACTAAAATATGTACACACTGAAAAACAAACATTCACAGAGTGTCTAAACCCTCGCTCAATAAATTGCCAAGACCACACAGCCTGTTGTGTGCGACCCTTGTATATTGACCTTTTTAACCAACTGAACAATATTGTGTTTTTTCACCTTTTGGAATATTTTTTTTCACGAGAGATTCATGAAAATACATTTTAAAATCCTTATATATAAATCTATGCACACACTTGTTGAATTTTGCACTTTCAGTGCCATTTTCTTTGTTTATTTTGATTTCCACCAACAAAAGTCAATATTTTTCATCAAAAGTTCAAATAAAAGATTTAGAAAAATGCTAATATAAGAATAACATGTAATGTATGTATGTATATAGAGTCAAGTAAATAGAAGATACTAAAAAATGTTGCTGCTAGATTACATGCATAAAAAACCAAAAATTGACAAGGAATCGGAAAATATTAACTCAATTTTAAACTTCTCTTTTATTCTATTTGGCTCTTCTGACGTTAATTTTAAATCACACGGAATGCATTTGAAACATAAATAAATTGTTATAAATTCAATTTATATTAAATATATTGTTTGCCTTTTATATAATTTCCGCCAATTAAAAAAAATCACGATATTATGTACGCTACGGAAACTAAACGCAATTACTTGTATATAAAATATTTAGACTTCTATCTCAATATGTATTGTACGCTCACATTGTGATTCGCTACTTTTTCTAATGCATTTTCAACGTGACTTCCGTTCACTACTTTGTTATAAATTGAATTGTTCCACATTATTGACATTGGCATTAAGCATATTTGTGGCGGATGGAGATGGAATGTCGCTATTTGAGATTGTTTTACCGCTACCTAACTTCCGGCGAAGCATCTAACCAAAGAGAGCAGAATAATAGTAGATGAGTAACAAGAAAAACTTGTTGCGTAGAACACGTGTTCGCATTAAAGTAAGAAACTCTTATGAATGAGAAGTACTTAAAAAGTATACATAATTAGTATGCTGTTAAAATATTTAGTGGCATATGAGATGCTGTGCTATATTATTATGCTGAAACGATTGTCTAGTTTGTAGAACATATTCCAAGATATCGATACATCTCTATTGTTACTTTGAAGTGATATAGTTTTTCTGCATTATTGCTGACATCACTATTCAAGTTATGTAGATGTTTTGTTACAAATCTCTTAGTTCAGAATTTGCACATCTTTAAATATCGAGTAATGTAAGGGAATAATGTATAAACAGAACTATAGCGATATAAAAGTTATTATTATTGCAACTGTAACTGTTCCATTGTAATGGAAGAGATGAGCATTTGAAGGGAAGCTGTGAGATTTTTTGAGTGTTATCTGCGATTATCAGCATAACGAAAATGTATGTGAGTTTGTTTTTAATTAAAAATCTTAATAAACATTTCAAACAAACTAATTAATTAAACAATTAATCAATAATCAACTCATTTAAATTGAAACAGCCGAAAATCTGTGTTTCTGTTTATATCTTCTTGGTTATAAAAAATTCTAATATGATAATTTTAAATATTTAATAGAACCTTTCATTTATAAAACACAGAAAAATCACACTCACCTTAAATTAAATTGAATTAACAACTTTTTAAGTACCTGAAAAGAGAAAAGAGTAAAATCTTAGGGAAAATTTAGCAAAAAGTGTTTTTAATATTCAACTTGGGAAGGCAGCTGCACGCAAGCTACCTATAAATACCCATACATTAAATAATTTACAGGAAGGTTGCACTTTTCTATAAGTAAAGTAAAGTTATTTAAAAATTAAATTTAAAACTAAATAATAATGATTACTCATTGACTTCTAATTAAGTTATTTCCACCAACTGATTCACACTTAATTAAATACAAGCGCACTTAAGAGTAACTTTGATACTTACAAAATCTTCGCGACTTAAACCAGGTTTCAGCCTATTTAATATCACAGAACATTGGCGCTTGACCGCATTTACTTTTCTGAGCGCTTAAATAGCAATCAACAAACAACAAATTCTTTGCTAATAATTAGTAATTATCACACTATAACAAGTTTAAAGAATATTCTAAGTGCATGAAGTGTTTTCGAAGTTTTATGTTGCGAAGCTTCGCAACCGCCACTTTAGGTATGAAGGACGGTAATCAAAGAAATGTATAAACATATAAGCCTCAAATGCAGTAACGCTTTAACTACTAACTTAATATCATACAAAACTGTTCTTATATTTATTTTTTTTTTAATGAATGTACCATATTTTTAGTGTGCATGTTTAAGTGCACCAATCAAATGCAACTCAATTGCTTAATCTCTTTACATTTGCTGATATGTACTCTACCTAGGTATCACTCCAAACTCAGTTGGCGAAAACATCTTTTGGATGCAATAAATAAATAGTTGGCTAATTTATTAGCATTTTGTTGTTGCACTAACTTTGATAAAAGCTTAAATTTGACATTTACATGTGATCCGATTAACGCAAATAATTATGATAATTTAATTACCGCATAGTATTTAGTTGTATATATAATGAGCATCATTAAATATCAAACAAAAGGATAATTACTAAATGGAGTTTGCAGTTTTTTAATTTCAATTGAATTATTACGAATATAAGATTAAAGTTGTGCAATTAACAATCATTTAATATATGACATATGTATGTATATAAAAGAAGAGTATTAATTCAAAAAAATATTTTGGCATCAAATTAACAATTTATTTTTTTTTGCTTCTCAATACATAACATAATAATTTAATCGAAATTATCTAAAAAGCCCATTTCAATAATGTGGACAAAGCATTAGGGATAGAATATTAAGCGTTATATGAAACAATGAATATCACAAAAAAATATTAAAATCACAAAATCATTAACACTTCCGTCAAATATGAACATCACCTAACGCCTACATTAGTATGTATAAGCTAAAAGCAAAGTTCAAAACGTCTTTACAGTTCGTTACACCGGTGCAAAGGTCACAATAACAACAGCATATATTATGTAATTGAACGAGTCTTTTTTATAGAGTACATACAAACACATACATTTATGTGTGAAACGCGCCAACGCACATCAAACGTTTTCATTACTTTCTGTTGTCAACATATTTTCGAGACTGAATTCGGTTGGCTTTACAAACAAAGGAGGCAATCATTTACACTATTCTGTATATTTATGAACGCTCACACCGATGCATATGTGACTGAATGTTCATACACGTGAGCAGTACAATATTTTAAAGTAGTCGAAAGTAGATTTTTCATTTTATATGTCCTTTTGTATCTATAGATAGTAAATGTTGATGCACTGTATAAGAGTTTTCCAATGTGATTGCCTTTATGAGTGATGTGCTTGCGTAAGCAGGCTCAGAAACACAGCCTGTGTACACGTTATAGCACTGAAATCCTGTAGGAAATGTTGCAGTTAAGTCCTTATAATCACGACCATTAGTCAGTATTTTCTTCTATAAATTAAAAGACGTACGAATCTACGAACATCCGATTAAAATGTTCAGTAATAGTATTCTATTAGAATTAAAAACTTCATTTTGTTTTTTCATCTCAATGTTCTCAATATTGCAAGTTTACTTTGATAATTTCTTATAAGTATATGCCCTAATATGTTCAAAACTTTTTAAATTCAAATTTTTAAATCTATATGGTATGTATAAGGATTATCATATCCTAATAATGGTTCCGCATTTAAACAATCAAAATGCCTGAATGGAATCTTAAATTTTCCTAAAGGGTAGTCTATACATGTGTACTCCGAATAAACACGTTCGTATCGGGTTGAAGTAACTCAAGTCATTTTGATAGCTGCACTTACTCGCTTGTGAGGTAAAGCCATTACTTTTAGTCTCAACAAAATTGCCTCTCATGTTTACTGTGTCAATTTTACGCTGCATAACTGGAATGCTAATTTTTTAACACTCCCGTTTGTTTGATCATAACAAAGTAATGTTTATTTCCTAATTTATAGTTCAAAAAACCCGTTGTGAGTTGCTTTTAGGACACCTAACATTCCACAGAACACCTAAAGAGTGAGCAGCAACTCCTTCAATTTTAAACCTCAACATAATCTGTGTACCTGTTCATACAAAATTGTATTTTTCCTAGTACTAGTGATCGATTATAATTGCATAGAAAGTGGCAACACTTGTATGAAAAGCTGCAATTTGCCGATAATCCAATATAGAGCCACATAGAAAAAGTTTCACAGCAGTGGTTAAGAGTCAATTATTTCAAAACGCATAATAAAACGAAGAATATGATTGCTGAGCTGAGCAGGTAAATTGAATAATCGACTTTTCAGTAAACCACCCTAAAAAATTCATAAATGTGTATGATGCCCAGGTGCTGTACTACGAGGATATTATTTAGTTAGTGGCATCTCTTTTATACAAGTAAATATGTCTGCATGAAATATTCATACAAAATGCATTTCCCTATCAACTTTCGTTTACACATGACGCCTGTCTTTTTGTAGCCCACATTTCTTTATGCTGCCTTTCAACTTCGACTACTTTGAAGAGTGTATTCACTTGAGTCTATTTCATTCATAGCTGGTGGCATTGTGCGCACCTTTTGTGAGTTTATCATCTTCGATTCGCCTGTAGATGTTGTCCAGCCGTATACGGGAGACGAATCGTACATGCATACTGTGGGCTTACGCATTTATGCCACTCACTGCTATTGTGTTTATACAAGCGATTGTCAATGCTCGCAGTTCGGCTTTTTCAATTTAAATTTGCATTGAAATTCAACTTTTACCACTTTACTGTACTCTCTGACATATTTCGTGCGCTTTACACGATGAATGTTGAGCTTAAACTATGTACAGTAATAGCTCTCTTTAGAGTAAAACACAATTCATCTATAGTACTCTACCTTAGGAACAGTAAATAACAAAAGTTTTTATTGTGAGTCGTTTGTGACCTCTATCTTCTCCAATGGGTTTTGCGGTCCCAAGTCATCATTGTTATAGATTTCACATTTAAGTGTAGTGTATGCATGACCTTCGACTTAAGAAGTGGCTATTACTTTTCTTTCACATTATTTGTTGCCACTTACAGTCGACTGATATAAATTTCAAGTTTACCCAAATACCTAAACAGCTTTTTGAAATCCTATATTGGCAGTACACTAACTAAGGGACACACTTGCGATTGGGAAAATGTCTTTGATACTTATTAACTTTTCTGTTTTATTAGCTTTGCATAAAAAATGCTATTTTGCCTACTATGGTATTGAAACACAAAATAATTGCCATAATAGTAATTAATTAGTGCTCAAAAAGTATTACCAATCCATAAATAAAATCGCTATTTTAGTTATTCTCAAGCATCCGCACATAGTATAGAAGTAACAGCGATACCAATTATTGTACTACTCGTTGTTACAAAAGTAAGTATTTTCGAAAAGCCATAGAATTAACCACTTTAAATATTACGCCTTAACTTTCCTTTGCAGCACATCATGTCAAACTTGAAAGATCGGAAATTTAAATGCCACCCAAAGAGTCTCGACAGCAAAGCGTATATATCTACAAAGGCAGAGCGAAAAACTGGAAGGGAATGCACATAAAAGACAACATCTCAACCGCT
Source organism: Zeugodacus tau (assembly GCA_031772095.1). Lineage (NCBI taxonomy): Eukaryota > Metazoa > Arthropoda > Insecta > Diptera > Tephritidae > Zeugodacus > Zeugodacus tau. Next base: position 45,465,626 of record CM062650.1, read on the forward strand.
TAGAGCGTTCGCCACCTTTTGAATCAGCATTGTGAATATTCAAATTTAATTCGTTTTTCGGTAGCCAAGGTGTACACCCCCAAAGTTTGCATATAAACAAGTTATGCAATACAGATATGCAAACAGTGGAATTTTAAGTGCGTTTGTTTTTTTTTTTTTGATGAATGTAAACAATTGCTGTGAAAAGGAATTTTCGCGCACCGCCACCTCAAACCTAGCATATGATATATATATGTACATATGTACGAGTATATGGGAATTTCTATCTAAGTTTCAGTAGAGTGTAAGCGAAGAAAATGAAACATTGTATTTTGGCTACTTATATATGTATGTATATACCGATGAATTTTGTTGGCTTTTGATACTCTCGCAACGTGTTGCACAACCAAGCTCTGGAGCAGAAAAGTAACCATGAAATTCTTTAGCCATTTAAAATACACTACCGTTTGAATTGAATCAGACACTTTAACATAATTTTAAATAATAGAAAGACATAGCGTTTCATTTGTCATGGCGTATGAGTAATATTATAAACGTCTAACAATATTATTATTTAATAATATAGTTAAAAACAAAATATAGAATTATGTGTAAATTTAAATATACAACTTTCTATGAAACTGCCAACAATTATTTACATACTTGTAGTTCAAACGTGAATACTTGTACTAAACCCCTGCAATAAGGTCGAAACGACTTTTTTAACCTTTCCACCAAGGCAAATTTGGGTCCCACCATTATCTGTTAAAATCTGTTAGTCGGTAACATAGCTTGCTGAAAGTGGTGGAGTTTAGTTGCTTTCTCAAAAATAATACCATTCATTTGATTTCACATCCCAATCAAGATTTTAGTGTCATTAAACATCTTACCGACGTCACTATAACACATTCTTGAAAAATTTTCCACTTTAAACGTCGTTTCATGTACACTCTCAAACTTAATATGTTCACATCGCTTGTCTTTATCACATTTTGGGAATATCATATATCCAGACTCGTGCGACAGATGGCAAGTAGCAACTATAATTAAAATCATAAAAACTGTCCACTTTTCGAGTTCACATATTGTGCTTCTGTTTTGGGGATGAAAGGAGCGTAAAGATATAGTTAGCAACAGAATGTAGTGATAAATCGGAAAAATTACGGTTTGTAGTGATTTATGGGCCAAATGACGTCATTGGGCCTTACTTATTCCGTTATGATCAAGACCGGAATGTTACTGTGAATGGGAATTGCTACCGCTCAATGATAACCGAATATTTTTGGCCCGAATTTGATGATAGGGACTTGGGCAATATGTAGTTCCAACAGACGGCGCCACAATCCACACGGAGAATGTCACAATCGATTTATTGAAAACCAAGTTTAATGAAATGTTAAAATTTAATTAAATTTCTTGTTGTTAGTTTTTTTGTTAACTCTTCTAATAAAGTGTTTTCATTTTATTTTTAATTTATGTTCTTATTAAAGAATAATTGGTAGCCATGTCGCATTCATGAACATATTGCACACACGTGGTCATATTTTTCCAACATGTGTTCGACAGCTGATGCGCTTATTGATAAATCATTTGAACAATAACAGTGAGAACCTGAGCGTATTTGCAAAGCGAAATGGAACGATGTCAACATATGAGTATATAAATCTTTGCTATGTAATTGCGAGCGTTTTATTATATATATTTGTTATCCAGCAGTTTATTTTAACATCCATTAAGTGCCAAAGGATTGGTGAGTATGACGTGCAGGTTAAATTAAACAGCAGATTTGTGACAAAAAACTAAATTGTCATTTGCTCCAATAAATTACTAGAATAAATACAACAAACCGTGTTTTTATAGTTGTATTTTATGAACGACTGTATGAGAGAGTGCTAAATGAACGCATTTGCCCCTGAAGCGAAGTCATGCGCTTGTAGCAAAGCACTAAAACGTGACTGTCATATTTAATGCCGTCATACACCCCTCGCTATTTTGATATTCTAGTGTTATAGTTCTTATGCTTTAGTTTAAAGTTGTGTTATTTGAAAGCCAAATAATTGAGTACCAATGAACTCTGTGGCTTAATGGCAGTGGATCAGATAATATATTAATTTATAGAAAAAAATAAAAATTGTATAATTTTATTTATTAATATTGAGTATATAAAGAATCAATTCATAAAACTGTCATACCAAGATATTTCCATAAATAAGATAAAGTCAAAACGTGCTATAATTTATTACTCCCGCGATAACTATACTTATTACAATAAAAAACCACAACTACTAACACTACTGCTTATAACAAGGACATTGTGAAAGGGGATTCTAGTAGAGAGTTATTTACGTTATCAACCATTTATTACCGCACAAGCTACATAAAAATATTCACTCTCATCATTTCATCATTATGTTAGTGAAATACATTGTAGCTTTTTGGGTGTACCTCTTCTTAGACACTTGAAATGATTTACTGACTACTCTGACAGAATATACAATTTCACTTTGAGCGGTTAGTTTCGACAGAAATTGTTGCAAACAGTTCATTAGTAAATTATGACAGTTGCATAGGAAATTCTTGGTGATTGTTTGAACATTTGTCCCTATCAATAATGCGGTACGTGTAAAATGAGTTCTGGCTTCATTGAAATTCACTTGCATGGCACTTATTCGATATAACAAACAGATAATTGTCCAACCTAATGAATTAATTTAAGTTTTGTTTATTAATATCGGAAGAGGAAGCAATTATACATATGTAATGAGGATCCAGGATTTATTATTAGTACCAAAAGATGGTTTCTTAATTCACAATTACTTCAGAAGATGAAAAGGTGAGACCACGCGTTTGTAGATCTAATCTAAGAAGCATCTATCTTATATTTCAGGAATAAATTAACCTTCTATAATAGCAAAAGGACAGCAACAACATCAAAAGCAATGAAATCATTTCCACAAATTTGTGGTGTACTATTCTCAATCCGAAACATGAACACCTTGGCAAAGCAAAGCCACAGATTAACTGACGAACTAATTAAAATCCACTTACATCCGAACCACTGAAAGTCAATTACCTTTTCGCCACTTGTTGCTAACTAACATCTAACGATGCAAATCAGCATCTCAGTAACTCACCGCACACTCGATGATGTTTCCACAATTTGACAGAGAATACAATTTCGAATGCAAAACAAACTTGACATGCAACAAGTAGAATACTCGAAAGCTGTACTAAATATGTATGTATATGTTACTGCAGCATAAACAATTCCACAGAAGAAAAGCATTTATAGATGCATGTTGAACATATGAACTTATTTCTTCCTTTTTTATAATATTATGTCGACAAAAGGAAGTTGACTGTTACTTTTATATTAAAATTCCCATTACATCTATAAGATTAATTTCACAGTGCATGATTATATCTTCATATATGTTCTTAGTATAATTAAGAGACCAACACACATAAGCGACAGCTGCCAACGTGCATCGTCTTGCCTTTATTTCCTGCCAACCACTAACTACTTTCCCCTCTTTTAACATTTGTTTCGCAATATAAGTGAAATTTATGTTAATAATAATATATTAAGCTACTCTTCTTGAAATTTATACGAAAATCTTTACTTAAAGAAAAATTAATGAACACAAAGCTACTTCGACACTTTATAATCACTCTAAATCAATCTTTTCAGATGATAATGAATACATGAATAAAATGAACCACAATGTACCAAATGAGTGATAAAATCAAACACAGTTCATTGCATGACAGTTATCTAGTAACTTTCCGATGACATGAAACATTAAATTCATCTTTCGCTCAGTGAGTTTATATTACGGGCATGGGCAAAAGTGCTTTGCACTCAAAATCAAAATGAACATGAATTTGTGTGGAAAAAATAAGAAAGCACTTAATGCCATCTCTGCATAGGCATTAATGATTTTTGAACTAGTCTCTGAAGAGTGTTGATTTCATACTATGAGTCTCAATTATTATAAATATGAAGAGAAGGAGTAAGTTAACAAGGCTGAAAAGTGTGGATTCAGGGGTTGCCTTGTTTTTATACAGTACCCGAAATAATTAGAGAAACAATAGCAATAGTGAAAGAGTGTGTTAATTATTGTAAAACGAAAGTATAAAGACAACAAAAAAATTTTCGAAAAATTGTGATTTTATTTAGCAAGAAATGTCATGTTGTTTATATCCTTCTAATGCCTTTGATTCAGCATTGCATTCATAAACCGATTTTCTTGCTCGGGTGTGTTTTTTTCCTTTCAACACATTCAAAGGTCTTTCCATAAAAGACAGGCTCAGAGGCATAATTTGTGCGCTGAAATCATTAATTAAGTGAATTTCTGTGAAAGGCAAAAATATCAATAATATTTCAAAATTGCGAACAAACTCATACATAATGAAAGCAATTAAATATTCGATTAACTACGTAGAACGGTTAAAGGCTATTAAGCAATCTCATTATATACACGTCACCACTAACTCCTCCGTATGCTGTACAATTTGTATATATACAATTTATGAGTTCGATACAAATAAAAATATATAATTAGTAAGTAGTCCATTAAAATATATTATTATTCAGAAAATGTCATTTTTTAAATTTTCATGTTGAAATGTCCTTTTTGAACCAGTTTCATCAGTTTGACTATCCATAATGTGGATACTTACATAACTATATAGAGGTAAATAAATTATAATTTTCCACTTTTTTATAATTGTAAAATTACAAAAATTAAATTGATTGACAGTACACACTCCTTTGTACTTTTTATTAAAATGTTCTCCTATCAGCTGTGGAAAATTTAAATATTTCCTCTAAATTTGGCGATTTACCGCATGAAAATGAAGGTATACTATTTAAATGGAAAATAAATCCGTTGTAAATCGTATATAAAACTAAGTGCCGTCTAGCCGACCTTAATTAATAAAACGTAAATGCAAAATTCTTCTGGATATATGTATGTAACTCTTGATAATGCTGGTTTAATTAGTTCGTAATACATGTCATTCATCAAAAAACATTTGCCACAGCACATGTGTAAGTATTTATAAATAACATACGTTAACTTGTAAGTACGGGTGGTTTTAAAGAACAATACGGCAACATAACACACGCGGGTTTTCATGGTGGTTAATATATTTTTCCGATCTAAATATAACAATCTGTTGAATAAAAAAAATTATTTTTGTGTGTGCACATGGTCCTCTCCCACACTCTGTCATTCATCATGTTTGTAACTGTGGAGTGGACAATTTGAACTAAATGCGAGGTTGAATGAAACGAAAGCAGAACTTAATAGAATATATTGTAAATAAGGGGAGGTTTGCACTAAAAATATTTATGCTAGTTCGTATTCTGCGAGTTCTTATACTGAGCAGTATATTATGACATGTGCAAATTTTAATTGAAATAAATTAGAATTAAGATTAGAACTGAACATTCAATAGTTTTTTACAAATCTGCACCTCATAGTGTGCATCAATCCATATGCAAATATGAAAGTGTTTATTAATTTAATTACTATTCAAAACTAAAAAAGTTCTTTTTAAAATATATATATAGATAGAATAACGGAGTTATTCACCTTTTCTCAAAGCAAGTTGCTACGTTAGCAATATAGCTTGTATCCTTTAAGGACAGAAAGAAAGCTTGTGTAGAAGGTTCTTTTGCATGCACCTCTTAGTCCAGACCAGCACCAAATGATTATTACCTGTTCCTGTCAATGGCGAATTTTGAATTGATTATGAAAATAGCAACAAGTGTTTCTATAATAGTGACATTATGAAATTTCAAAATCTCAACAAGTTGTTGAACCAAACTGTGCATATTTTAAATAAATCAGATTATTCTAAATAATGTATTAATAAATTTAATGTAAAAATAATGAATTTTTTTATACTATACTTAATTTTTTCATCGTTAGGAAAGATTGGTTCATAAGATTAATAACACAGTCATGTCTTGGGGGTCTGTGTGTTTTATGTTTTTGGGGTCGCTGAATCCGAATTCGAGGTATATTTAACTCCATCAGATCAGGGTTTTGAGATAACCCCGGAAAGCCAATATGGCGGACAGCGTTTTTAAAACTTCATCGGAATTGCTTAAAAGTCGAAGGTTCTCGGGGTCGCTGATTACGAAGCCGGTGTCGGTTTGTCGAAATTCAAAATGGTGGAAGCAATATGCCGAATTTTTAAAATTCATAAATGAAAAATATATCTAGACTGTGATATGAGCATATGCATTTGGGTAATACAATTTAATTATTTAAACCATTCCTTTCTTCTAATATTTGGGAAAATAATTACCTAAACTGATAATTCATTACTAGTAGTTTTTACAACAATCAAATCAAAACATGGGAGATAAATCCGGGGTGCATATTTTTGTATTGACAAATATGTCGGTTAGTTACATAAAATAGTGAGATAATAGTATAAACTTAGTTCTGATTAAGTAATTTATATCGAATATGATAAAATATTTGGAATAGTTTATTTTACATTATGGGAAACAACCACTATTGAAACATACCATTACACACGTACCTAAAATTTAAAACCAACAAAACGTTATACATATATACAGTAGCTAAAATACGGGGTAAAGAATATACTGAAATTAATTGTTGGGATTTTCCAAAAATATCTTTGATCTACACAACCATAACGCATGATATCATGGTAACGGTAGAAATATAGGGGATTAAAAATTTAAAATTAACCTACTTAATGATTACTAGCCCAGAAACATTTGAAAACAAACTTTTAGCGCTACTGTTAGAACAAAGATCGCTTCTTTACCGAACTCATTCTCGGAATTAAACAATTAAATTCCCTATTTAAGTACTTAATTTGTTCTTCATAAAAAAGGACACAAAGATGTGGTAGGTATTTATCACCCACATCAGGTAAGTAAGTAAATAAACAAAGGACATTGATTTTAAAGCACACGCCTTTTATTTAATTACCTGTGATTGTTTTAAATAAAAGAAGTGTTTAACCTTGCAACAAACCATCGTGGTTGCCACAGGTAGAAAAAAATACGAAAAAGGCTATATAAAAAGTCCGAAAACATTTTCTGAAAACATTAGTAAATCGACATTTCTCGAGTAAGCATCGGCCCAAATCCTAAACCAAACAAAATGCAAAGTGTACGAACAGTGTACACAAACCAACAAATAGAAGTTTTAGAGGCGGAGTACGCAGCAAATAAGTTTGCGAAAGGTGCTCGACGAAAGCAAATCGCACAACGTATTGGAGTGCAGGAAATTCAAGTGCGAACTTGGTTTAAAAATAGAAGAGCGAGAGAAAAGAACGAGAACTTCAAAACCACAACGACTAGTGCATCGATAGAACAAAGTACCGTACCAGCTTATCAACATACCTCTTTAAAGAGGTCAAGAACTGACGATCTGCACGACATCAAAGCGAATGATCTCAATCAATCAAATTGGATTCTGCCGCCACCTGCTTGTCAACATAGCTCAACAATTGAGAACGAGATTATGGGGTTCGCTGCGAATGATCTCAATCATTCAAGATGGATTCAGCCGCCACCCGCTTTTCAACATAGCTCAACAATTGAGAACGAGATTATGGGGTTCGCTGCGAATGATCTCAATCATTCAAGATGGATTCTGCCGCCACCTGCTTGTCAACATAGCTCAACAATTGAGAACGAGATTATGGGGTTCACTGCGAATGATCTCAACCAATCAAATTGGATTCAGCCACCACCCGCTTATCAACATACCCCAACAACTAACGATATGAACGTTTTTGAACATATCTCAACTGACGATTACAACTACATCATGGAATTCATTGGGAATAATCCATCAGATTGTATTCAGCCACCACCCGCGAAAAAACCTAAGATACAGATATTGGAGCAACTGGTGCTTCATCCGGATACAAATTGTTGGATACGAATTTAAGATGTCCTCCACCATACTGCATGAGTAGAACATTCAATTAGATAATGTTCTCATATTCTAATCATATTTTTATAGAAATCATTTTAATTAAGTAATTGTGAACAAAACTAGAAATAATAAAAAACACAATCTCTAAAAATATTTATCTCTTTCCTCTTTTTTCTATCTATACATATTGACTCAAAGTGAATAGGAAATACTCTGAAAATTCTGTGTGTCAACCTCTAGTTGAATCGGTCTTGTCCGACTATCATCAGATAGATCACTAATATCTAAAATGCAATCCAGAGAAATATAACAGCTATGGAAAGACATTTAGTAAAATGTCTTTATTTAAATAAGAAAGATATGTAGGTCGGGTTAATCCTAATATAATCTATAATAAATAGATTGAATTTATTGGGTTCCAGAAATCGATCATTGGATTTATGAAAATATTTCTTTAATCAAAAATACTATAATGTCATCGGAGAATTCATGTTATCGGTTAATATCTTGGGATAAATACTTTTAAGCCACCCTAGTCAGTACAGCCCACGATAAATGACACGTGCGTTTCTGAGAGGAATGTGGGCTAAATGCTAAATATCATTTCACTTGCTAGTATTATTTTTATTTTCCATTATACTATTTCACAGTATACAGTATAGCGAAATTCTTTTGTTTCGTAATAAATTAATGAGTGTAAAAACTATTTCAATACTCACCAGGTAGTGAGCACCACCTGTTGCTTGTCAAAAGTCAGTGAAATGAACAACATGAATGTTTATAAGCCTGAGAGCACTGACAAGCTGTGTCACATGCGACTTGTCACGTGACGGCAATGCCGAGAATGTTCTGCTGCAAGTAGTGATGCGCTGCAATATGCATGAAAGTGCATTTGTTTAAGTAAGAAAGAAATATGAAAACCAAATATATACCACCGACTACCACTTTAGTTTTATATTGCTAACTAATAACTTTGTTCCAGTTAGTGTCTACTCCTTTTTAAGTGAGTTTTTATGTCAAACAATTAAAAGTTGACTAGTTCACAAAGTTGTAAGTTCAACAAAGATATTTTGTGGTTTGTGTTTTATAGCAATCCAAGTACTTTTCTTTGAATTATGAATATATTATGTTTCGTTTATTTGGTGCTCATTGTAGACCAACAATAAGGAAATATATACCTTAAATAAAACTCACAATAATTGCAATTGGTATTCAGCTTGAGATTTGTTCGTAGAAAGTTTAGTTTTTAAAACTTCTAAAACTACAAAGACGGCGATAATAAATATGTATGTTTACCGAAAAATATAAAATAAAGTCTATATAAAAATTTTTCAGGAATTTCCCAAAGAGAAATATTCTTGTAAAACATATTAAATAGAATATTATTGAAAACTCAAAACGTTTCAGTTAAAATTCCTGCTAATTCTTGTTTATCGGAGCGTTAAAATGCTGACAGCTTAGTTATGACAACATACCGATGACACATTAGCAAACAATGTAATATAAAAACATACTTATTCATAAAGATATTTCTTATATATGCTTTAACAATCAAAAATGCAAGTGGTTATGCGCTGTTAAAATTGATATTGAGCAATATTTGTATGTACGATGTATATTTTCCCATAGATGGTACATTTATTGTCCATTTTGAATTTGCGTGTTGCACCATTTCAATGCACGAAATACCCTCACAGGCACCATTTCACCTGTCTGCTCTGTTAAACCACTCTTGATATGGTAGTCATGCAGGTTCAACCATTGGAATGAAAGTTTTGCCACAGGCGATTTATCAAAAATTCAATAAATCCTTGTTTAGAGTGTGAAGTGTGTGTTGAACGTTGCTGTGTGCAACATCATACAAGTAATGAATTTTTGACAATATTTCAACAAATTCCTACAAAATATTCGACTTTTTTAATATACTGAAAAGCTGAATTCCAATTATAATTTCTCGTTTTTTAAGCTGAAGGCTATAGCGAATGAGAATTTTCAATGCTTTGGAAAACTCTGCATATGGATATATTTATGATATTGTGTTGAAAATCTAGTCTGAAATATAGGATATACCACATATGATCACACATTTTTTATTAAAGAAAAATAAATGAGGCATTCTCACCACTTTTATGACAGATTTAAAAAAAATATTCCACGGAGTTTTATGCCAATGAATATCACTTATATTAACTTTATCTTAAAACCCAAACACATATTCATAACCTAAAGAAAAGTACTTTATATCAGAGTATACCATAAAGTCTTGACGGCATTCGTCGGCAAAGCTGTCAATGGCGCTACGTATTCATAATATATTCAAAAAGAAGCAAATTTAGTAATAAGCTCAACATAATTTAATACAAAAGAATGCCTTTGGCACGCAAGAAATTTGCATAGGCAGACAGGAAAGTGACGACGAGCCAGAATTGATGAATTTAATAAAAGTCGAATGAAGACAAAGAGCTAATTCTATAGTTGCCGTAAGTAAACAAGCGACGAGTTTCAAATTGTCGCTGCAGAAGCTCTATGAGAAAGAAACAAAGCGTTGTATTTCATCATTACGATCTGGTGTCAAAGTGCAAAAATTATAAGGAATATTCGAGCCGAAGACAACGGTAATGTGAATGTAAACAGCGGGGCAGAAAAAATAAAATAATTGCGATACAAAATATATAATACAATTCATAAGACTTAAAGAATATTTTATCATAACATTAATATAAGATAAAAATGAGTTAAACCATAATATGGTTCAAAATTTTCATCATCCGTCATTAACTCACACCTCTAGAACATGCAATAATGGTTTAAACATCCTACATTCAATAACCACAAGTCAGAAAAAACAACTTCACAAAGATAATAGAATGCCAGACGGGTAATGAACTCTTCACAATACCGTTATTATACACTAGTTACACATTTCCCACCTAAAATATTAAAATTTATACCCTCAAAGTTTTATGAAATAGTCGCATGAATAGCTTTAAGGTCGTCAGTGTTTTGCATATTGTCCGCAGTTATTTGCGAAATCAAACCCTATTATCACATACCAAAAATCAAAAATTATTTGCGTTAAGCAGGGTTGACCGGCGCCACGAAGGTCGGAAGTGCAGTCAACCCTACGAAATAAGAACAAACATAAGAAAAACAAATATTTCAAAAACAAGAAATAGCAACAAAATATGAAAATTTATCATAAAAGAATCAAAGTTAAATTGAAGGGTAGCAATACAAATGGAGTGAACTTTAAATACCAACAAAAAGGAACTACTTGGTAAACTAAAACGAACACATTGGTATAAAATATCAGTTGATCCACAGCACTAACTATATATCTAAAATCGAAAATTGCAAAAACGAAACACTACAAAATACCAATGGTGCACTTACATATTTATTATGCGATCTAGCTTTAAGTAGTCAAGAGCTAATTAAGCTAAATTAGCTGAAGGAAGTGAAAATTAACCACAAAGATAAGTTCAGTACAGTTTCACTGCTTTTTCTCCAGTTTTTCTGTGTCGGAAGTGGGAGCGGAAATGGTGTGGCTGAAAATTATGTGTCAACGGTGGTTGCTGGTGGTAAGAGGATTTAAAATGAAATAAATGAAAAATGATTTTTGACAGGAAAGCTTCAATTTTGATTGACTTTTTAATTTTTTTACTCCACCGATTACTTCATTATCCTTGTGGTATATTAAAAAATAAAACAGTTAGCTCTGGAGACTGAAAAAAATTAGCCTGGAGAGGACTGCGGGATTTACCAAACGCTGTAAAATATTTTTCGTCAGTTGAAAATACGGAATTTTATGCATATATGTATTCGCATTTCGTGCAGAGCTGCATATTAATTGCAATTGAATAAACACATGAATTTTGCAACAGTGCATCATCTGCTCCAGGACACTGCATCATTGCGCATGTAACACGTTGCGCGCAAATCACTTTATGCTTAAAATCCGTGGGCAGGACATTTCGGTTGAGTGCTCAGCGTTTATTGCTTTACCGCAAGAGTCAAACGACCAGTGCTTGACCGAAGCAAAAACGCAAACACAATAATGTTGCTACGTGGGTGTATTCACACTGCAACAGGTAAAGTGCAAGGATATATGATACGCCTACATTGCCGTAATAAGCTGAACGAAACTGATACTCGTATATAAGTAGAAGTGAATATCACAGATGTACGAATGTATTTACATATGTAAGAACACAAAAGTACAGTCAAAAGCCTCTACACTTGGTAGTCAATCAAATACGAGCTATCCATCAGTACACATCACATAAATCCTCATATTTTCATGCATCAATTTGTCATGATTATATTTTCAGATGCTCAATATTTCTTTACCGCTGCTGTGGTTAATTTTTACAAATAGCCAACCAGAGCTTCAATCTTAATTTACCATTAATTTTTGCTTCAGATGTTCAGATACTGCAAAAAACATCCAATGAAAACCGATGCAATCGAAGGCAGCTGCCGCTTCAGCTGGAGACGTAATTATACCACAATTTTAAATAAGGGAAGGTGCAAAAGCAGTAATAATATTAATACGTTTTCATGTTTCCTCCTTGCTTGAGGAAATCATATTATACCTAGGGAACTTTTTGTCTTCTCCTTTTAATTATTATCCATTTTCGTTTTCAGATAATGTCCTCCTGCTTTACACCTGACGAATTTTATCAAATTGACATGAATCACTTAAATGAATATTGTTTAATGTTAACATAAACTTTTGAAACTGATTGATCATCATCGTGGTTTTAGTTTATAGAAGAAAATTACACCAAACTTTTTGAAATTAATAAAATAAAACAAACTAATGTACAAACAAATGACAATAACTAATAATTAAGATTTACATAAATTTGTTTGGCACGACAAACATGAACAAAAAAAGCATTCATGTAAATGTTCAAATCAAAACAAGCAACGAATTTCACGAAAGATATGCGTGGGATAATAACACCGATGATTATAATGGTGATACTTAGGGAGATCGATGATGTGAATCGTATACGCAACAAAAAAATTTATTAAAGGCAATTTTTCGTACAACAAGGTCACAATATTGCGAATATGGAGAAAAGATAATAAAAATTTAAATGTTCCAACAACAAAGCTTTTTATGAAATTTGGTAATTTTGTATGGTTTCATATGGTATCATTTTCATTTTAAATAACCATAATTCGTCATGGTTGGGAATTTTTTGTGAGTTGCAGTGTGCTATAGATAGTCTTTTAAGAATATGTGGAGGATAAATATTCAAAATCCCGTAAAGGGCTTAAACTGCTGATTTAACGGTCTCAATGGCCAGCTATGAAAGTATCGCTGGCGACAGGATTTTTCATCAATTCACAATAAATTCGTGAATATGTAACAAATCTCAAACTGAGAAAATGTGGAAAATTTCTCACGCATGTGTAAGCACACCTGTACAAGTTCGTGTTAGAAGCTCCATAATGACAGACGCAGCTAAGCCATTATGACAGAAAAATTTACCTCACACAAACGCAGCTCAAGTGTGTATTAAAAGCATTGGTGCTATATGTGTGAAGCCAAAGTTACTATGTCGTAATTTATAGACAAATGAAGAATTAAGTGATAACAAAAAAGTTTCGAAACTTTTATCGTATGCATAAATACAGAAAATGTTGTGGATTTCATTAGAGGAGTGCAAGATTGCATTTTTATTGAAATTGTTGATTTCATAGAAATGTATTTCAATGGGATTTTTGAATATCACCAAGGTGCCGCATTAACGTCTGGCAAAGTTATATTCCAATTTATTGGTCTTGAAACTTTTTACGAACTTCCATCAATTTCAATTTGGCATTGCTTTTCAACTTACTATAGAAAATATAAACGGCTTCAGTAATCATAATTTTCTGTTTTCTAAGCAAAATTTACACTATATATACTAAGCAAAAATCTCTCCAAATTTCCTGTTCATATAAAAGTATACCATAATGATCATTTGTCAAAATCAGTGTGGTACATATATGGAATGAAAGAAAGATAGGTAAAGAATTTAATGTAATAAGTGATCTGTTATTACAAAGCATTTGTTTATCCTCCTTGACTGAGAAAATTCACCAACTCCAAAAATGCCTTTTTCAAAATTAAAATATCTATATTTTACAATCAACCAAATTCTTCATTTTCTCTTTGCGTGGCTAACCACATGCGACACTCATACGCCTCAGTGGACCTATGTATATACATACATTCAGTTCAAAATCTATAACAATTATATAAATTTCTGACAAAGCAATGAAGCTACAAGTTGTTTTCTTATTATTTTTTTTCATTTTTATTTTCATTATATATTTATTAAAGCCCTCGCTTTCAGCATAGGCATTGTCTCAGCATGTTACTTCCGCTACTTAACTTCCGTTTTCCGGTGACAAGCAAAAAAAAAGAACATAATAAATGAGAAAGAGGAACGAAACAAAACGACAAACGAATAACAAACAAGTGAACAAAGATTTATGCAACATTATAGAACACTATTGTTTGACGGAGAACAACTTGTGGAAATTATTGTTTAATAAGACTGTCTTGGACACATTTATTTGTTTTATTGGTTAGCTAACAGATGGGAATAACAAAAGCCTGTTGCATCTCGAAAAAGCACATGTAAACGATACTTATTGAAAAAATTTGCTCATGTTATCTCACAAAACTTAAAAACATCTACCTGGTTCGTGCACATTGACAGATTTCAAATTTTATAACTATAATATGTATATGCAATTGTGAACATGCTAGTAAAATAGGGTCGAACCATTATATTTACTGAACAAATTTAATTACATATCAAGGAAAGGATTGTCAAAAACAATACAAAGGCATTCATATATAGTTATAACAGACTTGATATATAAACGGTATTTACACACAAATGAACACGATCCTACAGCTTAGCCCATAAATAATAGCCATTGTGAATATATTTTATGATACATAATTTGATAAATATAGGAAAATTTTTGATATCAAAATTATGTTTATAAAACCTTGAATTAAAAGGCCTACTGAATTTAACTTCTTCAAATCGATCCTTTGAACTCATTATAGAAAAAATGTTTCCTTTATTAGACCACTCAAACATATTTCGTAGCATTTCGATACATACAATCGAGAATAAGTAAATCCATAAACTTCCTTATTTCACTAATTTGAGTGAGAAAAACTTATTTGCCCTGACTTCAATACATTGTGACATTGTGTATTAATAAGTTAATAGTAATAATATGAACAATATGAATATGCTATGTAAGTGGGGAAAATTTGTGAATAAAAATATATAAATTTTATTTCAAATACTTGAGATCTACAAGTGTTGGCTAATTTGAAATATATATACAATTGTTAACTTGACAACAAGAAACAACATTTCAGACACACGCATGTTCACCCACTCCTGAGGAAGCTATTTCTTTTATAACTAGAAAAGTTTTAGAACTGCCGCACTTATTCTTTCACAACGTGCCTTCTGGCATTCTTGTATCGTAATTCGAATCTGACAATGAGACAAATACCCGTAGTTGTTGTATTGTATCGAAACTTTTCGTTACAATTTTCTTCCAGTATTTTTGCTTTAATAATTTCTTGAAAATGTGTACACCCTAGCTGGGAAATTTTTATTGGCATGCACACGTGTACGTAGATATGTAACAATATAAAAGTTATTGGTCTGGCGCAAGGAATTAAAAAACTAAGAAATTGACAGTATGCACCGAGATTGAGGTTTGCAATTAAATGGGTGCTTAAAAGTGAGTATACGAAAAATTGTCACTTACCTTATTTGCCACTTTTAAAGTATCTGAAAAGAGAAAGAGAAAAAAGTATTAGAAATACATCATGAATTTCAAAACGCACTTTGAATATTCAATTAAAGGGTGGTGTGAAAAATTGCCAATGGCTAAGGTAGATGCAAACACAACGATTCATCGTTAATTAAATTTTTTTTTGAAAATTGTAATTTCAATTCAGAACTCTCTACTTAGCTGACTATTTCTTGCTTATCAACTTGAAATACTTCTTTCCTGAAAAAATTTATATCAAAAGTTCGAAAAGTGAGAATGTGGTATTAAAAAAGTGTGAGTGTATTGCAACTTGAAAGATATTTCTTGATCGTGCAATAGCCGAAACATTAAACAACAGCATATTGTTATATTTGTTGTTTATATCGTTATATTTGTTGTTTATTGGCTTATATACTGTCATCAATAATAATGCAAATAAACATAATTAAATAGATACATATGTATAAGGAGAAATAAAAAAAATAAATCTAGATAAACATTTTTCAAAAAAATAAAACCTATAAAAACATATTAAGTGCCAAAAATGATGACATACAAAAAATTATTATTTATGTAGTAAACATAAAAAATACCCCCTGATATTTTTTTCAACAAAATACTGTATGTCAAAAAATATTAAGCGATAAAAATGATGCAATATAAAAAGTCATAATTCAATAGTTATTGTATGTAGGAGACAATAATAAAATACGCCATGATATTTTTCTCAACAAAATATTACATATAAAAAATATCTGGTGACAAAAATTATGCAAAATATGAAATAATATTTAAGTCTCCTTTATGTAAACGCAAAAATATACATATTAACTACGCTTGGTCACTAATATTAAATCATAGAACTGCAACTTACATTAAAACATTCGTTAAAATTGTCCTCGCACGACATTAATAAGTGTTTAATTCATAAAAGAAACATGAGAGAACAAACGAACGAACGAACGAACGCACCGAAAAAACGAACAAAACACGCACAACGAGCACACCACTTGATATATTTTTATTGTAGAAGTAGCATGCGAGTTTTAAGTTTTTGACTAAAAAAATGCGCAATAACTTTTCACACATTTTTCATTATTAAAGCATGGATTATTATTATATCATTTTCACACATTTATAACACATTTCATTTTATTAGAGCAAGAAAAACCATTAAGCACAAAAAGCATAAGCAACTAAGCATTTTAACTACGCAATACACACAATAGCACCACACTTTTTATTTAACTTTTTCATTTTTCTCCTCATAATTTACACATTCTCACTATACACTTTTGATTTAATAAACACTAAACGCACAATGTATTTTACCAATAATATTAATATTACTTTTATTAATCAATTAAATTTTCCTTACTGCGAATTATTTTTGTTTTTTACCGAAGACCGTACGCGAAAAATTCCGATTGACAACTGATCTGCTGCTGACGCTGCACTTATTTGCGTCGCCATGTAGCGGTGGGTGGTAGGTGTTGTTGGAAGAAGTTTTGTTTCAAGTCCATGCATGCATAAATGTAAATGCATTGGTAGTTGGTCGTGCATTTAATTTATCGCATGCAAATATTCTTATATTATTCGTTACATGCTATTTATATTAATGCAATTTTGCGCATGGTACGATAGTGGGCGACCTTCCATGAGATAATTAAGCGAAATGTAAAATACTTTTTAATTTAAATGTTTATTAAATTAATTAAATAAAAAATAAATATGTTTACTACCTACCAAATGAGATTTATCTATTTATGAATGTGGTGAACTTTTATAAGTATTTTCGTTAATGTTTTGGAAGAAAAACAATTCATAATAAAATGTATACAAGTAGTATTAATGTTCTGATCGTAGAAAATTTTAATAACATGTGTACAAACATACATATGCAAAAATATACATACATATTAACAACGTTTGATTAAACATTTAATTATTTGTATATTAATGTACATATCTATTTCAAGAGATACACATATTTATAAAAAAAAAAAAAACAATTGCTATAATGTTATAATAAATAAATGTGCATGCACGCTATTGCCTAACTTATTTGAAGCAATTTTCATTTGGTAAGGATATCAAAAATAGATATACATCTTAAATTCGTTAGCTCTTCCCCACAAATGTAAGAATAGAATCTTCAGTAAGTCAGTATGTAGGCTTGAGTGTGCGATTATGTAAATCCAACACGGTGTAGCGCGTAATGCTTCTTTGTCACTCACTCGAAATGAGTGAAGCTTGCACACAATGGAACTTTCAATGGATGATACTTGATGAATTTACAGATATGGACATACTAACTATCACACAAATCACACCACCGAATCACAAAGACAGCAAGGTGAATTAATGCTGTCAGTTAGTAAGCATAAAAGGTGAAAACCTTGATGAAAAGATGCAATTTCTCGAAGTTAATTCAGTGCAGTGCCACACAATGAAAGCCACAGGGCAACAGTCCAAAGTCAATCACTTCAAAGTTGAAGAAAAATTCTTGAATCTTGAAGTCAGGTGTTTGTACCATGCAGCGTATAACTATTCTGATTTTACAGAATTTATCAACTTTGATTCCCCTCTATATATTTCCAGTTTAATTTCTCCTACTTTTTAATTTAACAATATATTTTTATCAGATTTATAAGCGAGCAGAATTCCATAAAAATATAATATTTAAAATTATGTAAAATATGTAACTCGTGTTAATTAGCGAAAATTAATTATGGTTAAATTGGAAAAACATGTAATAACATTCTCTAATTAGAAATTTAAAATGCACTGCGACAATTGCAGCGCTTGTTCATTGAAATGGCAACATCATGCATGTCAGCATAAAATCGTACAACACAAATACCAGAAAATATAAAACTCAACAGTTTTGTCATGCATCCGCTTGTCTGTACGAAAGTAGAGCTAAGTGGATGAGTGAGTTTAATTACTGCAAACACCAGTTGCAGTTGTAGGGCAATGGCAACATAATAATTCATTGCAATTGGTTCCGCGGAAAATAAATTTTCCCACACCAAATGGGCGTATCCGCAGACACGAGTTTTACTATTTAGTATGCACTCATGTAGATGGAACGCTGTTGGACGCAACTGATGAGTTGTTTAAAATCTTATATGGTATAGTAACGCAGTTTTCCTATAAACAGGCGTTGCCAAATATATTTATCCAAAAAAAATAAATCACGAATATGTAGGTCCTCACAAATAAATTTTGAATTTTCATTCACATTAGACATGCAAACACCCACATAATTAATGGGATTAACCACTATTTGCCCTCAATTTTGGGCAACTCAAAATAAACCATTCTAGTGAAATTCAATCCACAGCTAATTACTTATGCTAAGTGGCACAGTTTGTAAGCCAGCAAAGTTTTGATTGCTTTTACATGCTTGGCCCAACTTGAGTTTTGATACGGTCAAGGATTTTATGTGAAGCTTTTTAAAGGAAAAATTACTTTTTGATAAAGGGCGAAATAGGGATGGAATACAATTAGGAAATTAGAGAATTTAAAGACATTTACAAAATGAAATAAATATATACTTGAAAAACACAAGTTAAAAAAAAAACTTTTTATTAGCGAGATTTCTTGTAAACCCATATTATCAGCGTGTTATGAAGCTTATAAAATTATACAGCCATTCCAAACATTCTAATACCACTGTTGGGTTTAGCTTGTTAGATTTGTTGTTTTTGTACCATAAAATTGGACTGAAAGTTATCAACGTCAGCGAAAAACCACAACAATGTTGAATGGTTTCATTCCGGTGACACATGTTTATGGCAGCTGTTACAAGTAACCGTTTATATATAAACATATATACAGACATATATGCCTATGCAGTAATTGCAGCCAAACACACATTTCAAAAGCAGACAAAATGGTCATTTGGAATTTTCGAATCGAGTTTTCGTTGTACCACCCAGAACATCTCAAGCTCCACAACTTTCACATAAGAATTACTTTATAGCTTAAAATAAAAAACTGTTCTAAAACAATAGCTTTAATTTGACATCCTTTCGAAATAAAGACTAATCGTATTAAGCAGAGTAGAAAAGATTCTTGCAAATATTTATGATAATACTAAAATATATTTTAAAATTTATTTTTTGAGAAAATAAATGAAAAAAATAAAACATATTTTGTCGTGTTGATCTCTAATATGCCTGCGAGTAATTATTGTTGCAAAGAGCAAATTTCTTAGTGGGTTCTTAAAAGCATGCACATATTTCTATATATATTCGAAGTCTTTACTTGTTTACGAGTGTAATTACTTTTGCCAAAGTATTAGCAGGAACATGATAAAGTGAACATTCAGAAAAGAATGCAGACCACAAAGGAAAAAAAACATAAAAATGTTCATACTTGCATATACTCGTATACACATTTATTTAACATACTATCTATCTAGGTATTTCAAACAACATAAATAGTTTTAGAAAAGTAGAACCCGTAGATACAATTACCAACTAAATTTTTACATTCGGTTTATTTAGAGGTTAAAATTCCTGTACCACTTACTGATTCTGCTCGCAGCAAGCCAAAACAGTTTTTTATAAAACTAACACAACCATTTGTAGACAACTTAGGCCACACCGATTTCTCTATTTAAAATCATACCAAGCCGCTCGTGGTTTCAGTATTTCATAATGGAATTAAATGTTTCCTCAAATGCATTCATTTGTTCACATTTTTAATAAATCCCGTCAATCATAGTATACTAAATTACTATATTTGCTATTTTCATACCACTTTGAGTTCCTATAATAAATACTCCTACACACATCAACGACCATAAGCATGTATTTATAACACTCTCGTCCTCATTTAGTATATAAACTCTTATATAATTTTGCATCATTTGTGTATGTGTTTTCATACTAACAAGTTAAGTAAACATTTCTTGGAAACAATTTCCCATTAAAACTTGTACACGGCTTAGATTTTCTAACGCATAACTGGAGGTGCTTTTATTAATAAATTTGTTTTAGTTTAACACAACAAGCACATTATGAAACAACATTGCTGTGTTCGACAGTTTCGATATCCTTGTTTTTTTAGATTTCATAAATAAGAACAATTAAAATTAAATTAACAGCTTAGAGAGAATTTGCGTTTATAAAGTAACTTATAAGGTTCATCGCAGACCTTCTTCGCAATATTGACATAAATTACCAATATTACCTTATTTTCCAATACATACCCAGTAAAAAATCTTTGGATTAATACCAAAATCGAGTAATAAAGGAGTAATGACTTGTTCATCCATTTCGAGCATTAAGTGAGCAATAAAGCCATTTTCGTTAGTTTTTACAAAAATCGTTTGTTTCCTCGCTTTTTTATACATTTTGGAGGAATAAACGATGTTTATGAAAGAAAGATAAAGCGTAATGCCTAATCATAACTGTTAATTGTTGTGAAATTCTTTTATGTTCTATAAAAGCGTATTTTGTCAATTTAAATTAGTTTGAATTTTGCAATCAACGCGTGAATGTGAATCAAGTGTCGCGAATATATGTAAAAAGTTATTATACGTTAAAAACTGATTAATTATAGTATAAATGTCTGTAATAATTTATAAAAAATGTGTGAATATATTTATTCTTAAACAATTAGTGAAAAAATAAATTGAAAAATAGTCTACCAGTAATCGAGATGCTTCTTATGAAGAGGCGTCGAACCAAATGAAATTGTGCTAGTATGCCATTTGAATAATCAGAGTGAAACTCCTATTTATAATAATTGTACATAAAAAAGTGCATTTATAATAAATGCTGTAATGAGTTACTCGAAATTCTAAAAACTGATGGAGAAGTTCCGCCATCTAAAGAAACACTGCAAAAAATTGAGTATATTGGTCCATCAAAGCCTCTAGACGTAAGAGCTTTCATTAGCAGAAGAGCTGATTAAAAACAAAAACTTTTATTTTTCGGTAAGATCTGAGTTGTTTATATTTCGTTTAAGTAACTAACATATATTATTTTTTCATATTCTGCAGAATCCATTAAAGAAAATTTTACATCATGTGGGGACTTTAAAATCGAAACCGTGAGATTCACTAAAATCTGCTCCTACTTTCAACTCTTCGTAAATATTAAAATTACGTCTACCATTTACCCACTATTAACATTATTTTGAATTATCATAACTATTTTTGTTAAGTGAATTACTAATTCTTATAAATTAAAAATAAAAAAAATAAATAAAAATTTTCAACTATTTACAACACTGTTTATATTTTTGAGTGTCGTATTTCTGCTCTTTTTCGTGCTCTTTCTGGAGACAAAGAAGATTACTCCCTCTGCTCTCGTTTCGGAGGTCAAAAAGAGCTCAAAAGAATGCTCGGTTTGCCCTCCATTTGGAGTTTAAAAGGAGTGATCCCTCGTAAGGACATGCTATGTTAAAAAGGAGTAATAAATGCATGGGCCTCTGAGCAATGTGGAGTAATCCATGGCTCGCAAAGGAGCGATCTAAGATTAATCTTTGGATGATCGGATTTTTTACTGGGTATTATGGTTGTGATAGAAAATATTCCACACATCTATGTAGATATTAAAAGTTTGTGAATACATAATTGTGCAACCATCCGTTTCGACATAAAATTAACCTTTCTAATCGGATTACCCAAATAAGTTTTGCTCTCTTGTTCTGCTTTTTCTCAAATCATATAATAAATTTAATGAAATCCACAGCCAATGCCATATTATAGTGGCAAAACACCATGACTGCCATATTTAATGCTGTTCTGTCCCCATTTTATATTTCAATGTGATATTTCTTTAAATAGCAGCGAACTTAATGGTGATAATAGAGACGGTTCATCGATTGTTCTCCCAAGCAAGATATTTCTCGTGTGTCATATATAATCATTCAATCGAAACGTGTTACAATTTATTACTAACGCAATTTGGACCCAAAAGCCACAACTAACACCACTACTGCTATACGAAAGAAAATCGTAACATTAGTTAAAACAGTTTTCTGCATTCGTTATCTCTGAGTTGAATGTATTTTTGGAATATTTGTGTGTACGTGTCTCCCTTAGGTGCTTGAAATGATTTCGTGACTACTCTGACAGCATACACAAATTTGCTTTTGTACAATTAGTTTCAACGTAACGAGTTGTAAGTGTTTCATTAACAAATTATGACAGTTTCACTGGGAATTCTTAATAAAATGTTTCAAAATTGGTCCTTTGAGATAAAAAGGTACGTGCAGAAAAGTTTCAGCATCAGGCAAATATTCTCTTCGACTATTATACAAGTATTTTAACTAAACTTTCGTTTTTAACTTCGGTAAGCATGCCTGTACATATACTCTAATTACCATGTCATCTATATAATTCATGTATATGTCTGTATGTATGTAGCTGAAGAGAAAATTATTTAAGTAAATAAAGCACAAAGTGTAGAAAAACGCATCCTAAGTGGCAATAAAGTAATTTTGTAAATTAGAGCAACTGCTCATGGATATAATGAAGCGGTACCTTTAAGTACTCGTATTTTTCATAAAAAAATTTTATTACATACAGGCATATATTCATATGACATGCTAACAAATATGTATTGAACATATGGAAATCTTAATTAGATGCTCGTATCTCCTTCATGAAAATTATTAAACAACGCACTGCTAACTTTAATATGCATCCCACAAACAAAATCAGATCATCTAAAGGAAAAAGTATAATAAATATCTTGAGTTAACTCTCTGTATGATTCAAGCATTTTTTTTCAAGATATGATATGAATATATATAATCACGGAGAAACTTAAAAAGAATCGGCCATAAAGCAAAATTTCTTCAATTTATACTTTAAAAATTAGTTTATGAGACATAAGTGTACAACAAGTAATAATAAATAGTTATCAAAAGCTGAAAGCTCTAGTTAGAACGGGTTTTTTGTTATAAAAAAAACTTATTATTGTTAATTTATATGCATTACTTTATACTAACAAGGGGTAATGCAAATATTTTCCCATAAATATATTAACCTTTCTGATTTCATTAACTAAATTATCTTCAAATATGGGTTTATTGATTAGATACTCAACCGTGTAATTACGCAAATGAGTATTCAAAGAAGTAAAGCCCAAGTGCACACAAGCGTAAAAGGATATGAAGAGAGAGAGGGATATTCAAAGAAATATTTATTATAATATTTTGGGGGGAATACCCCAAAAATTTAACTTAACTCCATTCTGAAGTAATTTAAAAGATATTATTAGAATGAATAATTCTTCAAAAAATATTTGACATTAAAAATATAAATTTTGATTTTACAACTGTAAAATTTCGGCTGAATCTTATTAAAACTGTTCCATGGAAACACCATGAACCATTTTAAATTCTCTTGACATTTATCGTCTTCACATTTCAAGCGGACGCACCAGGTGTATGGGCAACATTTAAGCGCAGAGTTGGAAATACATAAAATGTCATAAAATCTAAATAAATATCGTATTTTATAGTCACTAAAAGTCAAACGAATGGTGGCGATAGCAACAACACAAATGACTCAAAAGAATTAAAAAATTCTGCGACCATTACCATCTACTGTATAGCAGTTATCTAGGAATTTTCCGATACCATACAACATTGAACTCGGTGAGTGTATAACTCTGCTGGGTAACCACGCACGCTTACGTTTTCTTTTTCTGGATAATGGCTTCAGCTGCTATATGATTGCGGTTCGAATTGTTCGCTAATGGTGCATGTTAGCCACATTTTTTATTTTTCACTTTTCACTCTCCACAATGTTGGTTCAACAAATAAAACGGTTTAATGAAGGCTTCAATTGTTATTGTTATTGTTAGTTACCACTTGGTACTAAAAGTACAGCCAGAACAAAATGCTCAAAATTAAAAAATTAAATTGTTTAATAAAAATAAAAATATTTTTCACAGTTTCATTTAAAAAATGATGTTCTCTCATAGAGAACGAAGGAATTATACTAAATGTGCATGCTTTGCTTGCACTAAAAAAATCAGTAGCTCAAGCTGCTAGTCAGCTAATGAGCAAATCGAAAAAAATGTGAAGCATGAATTCAGGCGAGGTCTTTATGAAATTCCCACCACTAAAACCACACTACAAATTTTTCAATTATCATGAATAATTTCTGATTTCAGCAAAAATTTGCAGTAAATATTCAGCAGCAACAGAGAAATGAGAGCTTATCACAAATAAAACTTTGATTGTCATACATATGTTACTTGTACTTTTAAGTAAATGACCTATAGACTACTATCAAACATATCTTCAGGCAACCAAATTAAATGAATGCATCATAACAGCAAAAGTTAAAAAATATTCCTAATTGCATAAGTCGAAGTGCAGCTTATACTAATCTGACCAAGAGACCGCAAGATAATATTTTGATGATGAGGAAAGGAATATAAACTACGCTGAATCAGATTGTGATGAAGATTAGTTGCTAAGCAAACAATCAGTGAACAAAGCGACTGAGCTTAGCCTGCAGCTATACCACACTACAATTAAACAGGGTAGGGATAATCTAATTAGGTATAACATACCAAATAAGTATGAAAATAATAACGATGGTTTTCAAAAATTTTATTAAATTGCAACGAAAATGAAAGAAAAGACTACAAATTTATTGAAAAACATTTAAATAAAAATGTCAACCCATGTTACTTCATTAATTTCCATAGCTTACTCTCGCCATTAAACTTTTACCCGATTATATAATTTTTATTTTTTTTTACTGGCATTTTTGTGTAAACTGTTTTTTCTCTGCCGCACATTTAAGTGCCTTGAAATAAATTCCAGTAAAAGGCATGCTTGGAGGCAAATGCTATTGCGCGTTGAAATCGTTTAATTAAGTGAATTTCCACAAAAGATAAAAATACCAATAGGATTTCTTAATTGCGAAAAAACTCATACATAATCAAAAGCCGTTAAATATTGGATGATAAAGGTTAAGAATACTCGTTACGTATATGCCACCGCCAACTCCTGCGTATGGTGAAATATACATACATACGTAATTTTATTAATTTATGTTTTTATTGCCGTAAAATTACCGTAAGAGCTGTAATCGACTGGTTGTTAAAATATCCAATCATATTACTGACTATTAAGTCTGACACACTGATGGGCTCATCTCTACTAGTGGATGGCTGTTTTTAACATATTTCTGTAAGGTGATCTGCTAGCGATCCTTATGGTTAATATTTTACATAGCGATCTCATATATAATATTTTTTTAGTTCTCAAACCTTAAGCGAAGAAATTGATATTAGCAAAAATGTGAATTTTGTCGTAGAATACGGAGAGCAAATTATGTTCGTGGACATTTGCCACTACTCAATTTTGGTAAAATAAAATTCAATAAAACTTTTAGCTTTCCTTTTCCTTTCCAATGAGTTGAAGTTAAGTTTTAATATATAGTTAAAGTTGAAGTGAAACCCAAATTATTATGTCATTAATTACCAAACAGTTAAAAATATGTTACCATATTCATACAAAAGCCTTCAAAGATTCTGACTAATGAATTACATTGAAGTTCCACAGGAGCTAGTGATAATTTCAGCAGCTCAGTAAAATAGTTACCCTAAATGTATGCAACGTCGAACTATAAGTTTCAACCGTCAAAGGTGTTTTTTGAGTAATAAACAAATATTCTTTACGAAAGTTAAAATAGGCAAATAGCTAAATAAAAAGTTAGAATTATATTCCTTAACATTTTAATTACAACAATCATATTTTTCAAAATAAATTGCGACATCATACACTTTAAATACAAAAGTGCAGTACGCTTCGGCATAGTTTGCCTACATTTCAAGGATCACATAGCAAGCTTAAAGTTACAACAAAATGCAAAGTGTTAATAATTTTTCACACTCACCCAACGATAAATCGACATTTCTCGAGTAAGCATAGACCCAAATCATAAACCAAACAAAATGCAAAGTGTTAACAATTTTTCACACGATAAGATCAAGAATAATCGTATACGGACAGTGTACACATACCAACAAATGGATGTATTAGAGGCGGAGTACGCAGCAAATAAGTTTGCGAAAGGTGCGCGGCGAAAGGAAGTAGCAGAATGTGTAGGTGTAGATGAGAGCCAAGTGCAAAATTGATTCAAAAATGGACAAGCTAAAGAAAAATCATCTTCCAGAGCACTATTTTAAAGCATACGCCCTATATTTAATTACCTGCTAAAGGATCAACGGTAACTAAACTTAGACCGTAGTGATTGCAGCAGGTGGAAGAAAACTCGAAAAAAGGATATATAAAAAGTCATTAAAAGTATTAACAAATCGACATTTATCGAGTAAACATCGAGGCGACAGTTATACCAACAGACTCAAGCAACGATAGTCGTACAAGAGTAGTGTACACATATCAACAAATGGATCTATTAGAGGCGGAATACACAGCAAACAAGTTTGCGAAAGGTGCGCGACGAAAGGAAATAGCAGAACGTATTGGAGTACAAGAAATCCAAGTGCGGAAATGGTTCAAAAACAGACGAGTCAAAGATAAGCAGACTTTCAGAAATGTAAAATCCTTAATTTAGAATAAAGATGCTTATTATGGCCAATATCAAGACATTTCTCTTAAAAGTTGCAGATCTGAAGATCTGGATGATATAAGGGATATTATAGAAAAATGTCTCAGCAATTCACGACCGGTTCAGCCACCGGCGGTAAAGAATGTGAGAATGTTAGAGCATCTAGTATTCCATACGACGACAAATTGCTGGATTCCACTTTAAGGTTTTATATTGCACTCATGGTACGCTTGTTGGAATTTGGCCCTCACTCACTTATTCACTTATTGAATCTTAACGAGAGGAGACGTTTGCGCGGATCGTTGCGATTTTTAATTGTTTTCATTTTCGGTATTCGTTATTATATTAATCAGTATATTAGTCAGTAAACATTGTGATTAAAAGTTCAAACGCTGAGTCTTGCATGTCACAACCGAAGACATGTGAGTCCAAAAGAGGACTGAGCAAGTTTATCTCTATTTGCCTTTCTTTTATACATTACTAGCTGACGCGGAGGCGAACTTTCTTTTGCCTTAGAAGCAATAAATTAGCATAAATTTTATTTTTACTTTATTGAGTTAATTTTTTTATTAGGATAATCTAAAAAAATCAAGTATTTTAATGATTCTCTTTTAGTTGTGTATATTGGTGCATGGGTTGCATTCTCCACATGAAGCACCTTGTGATGTAATTAATATTTTTACTAAACTAAACTTAACTAGACTAAACTATTAAAACTATTCTTTGATGACCATCTATATGATTTTGTATTGATACATTATTACAGCCTTTTCACACAGGAGCTAATTGATCAATTAAGGGGTTATATATAGTTAGGATTTTCAAAAAATCGGTTTTCGATCAAAATTTCAAGCCGATCCGACGAATATTTTCGAAGTTATAGACACATTAGTGAAGGCGCGGCGACTACATGTAAAGTGCGTTCAAAACTTTAAATTCGTTTTTCTCGAAACGGTCTTTTTAAAGTCGGTGAGCAAGATTTCTCAGAAACGGCTGAACCGATCGGTCTGAAATTTTTACACAAGCTTCTTAACTATATTTTTTAGTAATTAATAGAAGGATTTCCCTATCCGATGAAAATTTCTTATTTTTATAAACAATTAAAAACCCGAATTTTGGTCGAAAATGGAACTTTTTGCTATGAGTAGTCGCCATTTTGTCAAAAATTTTTTTTTGCTAATTCCTTCGATCGATCACTAGATTATTTATTATATTAATGAAATTTATTTGGTTTTTGCATTTTAGATGATCCAGTCCAGAGATATCGTGCTCACCACAAGAGGCCTTTTTTTTGCGGACCTCTGCAAAATTGGCAATATCAACGTTCCCGATAATTATTTTTGGCAATAAAAAATATGTGAATATAGTTTAAGGTTGTCATAATATACCTGTCGAGTTTCAAAACAATAAACCAAATAGTTTGCTTAGAAAAAATTCTTGCAAATGCCTTTTTTCGACCTCCTAACTGTATATAACCCCTTAACCAGCATTTGCTCGATTTAAATCTCATTTTTCTACATTAATTTCTAATTGAATTTTAATCTACTTGAAAATTTATCGTCTGTGAGTTGTTGTTCTCGCTACACGACAATAGATGTCGCTGCTGGAAATAAATAAAAAAAAGAGCAATCAGCTGATGAAACTTACCCACTTCTTATGAAAAGTAAAAATGTGTAACAGCTGATCGATTATCGAGTAGACGGCAGTGTGAATGGCAAAACCTGGTTTTTCAATCAAAATTTATTTGATCAATTAATGTGCGAAAAGGCTAATTATTACTCAGTTAAACGTTGTGATTTTTTTTTTGAAAAATTGCTGTGTACATTCCTTCTTCTGGTATGTTAAATATTTATCTTGATATACCAGAGTATTTATAAGGCTTTAAATCAAATATCAAAAAAATTTTGTCATAATTTAACTTACATAAATTATCTTAGATTTGAACTTATATTTCACACGTACCTGAAATTCAAAACAAAAAATTATTTTTTCAGTTATCAAAGCTTGAATGTATAAAGTACAGATAAATAAATATGATCAAATAAATTATTAGAGATTTTCATAAATGTAATTGTACTAAGGAGCAGATCTACAAAACCATCACCACACAAATATAATTGCTTTGAATTTTTTAGTTCTAACTTAACGCTAATTTATTATTTTTTTTATATTTTTCATCTTTGTGTTAACAGTCTCTGGTTGAGAAAGCATGTGATATTATTGTCCAGTTACATTGTTTTTGTTATTTTATTTTATTCTCAGCCCAAAAGTTTGCTTCATTATTCGTAATCAGATTATGCAATTTGCAATTTGTCTTTTGTTTTGCTCTCTGAAGATTGAATATGTATTGACACCAAATTATTTGTACTGATCCATATTTAAAAATATCAAAATAAAGATTTTAATGATTTCCCAAACAAAGTAGTAAAAAATAAAGTTGAAATATTTTTTTTTGATTTATTCAAGAAAAAAATTACACAGCGAACTTGGTTCAAAAATCGACAAACTAAAGAAAGAAATGCTACATTCAGAACTAAAACGACTAGGTCACTTGTAGTAGATCTAACGACCTGAATGATATTATGGAAATCATTGATTAAGATTTTAATGCTTGCAGCCGTACATCTCAGATAGATACAGTGCCAGAGCAATATATGTATGAACTCAAATTCCAACTAGACACCATAGCGAATGGAGTAGTATCGGTTATATCGGAATTTGGAAACATGAGACTTTAGCATTCAATCAATTCAATGATTCTCGAAGAAAAGTTCTCATAACCACTCTTCTCAATCCATAAGTAGACCGCTATTTACACTAGCCTAAAAGCTAGTTTGATCTAATTTTCTTCGATTCTGATTTTTGGCGTGAAATTATATTACTTTCATCAAACAAATATATTTCATATGCTAATATGCACTTCCACAGACATTGAGCGACACAAGGAGTTAATAGGCAATTTAGGCGCATTCGATTTGTCACTATCACAAATCGGTCAACCACATAATATAATATTTACTTATGATTGAATTATGTAAATTATGATTTGATTGAATTATAATACGAATTGAAGGTTGTGTATATCTGTAAATTGGCGTTAATATCGAAAAATCAGAATAAATTTCTAAAATTTCTAAAATTAGCTTTTTTGCATATAAATACATAATTATACAAAAAAATGCGGCATATTGTGTGGGAAGAATCGATCACACAATGATTAAGACTTCCAAAAATTCACAAAAATTGTAAATAATGCTATAAAAATGCTGAATTGTGGTTCTTGATTACAAAATCACAAATGAAACTATTGCTCTTGCTTTCACCGTCGATTGCTTATGACGGTAATGGAGTGATAATATTGCGTGTAAAGTAGCTGCAACACACTTTCATGGTACAGCAAACACACAAACACTATACTTTTGACTCACCCTCACTATCCTATAAATATTTTTCTTTCAATTTTATTATAAACAATGGCATTCATAAATACTTAGGTGTTTTTGTTTCTATTTAAAAAAAGACTGGCAGACAGTCGAGCGTATGAGCCATTTATGCGGCGCGTACTGTGAATACAACAGTTTGTTAGTATGTATAAAATAATAATGTCGGCTTCCGTTGAGAGTAACATTCTGTTGTTTGAATAGTGTGTTGCAAAATATTGCTGCAAACAATGCAACAGTTTGTGACAGCAGCGCTCTGAAATGTGCAAACGAGTGTGACAGAATGCTGCTGTCTCCATAACTCATTCTCCAGAGAAAAAGCGACATATTTAAATGAACGCAAGAAACTAAATTGTTTGCTGTGGAAATATACATCAGCAAAGTATATCACTTGCTAGAATTTTTTTTTTATATTTTTTTATTTCTTTAAATACTATTTCATATTTTCTCAATGCTCGTCTATTTCGAAATTTATTTTTGTTTAAAAATATATTTGAATTGTTGCCTGTCAAAAGTCAGTGGAATAAAGAAGCATGGATGTTTACAAGCATGAGTGGCTTACAAGCTGTGTCACTTGAGACTTGTCACGTGATAATAACTTATAATAATAATAATAATTTAATAACTTATTATAATAATCTTCAACAATAACTTTATTCCACTTAAAGTCGACTCCTTTTCAAGTGAGTTTTTATGTCAAACTATTAAAAGTGGACTTGAATCAGGGTATTTGCTTACTCACTTTCAACTAATGTGCTCGGTGGAATAGCTCACACAATTGGCGCTTATTATGTGGCCATTGTGAATGGATAACTTTTCATTTTTTTTATAGAGCATTGATCATCATGTGTTTTAACTACACACGTAGTTAACCACTTTTAAATGCAACAAAATCACTATTATCCAATGTTATGTAGATTATAAATGATTATAAATGATTTAGATCCATGACAATAGAATGTTATCAAAATAATACTATTTTAGTTAAAATAAAATTGGCGGAAATTTTCGTTAATTGGAGCGTTAAAATCCTGACACCTTTAACAATACACCTATGACACATTAGAATCAGAGAAACATACCATCATATGTACATATATACATGTACAAGATTAAAACCCAACACAAGTAGAAAGCTTCGATATTGAGCAATATATGTACGTACGATGTATATTTTTCTCATACATGGTACATTTATTGTCCATTTTGTATTTGCGTTTTTCACCATTTTAAAGCATAAAAGCAAATACCCTCACGGGCACTATTTCACCTGTCTGCTCTGTTAAACCACTGTTGATACGGTATTCTTGCAGGCTCAACCAATGGAATGAGAGTTTTGCCACAGGCGATTTGTCGAAAATTCAATAAATCCATGTTTAGATTGTGAAGAGCGTACATATTGTGAATGCTGTACGCTATATCGGAAAATAAATGAATTTTTGATACTACGTACATATATGACCGAATTCCTCTTAAATGTTCAATATACTGAAAATCTAAATTCCAATTACAATTTTTCGTTTTTTTATACTCTCGCAACAAAAGTTGCTAAAGAGAGTATTATAGTTTTGTTCACCTAACGGTTGTTTGTAAGTCATAAAACTAAACGAGTTAGATATAGGGTTATATATACCAAAGTGATCAGGGTGAAGAGTGGAGTTCAAATCCGAATGTCTGTCTGTCCGTCCGTCCGTCCGTCCGTCCGTGCAACGGATAACTTGAGTAAAAATTGAGATATCTTGATGAAACTTGGAACACACGTTCCTTGGGACCGTGAGAGGGTTGCTTTCGAAAATGGGCAAAATCGGACCCTTGCCACGCCCACAAAACGGCGAAAACCGAAAACACATAAAGTGTCATAACTAAGCCATAAATAAAGTTATAAAAGTAAAATTTTGAATAGAGGATCACACTAGGAAGGGGCACATTTGGATGTAATTTTTTGGAAAAGTGGGCGTGACCCCGCCCTCAAATAGGTTTTTTGTATATAACTCGCAAACCAATAAAGCTATATAAACCAAACTTTCTGCAGTCGTGTCTTTCAGCCGTTTCCTTATACAGTCCAAAAATGAAAGAAATCGGATAATAACCACGCCCACCTCCCATACAAAGGTTAGGTTGAAAATGACTAAAAGTGGGTTAACTGACTAACGAGAAACGTCAGAAACACTACATTTTACATAAGAAATAACAGAAGGAAGCTGCACTCAGATTTTTTTACAAAATGAAAAATGGACGTGGCATCTCCCACTTATGGGTCAAAAACCATATCTCAGGAACTACTTGACCGATTTCGGTGTATAATACTTTCTTGACACCCTGATGACACAATGTGAAAAATGGATGCAATCGGTTCATAACCACGACAACTTCCCATATAACTCAATTTTGAATTAGATCTGATTCCTTCACTTTACTATACTTCACTTTACTATACTTCTGATTACTTCACTATAATGTATACATAAGGAACCAATGAAGATGGCGGAATAAAACTTTACACAAATAGTACATATCATATCTGGCTTCACTTGAGAAAAAATTGTCGAAAACGGACTATAACTTTTCAAGACCCCAGATATCGGACATGTTGAACTCAGCGCCTAAGGGTAAATTTTAACCGAAAATATGGGTAAATCTCTCAGATATCTCAATTTAATTCAGAGGAAATTGTTTAATAATAGTGTGTCTCTTTTCCAAAAATTATTAAAATCGGATAATAACATCTCCTAAGTCCCATATGCCTAATTATAGGTTTTTCAAAAATACGGTGGGCTTTAATCTACATATATGTATTGGTTAATATGTGAGATACTATATCTTTGCGAAATTAAGTGCGTGTATAGTTTTGGATATAGTGTACCTAGCTGGTGAAAATGAATGAAATCGGTTCAGGAATTACCTCAGCCCTCATACACTATATAGGACGATTTTCGTTATTCTATTAAACTTTGTGCCGAATTTATAGGTAAATTTGGGTGTTATCTTATTAAAATTTCTTCAATAAATTGCGAGAGTATAAAATGTTCGGTTGCACCCGAACTTAGCCTTTCCTTACTTGTTATCATAGGTTATAATAATTGATTATCATACATTGGAATATTGTGAATATATCGATGTACTCTTGATTTTGTGTTAAAAGATCTTGTTGGAATTCGTTTGCTAAGCTGTAAATTGCGCTAGGAATTCGCAAAATATTCAAAAAGAAGCAAATTTAATAATAAGGTCAACATAATTTAATACAAAAGAATGCTTTTGGCATCCAAGAAAGAAAGAAAAGGCAGACACGAAAGTGACGATGATCCAAAACTGATGATAAAAGTATAATAAAAGTCGAACAAAGAGAAAGAGTTGTAAAAACAGAAATTCGTCGAAACAGCCTTTCAATAACAATACAACAAATTATAGATTTCGAAAAAAAAAACATAATCATTGAGTTTCAATTTCTTTGAAAACCCTTGATTGGGAGATAATAACTCCTTACAAATTAGCATATGTTACAACTTTCACCATCTATCGTTGTCTGATATTATAAATACAATAGAAAAAGCTCCAAAATCTACTTCCCTAAATCAAAAATAAGAAATTTGCAAAGATAATAAGAAGACGACACTGAACGAATTGTTAATTTTTTATACAAATAATATGCTTTATGTTTACGTTTCACACCAAAAAATATTGAAATATATGTATACCCTACAAATTTTGTGAAATAATCCCATGAATATCTTCAACCGAAAGTGAAGTTAAAGTCAAGCATATTGCCCGCAGTTATTTGGAAAACAGACCCTATTAGCACGTACTGAAAATCAAAAAGTATTTACATAACAGACCGGCGAAACGAAGGTCGGAAGTGCAGTTACCCCTAAAATATAAGAAGAAACACAAGCATAACAAACAATTCAAGGACAAGAAGAAAAGGAGCATAATTAATTGGAAAATTCAACGAGAATCAAAATTAAATTGAAATGTATCAAATCAAATGGGAAAGTGAACTTTAAATACTACCAATGTGCAAAGTGAGTGAGCTTGGATTCGTTACTAAACTCACGAATTTAATTCAAAGCAGAAGTACGAAAACTGTACACTGTAAATACTATCCATCGCAAATTTCAAACATTAAACTACCACAAAATTCCAATAGTTTTCCTGCATACTTATTAAGTGGTTAAGTAGTCAAAAGCGGCTGTAAATTAGCTGAACGATGTGCAAATTAGCACAAGTTAAGCTTTAATTTCACTGCACTATCACTTTTACTATTTCAAAGAGAGTAGTAGGTGGGGATATGGTGTGGCTGAAAGTTCCAGGATAATTGCATATTTTATTATCGGTGGTAAGTGAATTTAAAATAAAATAAACGAAAAAATGTTGTCACGCCAGCTTCACGAATCTCTTCTTTTAATCAATTATTTCAATTTCTTTCTTCTACCGAATCCTGCATTTTCTTTAATTCCATATTTAAATAATCAATGCGGGTGGAGTCAATAAGAAATGCTGAAAAATAATTTAGTTACTAATTGAAAATTCTGAGCTGTGAAAAATTGTAATTATAATTGCTAACATGCAGAGCAGATGTCATAAATTAAAACTCATATTCGATACTTTATATAGTAATTGTCGCGGGCAGCAGTCACTGATATTTCATCAGTCAGTTCATAATATCCTCCAGGACATATTGGACGGAAATCAAATTATACTTAAAATCCGTGCGCAGGACATTTCGGTTGAGTGCGGTTGAGTACGCTTATTGCATTACCGCAAGAGTCAAACGAGCTATGCTTGACCGAAGTAAACCAATAAACACCTTAATATTGTTGCAAGCATGGGTAGGTGGGTGTACAGTGCAGCAATATTGAAGAGGAAATGCTCAAAAAGGGTAATTAAGTACATATGTACATACATTGCATCGAATTCCAATATTCCAACAACTAAAATTTAATGAATGCGATACGTCTACATATCTGGATGGAAATGATGTATTAAGTCACAAGTAAACGTACATGCATTTCGCAGTTACGCAGGTAGTATTTTAAGTGATCTGGAATATATAACTGCAACTTCTTTGTTACACCAGCAACGTGTCCAAGGATTTTTTTCATTTGTGTAAGAATTAAAAGTACTTTACCGAACAAAGAAAAAATCTAAATACAAGTTGGAACAACAACATGACAAACTTTATATTTGCTTCATGGCGCTAACTATTTGCGCGTCAACAGCATCAGATGTTGCAAGTTAACGCAAATACAGCACAGTTTGAGAAGCGATGTGGTTGAAGGAATTTGAAACTTTGATGCACTAAAAAAGTATATTGAAGTTCAGTTGATAGCTAACAAAAAACCAAAATTAAAATTCAACAAGAAAGAGAAGAAAAAATACAAAATTCGCCTAAACAATAGTATATGGAAACGGTGTACTTAAATACCTTACAGAAATGAAAGAGAGGTACAAGGCATGTTATGTGGTAGATATTAGTATGGTAGTCACTTATTGTTTCACAGTCTTGAGTCTAATCACAGGCAATTTTTTTTAATCAGATGAAATCCATAACAGCTTTAAGTAAGTGGCAACCAACTGACTCAAGGAAGATAGAATTGAACACGAACCGCTGTATGGCAAGCCGTTGGTCAATTTGTAGCGTAATCAATCACCTATCAGCTGGGACATGCATCAATATTCCTCGCTTACATAAATCCTCATATTTTTAATGTTTCAATTTGTCTTGATTATATTTTCATGTGGGCGATATTTTTTTATTGCTTATATGGTTAATTTTTCCAAATAGGCAAGCAGTTGGAGCTACAACTTTTAACTTATTTATAGCTTCAGAGAATGAATATTCTCAATCTGTGTACATATTAAGGAATACATAATGCAAAAGATATTAAGAAATAATCTAGTTAGGGCAAGATGGTTGCAATTTCAATTTGAGATGCAATTGTGCAATAATTTTAAATAAGGGAATATCCGAAAGAAACATTCCTAATATTTCGTCCAGATAATGTCCTTCTGCTTAACACATGATAAATATCAAATTTACATATGACATCAACAATCAATGCAATGAATATTCAGTAAAGTAAACACAAAGAGACATTAAAGTTACTAACCACCCAGTAAAGCATACCAAATCAAAACAACAATACGTCCGCCTACTGGATAGCTCAGCGGCAAACATTGACAAGTTTATGTCAGGAGCAGCTAAGTAACGAAATTCAAATAAAATGGAAATAAGCAAATGTTTAGCGTGGCGATGAAGTGGAATTGGCGTCATTTTAAAAATGCGCTTGGGTAAATGACAGCGATGATTATGATGGTGTTGCTTATGGAGATCGATGACGTGAATGATGTTTGCTATAATCTATATAAATATAATTCCTATCATGGACAAGAGCGACGATGTTACCAAAAATATTGCGGAGGCAATTTTTCATACTAAAAGGTCACTGGAACATTACGATATGGTGAAAAGAAACGAAACGAGTTTCAGTAACTTTGTAATATTTTATGAGGTATTATATTGAGACCAAATAACACTAAATATAGAAAAATTCGTCATGCTTGAGACTGTTAGGCGTATACCAAAGAATAGAAAGTATAAAATGTACTCAAAATTTGTGCAGATATGTAGTGTTTGGCAATATTAAAATCCATAAATCATTAAGGCATGTAGAAATTAGCCTTAGAAAAAACTTAAGCAAGGGTGATTAGTAACACACCAACAAGATACCTATTTCCATACGACAAGAGAGCGTGCGGATAAATGTACAAAATTATACAAAAGTTCTGTAGGATTTGAGCTGTTGCTTTTAACTGGCTCAATAGCTGACTACATGATAAGTTATTACCAAGTAACAAATTATAGGTGTGCAAATGCGTAGATTTTCTCACGCATATGTAAGTACACCTTCACAAGTTCATGTTAGAGCATTTCTACCTCCATAATGGCAGACTAAGTTAAGCCATCATGGCAGACAACATTAGCACGCACATACGCTGCGAAAGTGTATATTAAAAGCATTAGTGTCATGTGTGCAAAGCCAAAATTATTCTGTCGTAATTTATAGACAAATGAAGAAGTAAGTGATAACAAAAGTTAGAGAAACTTTTATCGTACGCATAAATACAGAAAATTACGTGGATTTCAGTGGAAATCGGAAAATAGTATGCTTTGATTAAGTAAGCAATAATATTGTATATCTATATAACTAGACCAATATTTTTTTATAAACATTGAAAGAGTGCAAGGTGATATCTTTATTAATATTTGTTGATTACATAGATTTATTTCAATGGAATTTAAGAATATCACCGAGGTGTCGCATTAGCGTTTAGCAAAGTTAAATTCCAACTCGTTTGTTTTAAAACTTTCTACGAACTTCTACCAATTTCAATTTGACATTGCATAGCATCCTATAGAAAATATAAAGGGCTTCAATAATCATAATTTGCTATTTTCAAAAACTGTGTGGTATATTAAAGAATAAAAGAAAGATAGGCAAAGAGTTGAATGTAGGGGTGATCTGTTATTATTAAGCATTCGGTTAATAACCAACTCCAAAAATGCCGGAAATTCTATTTTCACTTTGCGTAGCTAACCAAATGCGTCACCCATACGCCCCACTGGACCTATGCATTAGCATACGCGCTCTCTATATAACCACAAGCACATTCAGTTCAACGTTAAACTATACAAATTTCTGACAAATCGATGAAGCAACAAGTTGTTTACCCTTTCCTGTTTTCATTTTCAGTTTTGTTGCGTGGCAAAATTAAAAGCTATACAGCTTGATAAGCAAAAATTCACAGAGTGTCCTTCGCTCAATAAATCACCAGCCGCATAGCTGCTGTGGTATGTGCTTTTAGCATTTTCAATTCCGCTTGTTGACTTTTGCACTTTGAATGTAGGATGAAAAGGAATCGTCCTTT
Organism: Zeugodacus tau; assembly: GCA_031772095.1. Classification (NCBI taxonomy): domain Eukaryota; kingdom Metazoa; phylum Arthropoda; class Insecta; order Diptera; family Tephritidae; genus Zeugodacus; species Zeugodacus tau. Next base: position 45,504,283 of record CM062650.1, read on the forward strand.
GTTTATTTTGATTTCCATTAATACGGTCAATGTTTTCCGACTACAAGTTCGAACAAATTATTTAGTTTTCATTATGTACACAAAGCTTACACTAAAAGCTAAAACCCTTTTACATTTTTAAATCAAACAGTTGCTGTTATGATTAGCGCCAATACGGTTTACTTCACAAAAAGTCAATATGCTAAAGAGTGGAATGAAGTAAAATGAATGAGAGAATTGCAATTCAAAGCAATATTATTATTCCACAAGGCGAGAATTAAGTTTTACCTCTTGATTTTCTTAGTAAACGTATTTTAGTAACATATATGTAGAAATAAGACTTTGAGAACAGATACATTAATAATAACTAATAACTTTACTTTAACGAAAATACGACCTACAACACTGACCGAACGAAAAAAAGACGAAACTGAACGAAGCGTCAGAACGCTGCGCTTGCGTTCGAGTATGTTCTACGAATTCATTCTGGACTGTGACGTGATACCTATCACTTCGTGCGCGTGTACAAATTCATTTTAAATAAGTTGCTTTTATTGTATTTTTCAACTTTTCGCTTTTATCATTTGTTAAATAAAGTTAAATTCCTATTTTATTGTTAAAAGTATTGTTTTGTTTGAAAACGCAACAAAGAGGAGAATGCAGTCTAATTTCCAGGAATAAAGGGGACCTGCAGCAGTAAGAAGACTACAAATTGGGGGCTCAACCGGGATCCGAAGTTAAAAGGAAAACGTTTGTATAATATAATGTAAAATATGTATTTTATAAAAGCAACCTAAAAAAGTGAAAATATGTTCAATTGAAGAAGAAATAATAAAAATTTTAAAATTAATAACAAGAAAGAAAACGTTTTATAAAAGTAACCTAAGAAGTGAAAATATGTACAATTAAAGAAGAAATATGAAAAATTTTAAAATGAATAAGAAGAAAGAAATGTTTTATAAAAGCAACCTAAAGAAGTGAAAATATGTATAATTAAAGAAGAAATCAGAAAAAATTTTCAAATTAAGAAGAAGAAACAAAACGAAGAGAAACAATTAAAGATCGAAAGAAGAAACATTTTCAAATTAAAAAGAAGAAACAAAACGAAGAGAAAATATAATTAAAGAAGGAAAGAAGTAATAAGAAACAAGAATCATTTTCAAATTAAGAAGAAGAAACAAAACGAAGTGAAATTATAGTTAAAGATCGAAAGAAGAAACATTTTCAAATTAAGAAGAAGAAACAAAACGAAGTGAAAATATAGTTAAAGATCGAAAGAAGAAACATGTAGGAGAATTGCGGACAACACGATCCGGACAGACCTATTAAATGCAACTCTGAATAAAATGCAACTTTGAATAAGGAGAACGCTTACTGACGCCGAACGAGAACGGACAGTTGAAAATTGTACCTAATAAAGGAAAGACGTGTCGTTGCACCAATTAACCAAGTGTTTCATTTTATAAGGAAAGAATTCCTACAAATTTGGGGGCTCGTCGGGGAAGAGATTTTAAAATTGAAGAGTTGTGAGCATAAAAGACAGTTTAAGGGGAGCGACTACAAATATTATTAATTAAACTTTGATGTGAAAAACTTGTGTTTGGGTGTGTGTGAGTACATGCACAGAATTGACTCACTTCAGAGAAAACTTTTAAACTTTAAAAATTAAAATTGTAATGTGTATTGAAAAGGTTATGTACAAAGAGGCCGTGAAAAGTTGCAAATTTTGAAAATTACAAAGATTATTAATGAAAAGTAATATATAAATGTATTCAAGTATGTATGAACTTATTACATCGGGAACATACGATTTTTCTAGAACTTTCAAATTTGGTGAAGTGACGGTTACGTACGAAATTTTGAAACGGTGAAGGCAATAAACACATATGTTAGAGGAGATCAGCAATCGTTAATAAAATCAAAGAGACAGCAGAAATCAACAAGTGAATTTGAAGTTAAAGTATAATTCGCCGCACAGGAATATACCGAGTAGTGTTGAAAAGAGACAGCAGAAATCAACAAGTGAATTTGAAGTTGAAGTATAATTCGCCGCATAGCAATATACTGATCTGAAAAGGAATATGACAGCAGAAATCAACGAGACAGCACAGCGACACACTGAGTAGAGAGGAAAAGAAACAGCAGAGATCAAGAGTTAACTAGAAATTTGAATTTAAAGTATATTTCGCCGCACAGGAATATACCGAGTAGTGTTGAAAAGAGACAGCAGAAATCAACACGTGAATTTGAAGTTGGAGTATATTGGAGTCGCATAGCAATATATTTAACTGAAAAGAAAAGAGACAGCAGAAATCAACAAGTTAAAGAGAAATTTGAAATCGGAGCAGTTTGGCAGCACAGCAACATACGGAGAAGAAAACAAAATAAACGGCAGCATTCAACTAGTACCAGAAAAATTGAAAATTTTAGCAGAATTTGCCGCGCAACAAATTACTGAAGAAAACGCATACGTCACAGCAAAGCTCAGTGAATAAGTCCGAATAAAGAAATCGTTTTAGGATTCGCTGCACAGCGACTTATTGAAAAACAGCAAAGGGAGCAGGTATTCATATTAGATTTAAGCGATATAGCACAAGGTAAAACTGAGAAACAAATCAAAATCCAATTAGAAAAATAAAAGGAAGAAAGAAGTCTTTACTATTGTTTGTGAATTAGTAAAGCTGGTCATTTTTGTAAGAAAGCTGTAGTCAAAACAAAAGTAAATACGTTTTGGAGCATATTTTGAAAAACTAATTGCTATTATATTTCTATTACTTAATATTACTACTTTAATCAAACAATAATAATTTTTAATGTATTCATTTTCCCCATAGATTCACAGAATATTAGAATATCATCGTACTTGTTCGTACAAATAAGCATGTTTGCAATGTTTTGAATTCCAATTGGAGTAAATGTATGTAATATTTGTATTTCAGTACTGCTTTAATTTTTTCCATCGTGAATACATAACAAACGTTTATAACTCACTTTAAAAAACACGAATGCGAAAGAACAATATTTAATGTATATTAATAGTTATGTTTAAGTACACATATTTTATCACTTAATTAACTTGAAAACATTATATTTTACTGTATCTATTATTTGTAACATATTGTAAAACATGGACAGTCAGACGATTTTAGCAATGACGGTAACGGCTTTGAAAGAAGAATTAAGAAGAGTTGGACTAAACCAGACAGGACGAAAGAGTGAACTGAGAGATAGACTTTTGCGACATTACGAACTCATACAAAGTGATGACGAGGGGAGTGAAAATGAAAGTACTTACGAAGATATAGTTAATCCCTCAGTGGATACCGTCTTGGTCAGATCCAACTTTACCTTAAAGGATATCGAAGGCAGTTTACCCTCATTTAATGGAACTGATTCCCTGGAAGCGAGTGAATGGTTACAAGAGTTCGAGGATAATGCTGTTACTTTGGGTTGGAATGAGCTTCAAAAGTACGTGTATGCAAAGCAACTGCTTAAAGGAGCTGCTAAGTTGTTCTTGCGCAGTCAGGTGGGCATAAAAAATTGGTCTTCGTTAAAAAATGCTATCGTTGATGAGTTTGGCACCAAATTATCTGCATTAGAGATTCATAGAATGTTACAAAATCGCCGTAAAAAGAGTAGCGAATCTTTTAGGGAATACTTGTACGCTTTGATGGATATAGCTAAGCCAATTAATTTAGACGAAATGAGTTTGATAGGGTATTTTGTAGAAGGTATTCCCGACTCTAAGCCTAATAAAATTATACTGTACCAGGCACAGACGATTAAAGATTTAAAGGAAAATTTGAAAGTTTACGAACGAGTTTATGGTGCGCGACAGTATTCGAACAGAACTCAATATGAACAAAATCCGCGAAAAGCCTCCAATGGGCAAGGAAATAGTGGCACAGTAAGGAAATGTTACAAGTGTGGAAGTATCTCCCATCTAGCGAAAGATTGTGGCGTAGATAACAAACAATATAAATGTTTTAAGTGCGGTCAAATGGGACATCGCAGTTTCGAGTGTGGCAGCAACGTAGGTAGACAGATAAAAACCGAGAGGGGTACAGTTAATGTGATGCTTGATTGTCCATATAGTAAATGTAGTGGACTAATTTTCAAAAAGATCAAAATGAGAGGTGTACATGTTGATGCTATGGTTGACACCGGGTCTGACCTCAGCTTACTTAGATACGATATTTTCAAAAAACTTAATTGTCCTCTAACAAATTTCGAAAAACGACGATTAGTCGGCATTAAAGAAAGCGAGTTGAACACTATAGGCAGTATTACAGAAAATATTAAATTAGATAGGGTTACAACACCGGTAACTTTCCATGTTACCACAAGCAATGACTTGAGATATGAAGCGGTCCTCGGGAATGATATTTTAAAGTTTGCGGACGTAATATTTTCAGAGGGTACTGTAGAGTTTAAAGAAAAACTCTAAACAAAACCAGGGCAGTTGAGATAGAAGGAGAAAAACCCCAACGAAGTGGAGAAAAAGAGGATACCGGTAGTAAGAAAGCACTCGATGCGGAATGCATCACTTTCTTAACAGAATTTACGTCTCTTTGCTTAGAGAAAAATTTAGAAAAAGTTAAGGACAATCCGCTTTTCAACTTAACTCATTTGACCGTAGGCTATCGCTCGCCTATAATTGATATGGTTACTCAGTACTCACCGGTAAAACAATCCCAATCACCAGTTGAAATGAAAATCATCTTGAGTGATGATTTGCCTATTTACCAAACTCCACGAAGAATGTCATATGCTGATCAACGTGTGATAGATACCCAGGTGACTGAGTGGTTGAAGGATGGCATAATTCAATCAAGCAACTCAGAGTACGCGTCACCAGTGGTGCTGGTATCGAAGAAAGATGGCACAAAACGATTGTGTTGTGACTTTAGAAAATTAAATGAAAAGATAGTGAGGGACAATTTTCCAATGGCACTCATCGATGATGCTTTGGAAAGATTACAGGGAGCCAAGATATTCTCTACTCTCGATCTAGCCAACGGATTTTTCCATGTGCCGATCGAACCGAACTCAAAACGTTACACCTCATTCGTAACTCATAGCGGGCAGTATGAATTTAATTTCGTACCTTTCGGAATTTGTAATTCTCCTGCCGTATTTTGCCGTTATATATCAGCCATTTTCCGAGATCTGGTGCAGCAAGGAGTCATCGTCATTTATATGGACGATATAATTATTCCAGCATCAAGCAATGATGAAGGGCTACATAAACTAAAAGTCGTTTTAAAGAGAGCCGAAAGTTATGGGTTGAAAATTAAGTGGCAAAAATGCCAATTTTTGATGAAGAAGAAATTCAATTTTTAGGATACATTATTGAAGAAGGGGGTATAAAACCATCGGACGATAAGATAAAGGCGGTACAAAATTTTCCAGTCCCGCGGGATAAGAAATCTCTTCAAAGATTCCTAGGACTTACTTCCTATTTTAGAAGGTTTGTGGAGGGGTATGCGTTAATTGCTAGGCCTCTAAGCGATTTGCTTAGGAAAGACACTCAATTTAGATTCAATGAAAAAACAATGTATAGCTTTTTCAACAACTTAAAGGGGCGCTTGCTGAAGCTCCCGTCTTAAAACTATATAACCCTAGTGCCGAAACGGAGATACACACGGACGCTAGCATGCACGGTTACGGTGGAGTATTGCTTCAAAAAGACAAAGAAGATCCAACAATTTCACCCGGTTAGTTATATGAGTCTCAAAACTCGACCTGGAGAAGAAAAGTATCATTCTTACGAATTGGAGGTACTTGCCATTATACAGGCTTTAAAAAAGTGGAGAATTTATGTTATGGGGAAAAAGATTAAAATTGTAAGCGATTGTAATGCGTTTGCACTAACCATGAAGAAAACAGATGTACCACTTAGAGTTGCTCGTTGGGCTATGTTTCTTCAAGACTTCGATTATGTTATTGAGCACAGACCGGCTACAAGAATGAGACATGTCGATGCACTTAGTCGAATGACATCAATGTTACTTGAAGATTCGTTAAATTTTCGTTTGAGAGAAGCACAACAAAGTGATGATTGGGTAAAAGCTGTATGCGCAGCTTTAGAGAAAAATATTTACGAAGACTTTTATTTGAAAAACGGTATACTGTATAAAGACCCTGTGAAAGAGTTGGTGGTAGTACCACAAAAAATGGAAGAGGAAATAATTCGGATAGGACACCGTGTAGGACACTGGTCGGAAAAAAAGACCCGAGATTACTTGGAAAAATCGTTTTATATTTCACAAATAGGACCAAAGGTGGCAAACGTTATTAGAAATTGTGTGGAATGCATTATCGGGGAAGCGAAAGCAGGGAAAAAGGAGGGCTTACTATGTCCTATAGATAAGGAGGATAGACCACTGTTGACATATCATCTTGATCACTTAGGGCCTATGGAGTTGACCCATAAAAAATATAACTATTTGTTTGTAGTGATAGATTCTTTTAGTAAATTCGTATGGTTATACCCAACAAAGAGTACGGATTCGGCTTCGGTAATAGACAGATTAGAAAAACAAGCTTCTGTGTTCGGAAATCCAAAAAGAATAATCACCGATAGGGGAACAGCATTTACAGCTAGGAGTTTTGAAGATTATTGTGCCAAGGAGGGCATTCAGCATCTTCTTATTGCAACCGGAGTACCACGCGGAAACGGACAAGTCGAGCGTATCAATCGAGTTATACTACCATTGCTGACGAAATTGTGTCACAATAACCCAGCTAATTGGTATAGACACGTTGAGAGGATACAACAACTTTTGAACAACACTCCTCCAAGAAGTACCAAGTTCACACCTTTTCAAATTCTAACTGGGTTAGATATGCGTACATCTGATAACATCGAACTTCGGAATATGTTAGAAGATTCTTTACTTAGGGAACTAGATGAGGAGCGGGAAAGTGTTAGAAAGAGGGCTGCAGAAAATATATCCATGATTCAGGAAGAGAATAGGCGAAATTTTAACTCAAAACGGAAGCCAGAAAAAGAATACAACGTTAATGATTTAGTGGCGATAAAAAGGACGCAGTATGGTTCAGGGCTTAAAATTAAAGCAAAATTTTTGGGGCCGTATTCAGTAAAGGAACGACTTCCACATGGAAGATACACTGTGGAAAAATTGGGTGACGTTGAGGGACCGATTAATACTATGACGGTGGCCGAATATATGAAACCGTGGAACCCAGCGTTCGGGGCGAACGACAGGTCAGGACGGCCGAGTGTAGGAGAATTGCGGACAACACGATCCGGACAGACCTATTAAATGCAACTCTGAATAAAATGCAACTTTGAATAAGGAGAACGCTTACTGACGCCGAACGAGAACGGACAGTTGAAAATTGTACCTAATAAAGGAAAGACGTGTCGTTGCACCAATTAACCAAGTGTTTCATTTTATAAGGAAAGAATTCCTACAAACATTTTCAAATTAAGAAGAAGAGAAAATATACTTAAAGAAGAAAAGAAGCAATAAGAAACAAAAAACATTTTCAAATTAAGAGGAAGAAACAAAAAGAAGAGAAATATACTTAAAGAAGGAAAGAAGAAATAAGAAATAAGAAACATTTTCAAATTAAGACGAAGAAACAAAATGAATTTGTAAAGCAAAGAAATAGAAGTATTTGTAAAAGACAAATAAGAAGTGGATATTATAAAAAGAAATAAAAGAAAACAAAAAGTTACTGAAGAGAACAAAAGAGGAAGTTAAGCATTGTAAAAGTGTAAAGAATTTGCAAAGAAGAGAAGAAATTTGTCAAGAAAAGAAGTTTGTTAAGAAAAGAAATAGAAGTAGTAGTATTTGTAAAAGACAAGAAGTAAAAATTATAAGAAGAAGTACAGCATTGTAAAAGAGAAAAAGAAATTGCAAACAAAAAGAAATAAGAAAGAACACATATGAAAGATTAATTAAACAATTAAATATGATGAATGTTATAAATATGTTAAAATTAAAAACGAGTACAAATGAAATAAGCTGTATGTAATTAAAATTAAAATTATATCAAAATAATTTGAATCGAAACTAACATTTGAATGAATCTAAATACTACACACTATTAATAAGTGAATTTTATATTGTTAACATTATATATTGTTACATATTGTTATAAACAAAATGGACCTAAACGAAATAATGACTTTAACAGTTACCGGACTGAAAGAGAAGTTGAGGGAATTGGGTATTTCGACTACAGGTCAAAAACGTGACCTTCAGGAGAGACTTCTTCAACACTATGACTTATCGGGAAATAGGGCTAGTGACGAAGAGTTCAATCACTCAATTTACGAAGACGTAAGTGGAACCACCAACTTACGGTCATCACAGTATATCGTACAGCAACAACAGTTTACTTTAAAAGATTTAGGAGATTGTGTCAACACTTTTTCAGGAGAAGGGTCCGTAGATATACGAGGGTGGGTAAGAGAATTTGAAAATAACGCTGAAATCGTTAAATGGAATGACTTACAAAGATTTGTTTATGGCAAACAGCTTCTTCGTGGCGCCGCTAAGCTTTTTATTAGGAGTCAGAATAATATTAACGGTTGGGAAGCTTTGAAGTTATCATTAATAAATGAGTTTGGTTGCAAACTATCTTCGGCAGATGTACATAGGTTGTTGAAAAATCGCCGCAAACAAGCAAATGAAACTTTTCGGGAATACTTGTATCATCTCATGGAGGTAGGCAAACAGATTAGTCTAGACGAAGCAAGCATTATAGATTATTTTATAGAAGGGGTCCCAGATACCAAGTTCAATAAAGGCAATTTTTGTATCAAGCTAAGAATATAGAGGAACTAAAAAGAACAAATCAAATTTTTTGAAAAGATAAGGTATTATGACTCTGTGATAGGAAAGATTGTAAATGATAAATCTTCTAATAAGCCAAAATAAGACTTAGTTAAAAGATGTTTCAAATGCGGAGACAAATCACATGTAGCAGCTCAATGCCCACAAAAACAATATAAATGTTTTAAATGCAATGAGATGGGGCATCGTTCGTTTGAGTGCAAAATTAACAAAGGCAAAGGATCTAGAGAAGTTAAAATCGAATCAAGCATAAACACTTTAGGGAATACAAGTTTCCAGCCAGTCGTTAATGAAGAATTACATTTCAAAACAGTTACTTTAAACGGGTTTAGGTTCGAAGCTCTAATTGATTCAGGGTGTTCACTAAATCTAATACGTTACGATACGTTGATACTAAGTGGGCTTAAACCCATACTAAGTAATGAGAAAAGAAAACTGTATAGCGCTTGCTCAAATGCGATTGAGACAATTGGAAGTTTTGATGCATTTACGCATATAGATGAGTTATTGTTAAAAGTCAGATTTCATGTAGTCAGAGAACAAGATATTCAATTTGCAAGTATGATAGGAAAGGCTATCTTAAAAGACGTAGATATTGTTTTAACAGAAGATAAAGTAATATTTAAGAAAAAAGATAACTCGAGAGATTATAAATCAGATAGATCAGAATTGAGGCAGGATTTTAAACATGTTATGAAGCAAGAACGAAAGGCACCAATGGAAGCAGGAAATAAGTGGATTAAGGAATTTGATGCAATGAGTTTAAATGAAAGAAAAGATGAGACTACATTGAATTTAGGACATTTGAGTGTGGAACTAGCAGGAGAAGTTAAAAATTTAGTTGATAAATACAAATCATCAGGCAAAAGTATATCACCCGTTAAGATGGAAATTGTTTTGACAGATGAAATCCCTGTATATCAGCGACCAAGACGTTTACCAATCGATGACCGTAGTTTTGTCGATAAACAAATAGAAGATTGGTTGAAAGAGGGAATAATACAATCAAGCTCTTCCAATTATGCTTCTCCGGTAGTGGTAGTTCCCAAAAAAGATGGAGACAGACGCTTATGTTGTGACTATAGACAATTAAATAAAAAAATCGTAAGGGACAATTTTCCAATGGTTGTAATGGACGATGTCATAGATAGTCTACAAGAGGGGCGAGTTTTTACAACGTTAGATTTATCGAACGGATTTTTCCATGTGCCAGTTGATTCACAATCTAGGAAGTTTACTGTTTTCGTTACGCACAATGGCCAATACGAGTTTTGTGTTGTTCCATTCGGTATTTCAAACTCACCTGCTGTCTTTTGTCGTTATGTTAATGCTGTTTTTCGAAAGCTAATCCAGAAAGGAACCGTTATCACATATATGGACGACTTGATTAGCAATAGATGAGATTGAGGGTATTGAAAAACTAAGAGAAGTTTTAGAAGTTAGTGAGTCGTACGGGTTAAAGATTAAATGGAAAAAATGTCAATTTCTTCAACGAAGTGTTGAATTTCTTGGGTACATAGTGGGAAATGGTACCATAAAAATATCAGAAGAAAAGACGACTGCTGTACAAAAGTTTCCGCTTCCGTCCGACAGGAAAATGTTACAAAGGTTTTTGGGGTTGACGTCATATTTCCGACGATTTGTATTAGACTATGCAACGATAGCTAGACCTTTGTCGGACCTTCTAAGAAAAGATTCGGTTTTCAAGTTAGGCGAAGAGCAAATCGCAGCTTTTCAACAACTAAAGGCTAATTTACAAAAAGCACCTATATTACAGTTATTATCACAAAAAGAAGATACTGAGAGTGCATACAGATGCCAGTACTTGGTGGTATGGGGCAATTTTGTTACAAAAAAATTCGGACGATCAGCTTTTACATCCGGTACAATATATGAGCCGGAAAACAAAGCCGGTGGAAGAGAATTATCCGGCGTATGAGTTAGAGGTACTGGCAATCATAGAGGCCTTAAAGAAATGGAGAATATACCTATTAGGTATACACTTCAAAATTGTGACAGATTGTAATGCATTTACAATGACTCTTAAGAAAAAAGACGTACCGCCAAAAATAGCGAGATGGGCATTGTTTCTTCAGGACTTCAACTACGAAATCGAGCATAGGGCAGGATCTAGAATGGTCCACGTTGACGCTTTAAGTAGGGTGTACTGCTTATTGCTGGAAGACTCCTTAAAGTTTCGGCTAAAGCAAGCTCAAATGAATGACGAATGGACAAAGGCAGTACGCAAGGTTCTAGAAAAGGACGAATATGAAGATTTTTATATAAAATTTGACATTCTTTTAAAAAATCCTGCAAAGGAATTGATTGTAGTACCGAAGCTAATGGAAGACGAAATCATTAAGTTGGCACACAGACAGGGTCATTTCTCTATAAAGAAAACTCAGGATCTGTTAGAAAAGTCGTATTACATTCCCCAAGTCAAGGGTAAAGTTTGTCAGACAGTTCGAAGCTGTATTGAGTGCATTATTAATGAAGCCAAGACAGGAAAGAAAGAGGGATTCTTGAATAGCATAGATAAAGAAGATATGCCATTAGGAACATATCACATTGATCACGTAGGGCCATTAGAAGCGACCAGTAAGTTGTACAATTATATATTGGTGGTGGTAGATGCGTTCAGTAAATTTGTGTGGTTGTACCCTACTAAAAACACAGGAGTAGAGGCAGTGGTAGATAGACTCACAAAGCAGGCAGCTGTATTCGGTAACCCAAGACGTATTATTTCGGATAGGGGGGCAGCTTTTACATCCAATTTGTTTAGAGAATATTGTCAAAAGGAGAATATACAAAATTTACTGATAACAACAGGGGTTCCAAGAGGAAACGGACAAGTAGAGAGAATTCACAAAATTGTTATACCTATGTTGTCGAAGTTGTGTACGGAAACCCCAACTAATTGGTATAAACATATAGATAAGGTGCAACAGTTTATAAACAATACACCTCCTCGCAGTACGAAACAGTCTCCGTTCAGGTTATTAACAGGACTTGACATGCGAATGGCCAACATGCCAGAACTAAAGGACATATTAGAAGATACAGTTATAAATGACTTAAATGAAAATCGAGAAACAGAACGGAAAGTAGCAAAAGAAAATATTTTAAAAATACAGGAAGAAAACCGGAAGTCATATAACTTACGTCGTCAGAGCGAGAAAAACTACAAAATAAACGATTTGGTAGCAATAAAGAGAACACAATTTGGTAGCGGGTTGAAACTGAAAGGAAAGTTTTTAGGACCGTATAGGGTAGTGAAGAAGCTTAACCATGGCAGATATGAAGTAGAAAAGGTGGGTGAAACCGAAGGGCCGGGAAAGACCTCGACTGTCTCAGAATACATGAAGACATGGACAAAATCATTCGAGGACGAATGAAAACAGGACGGCCGATTGTAGAAATAAGACTTTGAGAACAGATACATTAATAATAACTAATAACTTTACTTTAACGAAAATACGACCTACAACACTGACCGAACGAAAAAAAGACGAAACTGAACGAAGCGTCAGAACGCTGCGCTTGCGTTCGAGTATGTTCTACGAATTCATTCTGGACTGTGACGTGATACCTATCACTTCGTGCGCGTGTACAAATTCATTTTAAATAAGTTGCTTTTATTGTATTTTTCAACTTTTCGCTTTTATCATTTGTTAAATAAAGTTAAATTCCTATTTTATTGTTAAAAGTATTGTTTTGTTTGAAAACGCAACAAAGAGGAGAATGCAGTCTAATTTCCAGGAATAAAGGGGACCTGCAGCAGTAAGAAGACTACATATATATGACTAATAAATAGTTTTGTTAGGGATGAATATACATAGATTTCAAGATTTATATTCAAACTGAGATCGATTTTCGTAAAACGACATCTGGAAGCCTTGAAAAGGCCAGATTAATATCATACATACATACAACTTATCTATCGTCAGTCAGCTGATTATACTTGAAGCAAAAAAAACAGGGATATACTGCTTCTACTATGTAGCTTCATTCAAGTTGTTAAATTTGTGCTATACTATAAAAAATGTGTAAAAATGGTTCAATGTCTATGCTTTCCCTACTTATATTAAATTCTATACTGGACTCATTTATTATTATAATACAATATTATGTTAACTTTAAAAGCCAACGTTGGTGACTTCTTCGTTTTCCATATCACCTTCTTTAGTTTTTTCAACACAACAGCCATTTCTTTTAATAAATTGAGTTCTGGGATGCTCAGGAAGGGAGATCTACGATACACAATTATGTAGAAAGGTATATTTGTAGTTTTCATTGAAGCTTTTGCTTTCTGCGTGTGGGCTGTTTCAGCATGTTACTTCCGCTACTTAACTTCCGTTTTCCGGTGATAGGCAAAATAAATAAGAACAGAGAATAAAAATCTCACTAATTTTAGTTCGAATCTTATTTTTCCTCACTTCAATAGAAGTTTATACTGTGTCATTGTTTGAAGAGTAAATGGTAAGAACACATATACTAATATGAATATAAGTGGTGAATATTTCTGAATGAAGAGCACCTGAGATCTGCGCGTGTAGGTTGGTTTGCAATATATACATATATGTACACTGATAACATGCCAACAGAAAGCAACATTTCAGACACACGCATGTTCACCCACACCTGGGGAAGCTTTTTCTTTTATAACTAAAGTTGTACTGCCTCACCACGTGCCCTCTAGCATTCTTGTATCGGAATTCGAATTTGACAACGAGACAAATACCCGTAGGTGTTGTATTGCAGTATTTTTCCTTTAATACTGAATTTGAAAATATGTGCACCCTAATCGGCATATATTTATTGGCACGTGCAGATACAAGCAGCAATATAAAAGATACACATAAGATTGGCGAAACCAATTCAAACGCGAAAAAATGTAAGGTGCACACATAGAGTTGAGAATTAAAGAGGAGCACAAAGCGAATATTGGCGAAAATTTCACTCACCTTATTTCACCTGCAAACTTTTAGTACGGCGTTAAAGTGTCGCTTTTGAAGTGTCTGCAAAGGGAAAAAAAACAAATCTGAAATCGGTCTTTGAAAACGAAATGTTCGATGAATATTCAATTGACAAGAGGTGTGAAAAATTGCCAACAGCATAGGCAGGCGGAAATGAACTGGAATATTTCCGATGACTATGGAATTGCCAGTGATGATTTTAAATAAAAGATAATAAACTATTTGAATCATTATTTCAAGAAAAAAAACTAAAACATAACTATTATACGTTTAAAACGTCAGCATAAAAGACCACACGATACTTATAGCATCACACTGCTGTGCAAGAAGCATGCTTTAACCTACACATAACCAATATCTACGCACATGTGTATTTGTGGCGTTGTGTAAGCTCCGACGTTACATACGCTTTAATGGCACCGTAACTTTTTCGCCATTGCGAATTTCCGATTGCTGTTCTCGTTTTCATTCGAAGCTGAAATTCCCTTGCAATTCTCCCACCAATCTATTTTAAGCGCTTTCCACTTTTTTTGCCTCATCCATGACAGATTGATTCTGGTAATCTAGTAGCAAGCAGCGTGCAGCTCAATGGTAGCATGACAAGAACTAAAGAGTTATGCCATACGAAAAAATGCTTTTAAAAACGTGATTATGGGGATATACTATACTAGGCAAATTCCATAGAATACGATGGTCGACTTCATCCGCCCGAATGGTGAGGTTTGAATTCACAGCTTTTGCTTTTGACGTTCCTGTTCTAGTTCTTTTTCTTGCTTTTAGGTCCCTCTTTTTAGTTTCTTAGGCAAGAAACATATAACTTCCTAAACACATTTGATTACACAAACATGATATTTCACATTATTTTGCATATATTACTCATACGACTTGTATGACCTTCTGAGAATAATGCAAATATAAGTCGATTTGGTACCACACTAATAAAAACGTGTTATATACGAGTATGTAAAATTAATTTAGGATTATTGAATGAAAATAATTATTGTAAGAAGTCAAATATAACACAATATGCTAACTCGAGAAGAGGAAGAGATATCACAAAACGATCAAATATTCAATACCTATTCTAGATAAAGATCAGCGGCCTTGACGCATATAAAATTGAGAACCACAAAAGAGTCACTTCAAAATGTATATACTATTATACATGTGTATGTTGCTAAATACCGTATTTCGCCAATACACAAGCACTTAATGAACTTAATTTTCTGTAGCAAACGACCCCAATTCAATTTGCTTAATCTCTTTAAATGTGCATCGCTCCGCACCACTTACATAGGTGTCTCATTGTTGCTCAATTGGCCATGCATTCGTGGGCTTTTAGAAATAATTAGTTGTTTGTTTTGTTGACACTGTGTTGTTGTTTCATTAACTTTGCTAAAGATT
Source organism: Zeugodacus tau (assembly GCA_031772095.1). Lineage (NCBI taxonomy): Eukaryota > Metazoa > Arthropoda > Insecta > Diptera > Tephritidae > Zeugodacus > Zeugodacus tau. The sequence goes on from CM062650.1 coordinate 45,519,473, forward strand.
AAATTTGACATTTGCATGCGATCCGATTAAAAACGATCCAAAGCATGTCATTTTGCTCATTTAAACGCAACGATGATTGTATGTATTTATATTCATTCACGTACGTGATTTTATAGCATAAGTATGGAAGCTTTGTTATTTTGTTATATTTTGAAATTCACATCACCGATTAGTCAATAGCGAAAGCGAAATAATATAAGATTGAAATCGAGAACATTTTATATATATTACATTAATATTATTAATTATTATTCTCCAATCTTTCTCAGCCCAATATATAATACTCTCCGTATAGTTGAACTTGAAATTTGACATTCGGTCAATTTGAATAGGTACATATGTAACTAAACATATTAGCGATATTGAAAAGAATTGGACTTTCAAATACCTTGGTTGGGATTAGGGAAGATTTCCATATCCGTAAATAGAAAGCATATAACACAACAGGTGTTAAACCTCAATAGGATTTTTCGATAAAGAAGACACTAATAATGAACTGCCTTTATTATTCCAATTATTTCTAAAGGATATTTCATTTCACACTTGAATTTGATGCAACAATTTTGACTTGATGTGGATAACTCAAAAATATAAACATCACGAAATCGTTAACACTTCCGTCAAATGTGAACATAAAGTCACATGTACGTGAATATGTGGGCTTGAATATATAAAGTGGAAACAAAGTTCAAAAAGCCTTTACGGTTCGTTACGCTCTTACAACAGTAATGTGAGAAAAACAACAACAACTACGAGTGATACATAAAAAATGCGTAAAATGAGTTATAAACCCATTTTAAAGCGAAAAAGAGAAGCCACCACAATACTACATACTTATGCATGGCTACAAGGTACATATGTATGGATGTGCGCCAACGCACATCAAACGGTTTTTATCACTTTCTGATGTCAACTCATTTTCAAGACTCAGTTCAGTTGGCTTTTCAATTAAAGGAAGCAAGGGCTTACAGAGTGCTTGCATTTGAGGGTGCTTTGTTGGCATGAGTCCATATTGCGAATACCGTCATTACTGCACTTCGTACACCCATAACTGCCTACGTGCAGAAACCCAGCGGGAAAATTTTGATAATAATTTTTAACGATTTATAGCCAATACTTTTGTTCGCAAGACATAGTAACTGCTAACACCTTGATACTATTTATAGATACTTGATGCCTGCTGATGATTGGAGGCTATGTGAAATGGTATATGAATGAGAAAGGAACATAATAAAAACATCATAAAGGTGAAAATAATATGTAAATACACCCTTCTGTATCGAATTTGAATAACCCACCTTTGCTATAAATACATGAACTTATTCGCGAGTGAGGTGATTACCTTTAGCGTCAACAAAATTGCCTTTCATTTTTACTGCATCAATTGTATGCCTCATAAATTATATACGAATGAACGTTTGTCCTTATAATACAATCCCTTTATTTATAAACTTCTCCTTTCTCTTTCGAATAGAAAATAAATTTGTTATTAATTTACACAGTTTTATAAAAAATTTATACACATCCCGTTTATTATATTCTATTAAAGAATTAATTTTAATTGCTGTAATTCCAGCGCTTCCCAACAAATTGAACCCCAACATAGTGAGCACTATGTGTACCTAAACAAGAACTCAATACCATAGGATGAACATACAGATACTCATTCTACTTTTAAACTTTAACGAATACATACAAACCCATTTAGCTATCAGCTGATAGTATTTCTTACTAGCGCTGGTGGATTCTATAATTCTATGTTAGAGAAGAATAACTACATTACACCATCAAACCACAAAGACAGCAAGGTGGAAGAGCGGATTCATGATGTCCGTTAGTAAGCATAGAAGAAGAACACTTTAATGAAAAGCTTCAATTTCAGTGCAGTGCTACATAATGCAAGCGTCAAAGCAAATGTTGCAAGTCAATCAATGCCAAAGGTATAACAAAGTAAAATCAAAATCACGAGCTTGTGCAACACGACGCCTGAGTAACCTAAATTCCCAGAAAATACCCCTGCGTTAACATAATATCGGACGATGTTTAAAAAGAAAATATTTAAGGGCATGAGCTACGATTCACCTCTATTTATTTGCAGTTTAACTTCGCCTACAACTCAATGTTATGTCCTATGTCCTTGGAGTATTATCAATTAACTTTCATAATCGAACAGAATTCAATACCAACAACCAATACAGCTTTTATTCACATCCTGTTACAAAAACAACTATTAACACATCTCCACTCATTGTTTGCTCAATTGTTCATTTATAAATCACGAATTTAATATGATTAAATATAATTATTCGAAGTTTTACATATTGTCTTTGTTTTTTTACTTACATTTCCACACAATCTCCAGTAATTATGGATGAATATGTTACTCTAAAATTCTATACATATTTAATTAGATCGTAACAAATGGGAATGCATAAAATGCCTTGCTAATTACAGAAAATTAATTGTGGCTGAACTGAATAACAACGTGAAATCACATACTCTGATCGGAAATTTAAAATTCAGTGCGAAAATTGTATAGCTTATTTGTTGAATTGGCAACATCACGCTTATGAGCATAAAATCACAAAACACAATTGTCAGAAAATATGAACCACAGCAATTGAATTCTACGTACTCTGGTTAGTTAGATGAGTGGGTTTAATTACTGAAAACACCAATTGCAGTTGCAGGCCAATGGCAGCACAATAATTCAATTCTTTGCATCCGCGGGAAATAGGAAAATAAATGCTCGCACACTAAATTGATGCAACGGCAGACAAGAGTTTTAATGAACATACACACATACTCTTACATATGGTTGCTGCGTAGTGGTCGTTAATGATGACTTGTTTAGAATTATGGATGGTTTAGAAAGTAAGGAGTTTATATAACGATTCAATTAAAATTTAACCTTTTTGTATGAAATATTTCAACTAACTATTCAGTAACTATTCAAAATTTATATTGATTTTCTGAGAAATATCACATATGTTACATTATGTTTACAACAAATTTGAAGACGTATAGTAATCAAACTAATGTCCGTATACACAATCGTATAAATATATCAGTTCTTTAAATCGATACGTCATTAGTATTTAGACAACATCGATCCGAAATGGTATTCCACGTATTTGGTCTCTAATTCAGTTTTCATTTAAACAGAATGCCAATTTAATTTATTTTTAGACGGCTATTTGTAGTTAGTCTACTCGAAACTGGAACACATTTTGGTAAACAAGCTTCACCTACATGAATGTGTTAATATTCACAAACAAATTATTTTCAATTTTCGTTCAAATTACACATGCAAATATACATACATATTTACTGTTATAATTAATGAGCGTAGCTAACCACTATTTGCCCAATATTTTGGGTGCATCTCAAAATAAACAATTTTAGTGAAATTCTATCCACTGCTAATTACTTATGCTAAATGGCAAAGTTTGTAAGCTAGCAAAGTTTTGATTGTTTTTAGATGCTTGACCGAATTTTGTGGAGTGCATTTTGATGTGGGTAAAAATTTTATTTTATTGTTATTTATTTTTTATAATTAAATAAAATAAAATTAATTAATTAATTAAAAATCAAGGAATTTCGAAAACAGTCACATAATTTAAGTAATCAAAGAAACATATTGAAAAGGAACGTGTGTTGTATCATTACAGTGCTTTAAATAAAAAGTAACTGGGCGTATGCGTAACATTTTCAACTCTAAGTGAGTATTGAACATCTCTGAAGTGAGGCAAGAAAACAAAATAAAAACATCAATGCAGCTCCATCCACGCAAAAGATAGTATGCATAACAATTCTACAAAAGTCGAGAACGGAAAAAATAGCCATCCCATCAACTGCTCAATAATGAGTGTCAATGAGAGAGTGCTGTGCACAATCAAGTCAAATGCTTAACTGAATTACGTTGTAGGGACAAAAGGAAAGCGAGCAATTGTGTTAAGAGTAAACACTATATGTCATTGAATTAAAATAAATGTGTATAAGTATGGCCTCTCGATAACAAAAGATCGTCAAATATGTACTATGAAGATGCTTGTATGAACATACCAGCATTTTAAACAACCGTGTACATAGAGCATTTGTTGTGGGTCGATTGTGCCCTTTATCTTCTCTAAAGGTTTGCTGTCCCAAGTCATCATTGTTAGAACGTTAATATTCAATATTAATGAGTGTATCAGCAGCAATTTTTGGATTCGTACCTCTTTGTCTGCTACTCAATTTGTTTGGAAAATACAAAAATAATGAGGTTTTTGAAAGCCAATATTGATTGGAAGCTATAAATTAACGAAGCGAAACAATTGTGAAGGAGAAATTGCCTTTGATACTTATTAACCTTTTTGGTTATTGACCTAATCTTTTACTAAAAACTTAATAGCGCCATGTCTCCGTAACTATGATTTAGAACACGGAATACACCAAGGACACCCAGAATGCTCTGAATTGAAACGAAATCATATTTCTACAGCAATAAATGCTACATTCCATGACGCCAAGTTGGATTACATTTTCTTCAATCATGTGAACCGATATCGCCCATTTTCCCCACGTGTCATACAGAAAGTTTGATTGAAATCGGTCTAGTAGTTAGATAGATTAGATTAGTAGATATGGTTTTTGACGCCGGTTGGGAAATTTAGTGTTTCTACTGTGTTCCGTTAGTTAGTTAGTTAACGCATTTTTTCAACCTAACCTTTTTATTGGAGGTAGGAGTGGTTATTATCCGACTTGCTGAAATTAATATACTAATGTTATAGTTATAAAATTTACTATTATTTAAATGGAGTTATGACTATTGAAAGTTTTGTGGTGCTCCACACTGAAGTTCTTCTCTGCTCTGCCGGATTTCCGGAACTGTAAATGATGTTAACGGAACCGGTTATATATGATATAACCGATGGAACCAGATATGGGAATGATGTTTCCGGAACCGGATATGGAGAGCCGCATATGAAGTAGTCGGAAATATCTTACCAGAAACGAATGCTCGGTATAGAGCGGACGTCAAAATGACGAAAGTAGCAACTTTTGTTGCGAGAGTATAAAAATAGCCCATATACACTCTAACCTTTTTCGCAAACGAAACAGCATTTAGCAAAAAAAAACTTTCTTCACTCGAATTGAAAAAATGATATTATTGTAGAAAATATTTGGCTGCTGCGAAAAGGAATTTCGCTAATCACAACCACTAAGCTCACAATTTAGGTACATATATTGAAGTTTTTTTTTTTTTTAATTTAGAATATATGTTGAATATATTGTGAAATAATATCTTTATAATTTTCTTCCTTTAATAATTTAATGTACTTCCGGAATTTCTACGCAGAATGCTTATACACGTTTAAATACGATAACAATAACACACACATACGATTTAATTACATTTACAGTTAATTACGCGTAAAACTACTTGGAGGATTACGACATACATAACACAATGAAAATGAAATAGAAAAAGTAAACAGTATTTTCAGCAGCAGAATTTAACTTTCTAACATTCTCTCGCTTACTTACATATAAGTAGTCATAATTGATATTTATGCGACAGAGCTTATATAATCATTAATTAATACATGATTTCCATAAAGTGTTATATGAGACTTCATTAACGGCTGTTGCAAGCATTTCATAATTGATTTAAAATTAATATTCCAAAATTATTTTTAACCAGACAACTTACTTGGTTACAACGAAGATATTAACTTTCATATACAACAATGACGATGTATTAAACAGTTTTAAATTCGTAAATGCAATCGAATTTAATTTGGCCACATTCTCACTTTAGGCAGAGTTAGATTTGGGTTTGAACGGCAATGAAATTGTTTTTGTCACTTCAATATATACCTGCAGTTCCCCTTTACTTTTCAGTTTCAGGTTTTAATGCCTTAAACATTCGACAGTTGAGTTACGCACACGAGCGTCAAAGTTTATTTTTACTGACAAGCTTACTTTTCTATTTACTACCATAACCTTCAGAAGTTGAAATTTTCTATTTCGTAGAGTTTGAGTAATTTGGAATTAATTTGAGTAAATCTCTTACTGCAAGCTGTGCATGGAGTAAATAATTTACTGTACATCAATGCTATGTCTGTGTGTATAAAGTGAAAATTATCATATACATATGTATTCTACCTAACATGTTATGATTTACATTCATCGCAATTGTAAGTATTCTCGACATGTTGCGCTTTCAGCATTTTATTAACAATTGTCGAATTTTCTTACTTCCAAATGAATTTATTGTTAAAACTATAAATAAGAAAGCCTTGGTTCAGCATTTACTTCACAGCAAGTGGTTACTGTAACGCTGAAGACAGAACATCGAAATTCAATTGAATTTATTTAGATTGTAATGCTTCTCACGTTATCGCCTTAAGCCTTTCCAGTGAATTATTAATTAATAATTTATATATTAGAATTTCTCTGAGAATTCAAGAATATTCAATTATCCTGATAGAATTTCAGCGTATTATTGGCTAACTTACAATAATTAATTTTCATACGGCATGTGTGAAGCTGAGCGTGAAAGCATATATTGTATGTACTACTCGTATTTACGTAAACGAATCTCATATCATATCATTCATAACGTATGTGTATATAAAATACATACTACTAATTAAAATATTAAAAAAATAATAATTCAGAATTTACGAATGCAAAACAAAATGTAACAACCCAACCAATCTTCAACTTATAAATTGAAGCTGAAAAAAGAATTTTTAGTCATTTTATATAATCGTCAATTCTCATTTTTACTCCGCTGTTTGATTGCTGTTTGTACAGTCTCTGTTTGGACAAGCTTCGTAGCACTTTACGATGCAATTTATTATTTTTCAATTTTCACGCTATTTTATTTCGAAGCTTATTAATTCAATAAAAAGACATACTCCAATTAAGTTTGGCCGATTGGTAAATATTGATTGGTATAGTTGTTCCTCTTCTTACTCTAAGTACAAGATACACTAACTGATTAAAGAATGGTAACGGAATGTGAAAAAATTTGCTCACTTAAAAAGTTAATATGATAACAAATATCTGCTGTCAAGTGTCAAATATTATGAAAAAAAAATCGTAAAAGTAGTTAATCCGAAATAAAATTGATTTTTACAATGAAATATAACAAAATAAAAATAAATAGCTATTTAAAATATTAAAAATAAATTGAATTGAAGTTTTGATTACGAATTGTATCACATACAACAAAAGGAAATCATTTTTGGTAGTTTCAAAATCGATCTACTTCAAGATATGCAAAGTAGAAGGCAGTCTATTTACTGTGAAAGCAAAGGGAATAACTGGCAAGCGGAAAATAAGGAAAAAATGCTTACAGCAACCCCATAATGCATTACATTTTTTCAGTGTATGCAGCCACCTTTAGTTGATGGTAATCGGCAATGAGAACTTGTCTTTAATGTCTGCTGGATTGCAGATACAAAGGCTCATACATATGTATGTATTGTAGAATATAACGATAAACAACTGTCACGCTTATTTGGATTGCAGTCAACGTGCAGACAAGCCGCGGAATAAAAAAGCGTCCTTCAAGTGTTCATACATATGTAAATACATAAATATCACTTAAACAATTGCAATAAATAAACGAGACACTTGTGTGTGGATATCATTTCAAGGCAACCAGACAGCCGACTGAGCCTTCACATAACCGCCAATACACTCACGCTACTATCCTACTATTGGAACGCGCTTTCAATAAAAGAACTCGCTTATAGCTTGATAGCATATCTGGCGCCACCACTAAGGTCGCGCAACATAACTTGTCAACCTTGGCTGATTGAAAATAAATACTTGAATACAAGTGAATAAAAAGTCATACACAGCAATAAATGTAGCAGCTTTAGTCGAAACTTTAAACACGTTTTTCTCGAAACGACATTTATCAAAATTGCTGACATCATAACTCAAGTATACATTGACCGATCGACTACAAATTTAAACTGAGTATTCTTAAATATATTTACTATAAAATGTCCTTCGATCTCTTTGATTGGTTGAAAATTGTCAATGTGGCATTAAAATAATACCATTTTTGTATATAAAAAAAACGACACTTTTTTCTGAACTCCGCCATTTTGTTAATTTTTGATATTTTTCGAAAATTGTAGGTCATTGTATAGGAAATATCTTTAACTTTAATATCCGTTTTGAAATTTTTTGTTTCTGCTACTCATTCGGTCGGTCAGTTGGGGAACTTTTTTTTAGCACCTCCGAAGGCAGCATATAACTCCGTTATTTTTCAATATTTTTGTAAAGAAAAAAGTTTGAAAGAGATTCGAAAAAATCGATCGAGTACTTTCTTTTAAAAAAATTCACGAAAATCGCCTAATTTTTCATGGGTTACACTGGTATAGCCCCTTTACGAGGAATTAAAAAAGTGGACGTGGCAATATTCAATGGTGGGCAAATAAATAATATATTTTATGAAAACTATAGACCGTAGGTTTATATATTATAATAAGTAACAGTAGCAAAAATACTTCATATTTCATGCTTACATTATACACTCATATTAATCAGATCAATCATGAATATTAAAGTGAACTAGCTAATATTTGAATGTATATTGCATTTATGCATTTATTGAAACTTTAAGTTTCTAAACTCGTCAAAGCATTTCGTTATATTTATGAAGTGCTGCAATATTTAAGTGTTATTGTGACATCCATGCTACTCACATCTCTTTCTTCACATTTGTATTTCTACCGTTTTTTTTATTTTTTCTACACTTTTATGCAAATTCTTTTATGTGTTGCATCTGTATGTGAAATCTCACGCATTTCTTTCAACAACTGACGCTTTCGCTTCTGAGCAATGCCAACTGTTGCCTTTATCAGCGATTGTTTAGCCTCCTTGCCACCCTCATTCTTGACCTTGCTGACAACTGCCTTGGAGCTGTTTGTTAAGTTAACCATGGGAACTCCCGCTGATTTGTTCAAAGTCTTTAAACGTTTTTATTATGTTTTTATTATGTTTTTTTATTTTTTCTATTTTTATATTTGAAATATTATTTCGTTTCTTAGCCAGTATATTTCTTACAATTGCAGGATCTGTGGGTGGACAGAAGTGGTTTGTTACATTGCTGAAAAGACCGCCTGTTGCTTTCGCTTCTTGGCACTCAAATATAATAATAATGCACTTTCATTGTACTTTCGCAATTTCAAATTATGTATGGGTTAATATAAGTTCCCTGTTGTTATGCCCGAATATAATAAAATATTCAAATGATTGCCATAGTCTATGAGTATATTTAAAGTTGCATCTCTTCCTTATGAACTTGCAAACTATTAAAAATTTGTATATATTGCAATCAATGGAAACGTGCCAAAATTTATCATTAACTCAATAAGTATTATATTTAGAACAACAAACTACAACTAACTGCATATAGCAAAAACATCAGAACGGAAGAACTGGCAGCAGTTACTTATGCTCATTATATTCTAGTGAAATTGAATTATATTTTTGTGTACGCTACTTGGCATGATTTCCTGACTACTCTGAGATCATACTCAATTTTAGTTTTGAACAGTTAGCTTCACCGTAACGAGTTGCAAGCGTTCCATTAACAAATTATAACAGTTTCACTGGACATTCTTGAGAAATTATTTCAAAATCAAGTTTACGCGTCAAGCAAATACATTTTTTTTTTCAATTAAATATTATACGGCGCTGGTTATTCACGTTTTTATGATACACTACTATAGGGAGTCATTTTCTGTTACTAGTTCTAATTCCAAGCACATATTATTACAAAAAGAACTTTACGTGCTTAGTTAACACTGAACATTGTTGCTGTTAAGAAAAAAGTAATATCTACAAAGATTAAAATGTGGTTTCCTCGTCTGGTTAAACTAAGTACTTTGACTATGACTCGAATGCATACCTACTGGGATATTTTGTAAAACACTACAACAACACGCATTGCAACAAATAATCCCAAACGCCAAAAATTACAATCTTGACAAAGTACTTTCACTGAGCAACTGACAAACTAATTAGGATCCACTTGCATTCGAACCACTGAAAGTCAATTACCTTTTCGCCACTTGAACCAACTTGAGTCTAACAAGGCAAATCTGCCAATCTGCAACACCTTCAACAACACAATGATGTTTATCCAACATGGCAGTGAAACCAATTTCAAATACAAAGCAAATTTGGCATGCAACAAGTAGAATCCTTGAAAAACAGTCACAGATACATATATATATGTGAAATGGGTGAAAATTAAGTAAAAATCACGCATATAGTTTGCAATACAGCTTTGACGAATTTATACTTAATATTATTAAAGAGATTAGCTAAGTAAGCTAAAATGTCAGCGTTCGGATTGAAAACGATTACTTCACTAGCAAATCGTCTTTTTAGTTACCTAAGTGAGTTCTATACTAAAATAAAACTAAACCTGATTAAAAATTCTAAATCCTACTTGAGAACAACTACTCATTGAACCAGAAATATATCGGAACACCTCTGTCTAAGTTATACAAATACTTTATACTAAACTAAGTATAGCAAATAATTATCTGGAAGTCTTTGAAAGCATGACTTCCCATCTTAAACTGTCTCGTATCGATCGTAATCTGAAATATTAAACTTCTTATGAAATTATTATGGTCCGATATGCTTTACTACTAGGCAATATTGAATATACCAGTGAGGTACAAAAAGGAGACCAAACCACATATGCAGTTAAATTAAATTTTAATTAAGTTAATAAACCACAATGACGAGAAGAAAAAACTCATGTGTACCAACTGCCATATTACCATATCATAATTTGTAATAAAGAAATTTTATAAATTATAGCAGCTACTCATGGTAAAGCGGTTAATTTAAGGACACATTTTTCCAATTAAAGTAAATTTAATTGCATGCATGAATATAAATACTTTCATGTGCATGCATACACATATGCATGCAATAATTACCATCGGCTGAGTAGGTTACGTATATGCAATGGTGTGCTATGTTCAACTGTTTTGCGACACACAGGTAATAAGAAAAACCGATTTCAAGGAAATTGTTATGCAAATAAATTTGTATATACCAATATAAGCACGTAAATACTGCTAAAATATTTAAACCTAAACAGAATTTCCATTCGAGAATTTTACTATAATTTGCACAGCATATCTCTCGTATGTACGCTGAAGCAAATAATCGCTTTGAGAAATATTTGCTGCATATATTAGATTTATTTGCAATGACTCAACACAACTGGTTGAATCGAGCGAGTATTACACTAACGCCATAATGTATTTTATTGAGTGCGTTATTATGTGGAAAAATATGCAAAACTGATTTCTTCTTTGATTATATTGATATCTACTCAAATTTGGCAAATCCGTTTAGTATTTCTCTTTACAACGGCGACAAGGAAATTGAATTTGCGAATTGTACAATGCAATTTTTAACAAACCCATTTTTTCTTTTTGCCTTGCAAAATCTAATAGCAGCCAAATGGACGAGGGTATCGATTCAATACACAAATCTTTATATGCTGAAGATGGAGAAATTATATAAAGAGATAAATTTAAGCTTTGCAGTGGTTAAAAGGATTAGCCATAAAGCAAGCTACAATTTGTGATCAAAAAATATGTATTATATACAAGACATAAGTGTACAACAAGTAATAATAAATAGTTATCAAAAGCTGATAACTCTAGTGAGAACGTGTTTTTTCTTATGAAAATCGAATTATTGTTAATTTATATGCATTACTTTATATTAATACGGGGTTATGCAAATATTATCCCATAAATATATTAACTCTAATGATTTCATTAACTAAATTATCTACAAAAATGGTTTTATTCATTAGATACTCAACCGGGTAATTATGCAAATGAGTATTCAAAGAAGTGAAGCTGAAATGCACACAAGCGTAAAAGAATATAAAGGCATTGAAATATTCAATGAAATATCTGACATACTCTTTTAGGTTGAGTATTCAAAAAATGTTGCTTAAACTTCATTCTGAAGTAATTAAAATAAAATAATAAGAATTAATATTTTTTCCAAAAAGATTTGACATTAGAAATATAAATTTTGATTTTACAACTCGATTTTTCGGCCTAATTGAATAAAATTTCAGCTGAATCTCATAAAAACTTTACCATAGAAACACTACGAACCATTTTAAAATTCAATTGACGTTTATCATCTTCTTGTCAACTAAGCGGACGCACCAGGCGTATGTGCAACATTTAAGCGCTGAGTTCAAAGATATAAAATGTCAATAAATCGAAATAAATAAAGTGTTTTATGGTCACTAAAAGTCAAACGAATGGTGGTGATAGCAACCAAATGAACCAAATAAGTGCTGCGACCATTACAATCTATTGTATGACAGTTATCTAGCAACTTTCCGATACCATGCAACATTGAACTCGGTAAGTGCTTAACTATGCTGGGTAGCACCGTGCTTACATTTTGAAACGCTCGCATATTCATTAATGCTTGAACATACGTTTTTATCTTTTTCTGCAGTAATGGGTTCAACTGCTATATGGTTGCGGTTTGAATTGTTCGCTAATGGTGCATGTTAGTCATCAACTTTTATTTTTCACTTTTCACTCTCCACAATGTTGGTTCAGCAAATAAAACGGTTTAATGTAGGTTTTAATTGTTATTGTATGTTTTGAATGTTATTGTTATTGGCAGTTACCACTTGGAATTAAAAGTCCAGCCAGAACAAAGTGCTTAAAATGAAAAAAAGTAAATTTTGTAATAAAAATAAAATTAATTTTATATAAGGAAGGTTTCTCTCCTATAGAAGGAAGAAGGATTATACTCAATGTGAATGTGTTGTTTGCTCTAAAAAAGTCAGTACCACAAACTGATAGTCAGCAGTCTGGCAAATCCAGCCACACCACTGAAATTCATAAATACAGTAGCAGCAGAGACATGCTGGCGTATTACTAGTTGTAACTTTGAATGTCATAAGTTACTTGTACTTTTAATGTACTATCAAACATCTCTTCAGGACCACAAATTAAATAAACGTATCATAACAGCAAAAGTTAGAAATGTTCGCAATTGAATAAGTCGAATTTAGCTTAAGCTAAACTGACCAAGAGACCACAGGACAACTGAGAAATGGAAACGAAAAACGTTGATGCAAGAGAAGGGACGCTGAACAAGATTGGAATTAAGATTAATTGCTAGGTAAAATATACCAATAGGATTTCTTAGTTGCGAATAAACGCATACATAATCAAAAGTCATAAAATATTCAATGAATTGGATATAAAGGTAAAAATCCTATTAGGCAACCTGGTTACGTATAAGCCTCAGTCAACCCCTCGCTTGATGATGTATATCATAAGCATAAGCATATCATAAATAAATAAATAATTATATACTCACGAGTTGTTATAGCTGTTGCGCTACTTAAAGAGCAAAAATTGACAATATGTTGAAACATTCTATTAGGAAGTTGCTGATTATTAAAAGCGATAAAAATAAATTCATGTCAACTTGTAGAAGCTAAATACTTAGTTTTTCCCATAGTTACTTTATACTAAATATTTCCATCAGTGCTATTTTCTTACATGTTACATAACATATGCAAATATTTACCCAAGATAAACCTAAATGCTCAGCTTATATTTCATATAAAAATACTCGGTGTGGATAAGCGCGCAGCTATGAGTACACAAATATGACATCAAATATAAAAAACATCACAATATCAATACTGAAATGGAAAACAAATCCCTTGTCAACAACATATAAAACTAAGCGCTGTCTAGCCAGCGTTAAAAGTCAAATGCAAATACCCCCTGGATGTTTATAGCTCAGTATTGTAGCTGCGAGATACTTCAAACAAAATGTAAAAATGTAAGTTTAAATAAACAGTGAAGATTTTTGGAGAAGCTATTGATTGATACCAATAATATCAATAATTTAATAATATCTGACATATGCATCGATGTTTATTCTCAAAACTGCTCAGTCCTCAATGACATGATCAATTAAAAGTAACACAAAAGCAACATTGTATTTTTAATCTCCAAGTCTTCATTTAAACGGATTATTAAACAATATGTCATGCAAGCAAATGAAAAACCACGAAAGAATTTGAATAAACAGTCAGTTAAGCCCCGTAGCGTGTGAGTAATTGGATGTGTTCATGTGCTTATACGTAAGATTGTGAACACAGTATATGGTTTTCCGGCACATATCAAATGTTGTAAAAATAAATTTGAGTATACTACATCAATATAAAAAAGCCGATTGCCATGGTGTTTAATGAACTTACAAAAATATATAAAAAGGCCTACTGACTAATAAAAGAAATGTCTTTTAAGTGTTATGGTTCCTTATGAAATTGACAGTGATGTATAGAAAAATGCATAATTTGTAATGTCTTTATTTCTTTTAATCAACACTATTAATAGGACAGGAATTGAAAGTTAAGTTTTCTAATAAAACAATTAAGTTCTTACATCTTCTGCAGATTCGTGATAAATGGTATAAAATGACAATGTAATATGTGGTAACCGTTTAACTAAATTACAAGGCAATTTATTTAATTTCAGTAAATCAGGATTACAAACAATCCATTTCCGTTTATTCATAAAGCTGCCTTCAAAGTTTCTGACAAATTAATTACGTTAAAGTGCCGTAGCGGAAATATGTGCTTAAATATAGGTGAGTATGCAAAACTGACAACAAATAGCGGAATATATAATAGCATATGCATATATATATATATGTGTGTGTGTTTGCTTACACGAATACTAGATAAAGTTAGCATATGAGTTTCGCTCAGCTCATTAAATTTACATAAGCTTACAAAATTTCCAAACAAACAAGAAGCAATTAGGCATATTAACCGTAACTACAGTAGAATTGTAAACCGGTGTAAACACATAATATGCAAATTATTATATATATATGTACACCCAGGCCCCACACTTTAAAAATGATTTTTGTATGGTATTAAAAGGAGTTGAGTATACTTATTCTCATCATTACTTAGTAATAAAAGTTAAAGCTTTCCTGAAGTGGTGTTTCAGTTCAAATTATTAGTTGAACCAAAAGAACTGAATGTGGATATATCCTTATATTTGTTGAACTGTATAAAAAATCTTTAATTTTCCATAAGGAAAATTGTACAGCAAGAATGAATTTAGTGAAAATTGCTTCTACTGTATTCACATCAAGTACTTATTTGCAGCTGAAATCATTTGTGAAGTACAAATATTTTGAAAATCCAGAATTTATTTATTAAATACTCCTATAATGGATTTTTAAGCAAAATAAAACGGAATTTGGTACAAGGTATTTTATAGCTGTGTAATTTTATTACTTTACTGTGAACAGACTTTCCCAATATATCTAACGGTGTCAACGTAAGTAATTTAAATAAACCATTCGCTTCAGTTTGTTATGGTCTATAATCTCCAGATATGTTATATCTGCATCCCCAACTACAAAGTGTTTAAACAAGTCATTCTAGACATCAGCTCAATTCCGCCAACAATCAATCAATCAATCCACAACGATTAACTTGTAACTATTGTGGCGTTTTTGATGAATTAAAGTAATAAAATAGGACAACATAGTTGCTTGGAATAGCAAAATGCGTAAATAAAGTTTCACACAACAATAGGTATATGTTTAGAGTTGAGAAGGCAATGCAGTGCATACAACACGCTCACGCAGGTTACACCAACCCACAAACAACCGTCGTATAGCTGTATATGTACCGTACCAGCAGATTAGTAAGACAATTAAAGAGGTATTAGTTGTTATGCAATGTGAACAGAAAACCGTTTAGTAGTCAAGCACAAACAAGAATAAAAATAATAAAAAGGAACTGCACAACACCAATGAAGAAAATTATAGAATAAATTTATCTTCAAAATAAAAAAAATTAGGAAAGATAATAATACCGAACATACAACATCCTTTTTTACATCAATCCACCGTCAATGTGTTAAAAGTTAAAAATACAAAAATATTATTGAACACTTTATGCGTTTGCCGTGAAATTATATTAATTTCATCAATCAAATTTAATTCAAATGCAAATTTTACTTGCTTCTCTCTCCGCCCACACGCATGCTTTATTTCCCATAACTGTATTAAGTGACTGATTGAGCGACACACAGAATTTATTTGCAGTTTAGACATTTTTCTAATTTGTCAATAGCACAAATCAGTCAATCGCATACTTGTAATAAAATTATGTAAATGTACGCCAGCAGCAGGCGTATATGATTATAGTTATATTTATGATTTTCATAACAATTAGAATGCAAATTGATGTTTAAATGTATGAGAATAAATTTGAAAATATATAGATTTTTTGCAAATATGTGCAGAATTTTAGGGGTAAATTGTATGGACAAAGTGGATGCTACAATTCAAAATTCATACATACATAAGGTAAATATATGTATATAAATAAAATTGTAAATATTTAAAATATTGTTTTTAACAAAAAATACTGTGTTTGCACTGGAAGATTCAAGCAAACATTTAAATTTTATTTCACCTTTACACATTCAGATGAACATGACTAAGCAACCTCTTCCTTAGTCAGTACAAGCCAAGTTGACAAAGAAATAAAGTTCAGTTGAAGATTGACTTAGAAAAATCTCAGACATTAACTCGAACTTTTGCTGTGTAAATCTAAACCCACTTACCCAAAAGTCTGATCAATAATTATATTTTAATCATATAATAGTATATAATTTAATTTTAATTCAGTTTTATACATACAACGAACATTTCACTTACTTACGATCTTTAATATTAAAAAATACTTTGAAAATATTCATTTATTATCGTAGACAGACGTTAATTTAACCAGGGGTATTAAAAGACCACACATATGTATACTTTAAACTGAACTCAATACGTGTTCTTTATGAAATGCCAACACAATAGGATATTATCGGAATTCGAAATGATACTGTCAATAGTTTTAGTTGAAATTCCTGCTAAAGATTATGTATGCGTTGAAATTCTGACACTTTGAGCAACTCTCCGATGTTTAGTAGCAATGAAATACACATACATACATATAAATAAATGCTGCAACAATAAATGTGTATATGCAATATATGTACATTTTATGTATCGTATTTATATGTAAAGACATAACCTGTCTATTTTGTTAAACCACTACTTATATAGTCTTTATGCAGGCTCAACACTTGGAATGAGAATTTTGCCACAGGCGATTTATCGAAAATTCCATGTTTGGATTGTGAAGTGCATACATTTTGGGGATGCTATCGTTTTATAACAAAATTAATCCAATTACAATTTTTCATTTTTTCATAAACGAATAAAAGTGTTCAATTCGTTGAAATACTGTATATACTCATATATGTATGGTTTTTATGTTATTGTTCTACTTTGATATTAAATATGTATTAGAAAATTATTAAGATTTTTATTTAAGACAAGAAAAAAATAAACAAAGTTAACATTTCAACAGCAGGAAATCAAATTATAAAAAAACTCTGGAAATTGAGCCAGGAATATTAAAACCCTAAAACATCTTCAAAACCAAGAGAAATATACTTTATATCAGTGTGTGAGACAAAGTCTTAACGGAATTCGTCTGCTAAGCTGTAAATGACGTTAGGCATTCATAAAATATGCAAAAAGAAGCAAATTTAGTAATAAGCTCAACATAATTTAATACAAAAGAATGTCTCTGGCATTTACATAGGTAGACAGAAATGTGACGACGAGCCAGAATTGATAGATATAAAAAGTCGGATGAAGACAAAGAGCTAATTCTATAGGAGCTGTAAGTAAACATACGACGATTTTTAAATTATTCCTGAAGCTTTATAAAATAGAAACAAAGCGCATCATTACTCTGGTGTCAAAATTAACCTATTTTAAAGAATATCCGAGCCGAAAACAGCAGTAATGTGTGTGTAAGCAGCAGGCAGACGAAAAGCTGAGAATTACGACAAAAAATACATGTGAGCATTTAACGCAACGGTAAGTATAGCAGTATGAATATATCTAAGATATCACTATGTATAATTTTAGTTCATATTTTTTTTTAATCTCAAACTCAATATCTTAAATCCAAAAATCATAAGTCAGAAAGAAAAATTTGTAAAGGTAATAAGAAGACGATACAAATAAGAAACACTTCACTTTTCCATAAATTGGATTCACATTTCGCAACAAATATCGAAATATTTACGCCCCAAGTTTTATGAAATAGTCGCATGAATAGCTTCAATCTAAAGTGAAATTCAAGTCTAAAGTATTTTGCATATCGCCGCAGTTATTTGGAAAGAAAACCTTATTAGCACCTACTAAAAATCAAAAAGTATTTACATAAAATTGTAATGGCCAGCGAAGGTCGGAAGTGCAATTAACCCTAAAAAGTTAGAACAAACACAAGAAGAACAAAGAATTCAAAATAAAAAAAACATGAAGGAAAAGCAACAAAATGTGTAAATTTTACGAATAACAAGTAAGGTGAGCTAAGATCGCTCGCACTTTGCAAGTCGAAAAGATATGTAGTCAATTGCTTGAGGTATAGGTAACATTTTATTTTAATTTTGGAAACTAGACCAAGGTGTAGGTCATTTTCACCCTTTGGCGGGTAAAGGTCACGTGGGGTCAGATTTGTTGATAATTTTAGGAGAGAGGTGAATTCGGATTTGCATTTAAAGGGATCTTGTGAGGAGGGGTTAAACTTGGTTTTTATACCAGAAATAAAAAACAAAAAGCATTAACATTTTAGGAATGTCTTGAAATTTCATAATATTTTTAAAATTTTTCCAAAATTCATTACAAATAAGACTTGGTTTATTTTTATAGTAGGTTCTCTCGGCTACCTTTTTTTTCCATTTTAATTCCCGTAGCCAAAATTTCTACATAATTATGGTCAATGGAGCTCTGAATTCAAATTTAGAATTTATGGCAATCTCAGTTCGTTTGAAACAAACACTTTTATTTAGCGCAGAAGCTTCTCAGAACTTGGAACTAGTAAAGCAATATTAAAAATTAATAATATCGAAGTTTACCGTCAAACGTGAAGTCAGAAGAAGAAAACCGACAAAGCAACAGTAACGTTACAACAACAAGGAGATCAAAGAAATACACTATTTTGCCCCTAATGGAAGAAAAGTTTAGTAACAACACTGCAAAACGTTATGCTTCATTTTTGCCAACTATTTGCACGTTAGCAGCAACAGATGTTGCAAGTTAACATAAACACAGCAGAGTTTGAAAAGCGTTACCACACCGAAAAACGTTTTTAATACTTCGAAGTTGCTTTCGATGATAGAAATAAAGGATACAAGAAAGTTTGGCTTTTAGTTAACAAGGCAAAATAAAGGGGAAAAAATCACAAAAGAAAATAGGGATCTCAATTTACGGTGGCATAGATTTCTTGGCATTTCCCAGATTTAAGAAAAGAGATATTGCTGAATACTTGAAGAATTGCAAGCTTATGCTGTCGACTTTAACAACAAATAAAAACACTGACCGCATGGGTAGCCCATAGTCAATGAGTAGCGTAGTCAATCAAGCATAAGCTGGGCCATCCATCAGTATACCTCACATGCATCCTCCTATTTACATGCATCAATTTGTCTTGATTATATTTTCAGGTGCGCAATATTTCTTAACCGCTGCTGTGGTTAATTTTGCTTCAGATGTTGCATGCTCGCACTCTGTCAAGTATGTTGACTGGTTCGAAATAATGAGAAAAATATCCAACGAAAACCGATTTAATCAAAGGCAGCAGCTACTTAAGCTGGAGATGTAATTTTGCAATAATTTTAAATAACAAATGTTGGAATTTTCGAGAGAATCTCCTTGCTGGAGAAACCGTTATTTTACCTACGGAAATTATTGTCTTTACTTTTTAATTATTATGCTCTTTGTTTAGAGCAGATGTATTTCATCATCATCATACTTACGTTTCAAATTTATGAAAGATAATAAGATGGCAAACGACAAAACTTTTAGAACGACAGAATAATAACCATTTAGTTAAAGTAGTTGCTGGTTCTTCAGATGGTCGACATAAATAAATAATGGTATAAAAAATAAGGCGATAACTCCATCATCATGAATTTGCTGACTGCACTAAACAAGAACAAAAGTGAGCGTTCAAGTAACTAACCAACTCAAAACAAGAACATGACCGCCTACTGGCTAACTCATCGACAAATGTTGATAAGTGTATGTCAACAACAGCCAAGCGACGAAATTCAAATAAAATGGAATTAAGTAAATGCGAAACATGGTGGATGAAGTGGAATTGGCGTCATTTAAAGATGCGCGTGGCTTAATAAAAGCATTGATTATGTTGGTATTGCTTATGGAGATCGATGACGTTAATGATATTTTCTACAATATAATTTATGAAAATATCACTCATATGTTGAAAAAAAAAACGACAGTGCGTATACGTAACCAAAAATGTAATGAAGGTAATTTGTCATATAACAAGGTCACTGAAATGTTTCGATAATGGAGGATAAGTAAGGAAAGAATTTTAATGATTAATCTAAAAGAAAATTTTGGTAATTTTTTACAGTTTCTTTTGAGGCTAAATGACCTCAAACACATAAATATTAGTCACAATTGGGAATTATATGTCATATAATATGTTATGATAATGTCCAAAATAATAAAAAAATATTTGCCAAAAATATTACAGAAATGTGATATTCAGTAATATTAAAAGCCATAAATTGGTAGGGCACGTATAAATAAAAGTTTATTTAAAAAAAAACCTTAAGCAAAGCAATTTAGTAAAGCAACAGTAAGCCATGAATTTACACGCGACGAAAACAGTGCGAATAAACGCGCAGCGTAATCCAAGAATTTATATGATTTGGACTGTTGCTTTTAACTGATTCAATAGCTGACTACATGATAAGTTCTCACCGTATAACAAACTTCCCGCTGTGCATGGATATTTAAACGCTAGCAAATGCGCAGATTACCTCACGCACATGTAAGCACACCTGCATAAGATCATGTTATAACATTTGCCACCTTTATAAAGACAGACGAAGCTAAACCATTATGGCAGACAACAGTATCACGCACATACGCTACGAAATTGTGTATTAAAAGCATTAGTGTTATGTGTGCAAAGCCAAACTTATTATGTCGTAATTTATAGACAAATGAAGAAGTAAGTGATAACAAGTGATAAGTGATAACAGAAAAGTTTGGAAACTTTTATCGTACACATAAATATAGCAAATGGCGCGGATTTTAGAAGAAATCGGAACATATTATTATTTGGTTAAGTAAGCGTTAATGTATTTATATCTATGTACATATGTAGTGATACCATACTGAATACATTTTTATCCATAAGCATTGGAAGAGTGCAAGCTAAAATCTTGATCTTGAATATCAACGATATGTCGCATTAGCGGCTTGCGAAGTTACATTCAAATTTATTTGTCTTGAAACTTTCTACGAACTTCTATCAATTTCAATTTGGCATTACTTTTCATCTTATTATATAGTAAACTAGCGGACCCGGCCACACGTTTTTGTGGCTAAGGTATACATTAAATTAGTAAATCTTTCAATGCAGAGAAAAAATTCTTACGCATAAATACGAAAACGTTATAGCCGATAAATTTTAAAATGATTGATAGACATTATTGTAGATCTGTGTTAAGCGTAAATCATCATAATTTGTAAAACTTTGATTTTTTTAATCGTATATTGGAGAAAGTAACAAATGAGCAAATTTCATAGTTGGCTTTATCTTGGCTTTGGTGACGATATTGATTACTTTCTTCACAGCCAGTCTTGTTCTTTTGCAAAGTTTGATGTTAATTTATGTTACGCAGCATGATGACAACTCACACTACTTTTAATTGCGAGTGAGTGGGGATAGTCCTGCAATTTAAAATAGTCTGTGGGATAATTGAATACGTCATCCTGGTTTGTAACTGTGTCAACTCTCATTAACGAAATTCTAAATTGTCGCATTAAGATCAAAGAGATCCTTATTTTTTACCACCAATATAGGTCATTCAATCAGCAATTTATGTTTATTATATTATGGTTTCATGTCAGGAAAAACACGATGAATAAGCTCCTCTTTCGAGGCCATGAAGTGACAGAGACCCGTTAAAAATGTTATTGATCCATCGAGGTGTCAACTGCGTCGATACCATTTTCAACTATTTCTACAATCGCAGTATGATATTGTTGGAAAAACACTCATATGTTATTTGTTATTTGGCGATTCTTTATGTGTCGCCACAAATTATATGATTTTAGGAATGTGATTAGGTCGTCAGCAACAGTTGATCCAGGAATAGTCTGGCGAAAATCACCTGCCAACAGAATCATGGCTTCACCAAAAATATTTTCGTTGTCGCGTAAATCTTTTAAAGTCCTGTGCAGCGACTTGAATATCTGGAAAATCTTCTTTATAGCTCTTTTTTTGGCAATTTTGCAGACTGGTGTTTCGTTGATTTGCAATTTAGGAGTAATTTCAATGCCGAATTGCCGTTTGTCTGCCTACTAACAGGTGCCGAGTTGCCCCTAGTCCCATTAGAACTGGGCGTTGAAAATTAGTGAAATCGGTTCAGGAATTACCTCAACCCTCATGTACTATATATGCTGATTTTCGTTATTCAATTGGACTTTATTTCAAATTGTGTGTAATAAAATTACATCAATAAATTGCGAGAATATAAAATGTTCGGTTGCCTTTCCCTACTTGTTACAAATTGTTTTGGGCTATCGACACAGCCTTATACAAATGAACAATGATAAAATTATTGTAACAAAGCAACAATGACAACTTTCAAAATATTATTATTTTTTGTTTTGTGTTTTTTTTTATAATTTTGTTGTCAATTCAAATAAAATCATCTTCTTGTTATCTTCCTCACTATTTTTCGATATATACTTACTTTCTAATCCTTCCCTGGTCTTCCATAAATATTTCAAAACTAAAATTAGCCAGATCGGTTTTTCCCTTCTCGACTTTTTTCGAGACTAACGACACAAATTGTTTGTATGGGTGATTAGAAAATTGTGGATTTAAGACTTTTTCAGTTAATTTTTCTAATTTGTCTCTCCGTAAGAACCATCCCGGTACCTCTAAAAACATTCTGAACAAAGAATTTGCGTAATCGGTTCAGCGGTTCTCGAGTTATGCGCTTAGCAACACATTTTGCGATTCATTTTTATATTATAGAGATAAAGAGCTTCAGCAATCATACATTTCTGTTTTCTTTATAATTTACACATTGATTAATGGGACTAGCAAATATTTTTTCAATATAAAATATCATAAATCTCACAAAATATTCCTGCTTATATGGAGATATTATATTTTAATCACTATAAAGATTCTTACAAACCAATAAAATTCTATAAAAAAAAATGTTGTTGTATATGAAACAATGAAAAAATAAAATAAAAGGAGAAGTGTTAAATGTCAATAAATCAAATAAATCAGTGTTGAATAATAGTTACCCTCTTTGTTAGAGACCACTGTACATAGCTAAACCAAAAGTGTTACTCATACGGCCCGGTGAACATATATAAGTATTCGAAAATCTATTGTCATCTTTGTGACTATAAGGTATGTTTAACTTGACTTTAAAATGCAAAGATTTCTAAATTTTTGCAAATCTTGAATTCGGAATTTCTGAACCCGATTTTGAATTTCGTAGACTTTATTTGTACATACATACATATAAAATATTACTCTTTCATTCGATTTATCTCGCTTATACTAAAAGGTAGGTTGGGTTTCATTGGCCGTTAAATCAATATTTTTTACTTAAGAAAGAGTCAAATGCTAAATAATGGTATACTAAATAGAATAAAGAACTTAAATGCAGAGCAATATTATCTTCTTACAAATCGTTGATTGTTTGTATTATGGTTTATTCGAAATATTTTTATCTTGATTAAAGTTCCTTCAATTTATATAGAAGAATATTATTGAATATATAATTTTTTTTTGGGAATAGAGCTTGCTTTTTTAGGGAACATGTAATTAAATTTCTCACACTTTCCCCATTTATTTCACGGCCTATACTACATTTAGACATCTAGATTTACTTATTAAATTTAAATTAACGTTAATTTTTAGATTTTTTTTTTTCCATGCCTTTTCTATAGTGTTTTCAACAACCACATCCATTTTACCAGATTCTAATGAAATGAGTTGTGACCGGGCGCTTACATTGACATTATATATTCTTGTGGTGAAATTCCTGCTGGAGACAAGTGGAGGAACCATATCAAATACAAATACATATTTGTGCGCACTATCTCAGCGTGTTACTTCCGCTACTTAACTTCCGTTTTCCGGTAACAAGCAAAATAAAGAGAACATGAACAAATGATGAGAATAAAACGAAACAAAACAACAAACGAGTAACAAACAAGCAAAAAGAGGTCTATTCAACAAAATGGAGCATTTTTATTTGACAGACAACCACGTGTGGGAAGTATTGTTTATACAAAGGCGTATGTTTAAATAAAACTGCCTTGAACACATTTATTTGTTTATCAGTAAGCTAGCAGTTGAGTTATAACAAAAGCCTGTTGCATCACGAAAAAGACTGTTGTTAAACATGGCATATGTATGAATAAGAACAAAAAGTGATATATATTCTCAAAGTAACACCAATAAATATTCTCATAACATCACCATATAGTAGAAATCTAAACAACTAATAAATTGTACACTTATGTAAGACTTTTTGCATTCGTACCAGAGTGTTCGTAAGTACATATGTATGTACTTACATCTTGTTTTGCTATTCTATACTTGCCATTGTTTCACTTTAATTTATTTTTAATAATTTCTGTTTAGTAATTTTCCTAAAAATCTGAAGTGTGCTACAATTCCATTTTAAGAGTGAAATTGTTTATTTTCTCATTCACTGACCAGATTTAATTTAATTGAAAAACCTTGCTCATGTTATCTTATAAAACTTAAAAGCATAATGGTAGAGAGTTAGATGTTTACAGTCTGTGCTGCAAGGGACACATTGACATATTTCAGTTGCAACTGTTTTTCTCTTATAACCACAATGTATGCTGTTGTGTATATGGAATATGCTCATGTGTGTGTATGTATTTGTAAAACATTCCCTCTACTACAACAACTTTAATTACATAACTAGGAAATAATTGTCAAATACAATACAAAGACATTCATGTATATAACAGGTTTAATATGTAAGTGTGGTCACTATATTATATACACATGATCCTGCAATATGACATATAAATATATGCATAATATCCGTAAAATGAATCAAAAACAAATTTTGTCGAAATTATATAAAATCTTATATATATACCTGCAGTACATAAGAAGAATTTTCTACAAGAGTGTACAGCTCCTGGCGTACGCCGATGATATTGATATCATCGGAAGCAACAACCGCGCCGTTTGTTCTGCTTTTTCCCGCATGGATAAGGAGGCGAAGCGAATGGGTCTGGAGGTGAATGAGGACAAGACGAAATATCTCCTGTCATCAAGCAAACAGTCGGCGCATTCGCATCTTGGCTCCCACGTCACTGTTGACAGTCATAACTTCGAGGTCGTAGATAATTTCGTATACCTGGGAACCAGCATCAACAACACGAACAATGTCAGCCTCGAAATCCAGCGCAGAATAACTCTTGCCAACAGGTGCTACTTTGGACTGAGTAGGCAATTGAACAGTAAAGTCCTCTCTCGGCGAACCAAAATCAAGCTCTACAAGTCGCTTATCATTCCCGTCCTGCTTTACGGTGCAGAAGCTTGGACGATGTCAACATCAGATGAGACGACACTAGGAGTTTTCGAGAGCAAAATTTTGCGCAAGATTTATGGTCCTCAGAACATTGGCAACGATGTCAACATCAGATGAGACGACACTAGGAGTTTTCGAGAGCAAAATTTTGCGTAAGATTTATGGTCCTCAGAACATTAGCAACGGCGAATACCGCAGACGATGGAACGATGAGCTGTACGAGTTATACGACGACATTGACATAGTTCAGCGAATAAAAAGACAGCGGCTACGCTGGCTAGGTCATGTTGTCCGAATGGACGAAAACACTCCAGCCCTGAAAGTGTTCGATGCAGTACCCGCCGGAGGAAGCCGAGGAAGGGGAAGGCCTCCACTCCGTTGGAGGGACCAGGTGGAGAGCGACCTGGTTACACTTGGGATCTCCAACTGGCGCCGAACTGCGAAGGAGAGAGAGAGGTGGCGCACTATCGTCGATTCGGCTATAACCGGCTAAACGGTTGCAACGCCAATCACATACATACATAAGAAGCTAACAACAATGGAATGATCATGGGGAGTTCTATACATAATGGACCAAGCTTAAGTATTCAAATTTTATATTCTTACTTTCATTAGTTAATTCTTAAACTGGTTAATGTATATAAGCACTTTTACCAATACATATGACAATAGTTATATCAATAAATTTTATTATCTCATTAATTTGTAAAAAATCATCAACTTTTCCTACATTTCAATGGAAGTTTATACTATGGCATTGTGTATGGAAAAAATGGTAAGAACATATACGTATACTAATATGAATATAAGTGGTGAATATTTGTGCATGAAAAACACCTGAGATCTACACGTGTTGGTTGATATGAAAAATATGTACAATTGATAACATGACAACAAAAGGTAACATTTCAAACACACGCTTATGCGAATATTTCTATGGAAGCTATTCCTTTTATAACAAGGAACGTTTTACCGCCTCACTTATTCTACTCATTACGTGTCTTCTGGCATTCTTGTATCGTTACTCTAATCTGACAACGAGACAAATACCCGTAGGTTTTTTTTGCTACAATTTTCATTCAGTATTTTTCCTTCAATAATTTCTTGAAAATTTGTAATCGTTCCACTAGGTTTTTTATTGGCACGCACGCGTGTATACAGATATGTAACAATATAAAAGTTATATTGGTATGGCGAAAGGAATTAAAAAGCGGAAAAATTTAGAGTATGCACCTGGTTTCAATTTTGTAATTAAAAGTGATATTAAAAGCAAGTTTTGGAAAAATGTTCACTTACCTTACTGCAACCGTAAACTGTTAGTCCACTTTTGAAGTGTCTGCAAAGAAAATAAGAAAAACTTATTAGAAATCGATCATGGCAAACGAAACGTTCAATGAATATTCAATTGACAAGTGGTGTGAAAAATTGCCAACGGCATAGGCAGATACAGACGCAATGAATATACACGTCTAATAGTTGAAAGCAAACTCAACAGTATACAAACAAATTCGTATACATACAACAGGAAAATATCTAACGTAGCTTCACAGTGAAGAAGAATGGATGGATATCTCATCCAAAAATCAATTACTGGAAACTTGCACTTTTCAGCCTCAGAAGACCGTATATAGACCGTGCATAGAAGACCGTAAAATAGCTCCAATAGGTACTATATTAGAAGCAGAATTACCTACATTTACACATAACGAACTGCTATGCTCATGTGATTTTTTTGCGTTTTGTAAGCTGTTACGTTACATAAGCTTTGGTGGTACAGTAACTTTTTTGCTAATTTCCGATTGCTGCTCTCGATTTCATTCGAAGCTCAAATTCCCCTGCAATTCTCCCTCCAATCTATTTTAAGCGCTCGGCACTTTTTTGCTCCTCACTGACACATCGATTCCGCCAATCTAGTATCAAGCTACCTGCAACTCCTTGGTGAAAAGTTATGCAACACGAAAAAATGCTTGATAAAAAACGTGATTAGGAGGGCATATACTAGGCCAATGTAAAGAGCAGTACGCAAAAGCATTGGCTCTTATACACATTTTCTATTTGTACTTTCCACAAAAAAATTCTTAGATTACAATTGCTTCAATTCCTTCTTTGCTTCTTTAATTTCCCAATTGTTATATGCCACATTATTGTACTATGCATATATCACTCATACGATGTGTATAACCTTCTTTAATAAATATAATTTTAAGCAGATTGTGTACCTCACTAATCATATTATATAAAATATGTAGAAATAATTTCGGATTATTGTATAAAAATTATTTTTATACGAAGCTAAATAGTTTACAATTAGAATAAAGAGCAAACTTTTTCCTTAGATGGGACTGGCAGGTATCTTTGTAGCTTCTGACTATAGACATTAATATGCCCCCCTCAAGAAAAGAAAGTTAGCATTAGTTCAAAAAATCTCTGCCAGTCTTTAACAAAAATCAGCAGTCAGTGGTATGTCAAAACGTTCAACACTAAATGCAATCATTTCTATACTATACAAGTATTTTTATATAAGTAAACACCGTGTTTTCCAAACACACCAACATTTAATGAATTAATGAACTTAATTTCTGTAGCAAACGACCACAATTCAATTTGGTTAATCTCTTTAAATGTGCAGCGCTCCGCACCACTTTGGTGTCTCATTGTGGCTCAATTGGCCATGCATCCGTGGGCTTTAATAAATAATTTGTTGTTCGTTTATTTGCATTCTGTTGTTGTTTCATTAACTTTGCTAAAGATTAAATTTGGCATTTGCATGCGATCCGATTAACAAACGCTCCAAAGCATGTCATTATGCTCATTTAATTAATGAATTTGGCTGTGCCATTAATGTAAATGAAACAATGCTTGTAAGTATGTGTGTAAGTATATTTGTGCGTGATTTTGCCATCTCCCTGTGGATGCTTTGTTTACATATTCAAATCAACACTTATTCTGTAGTGAAAATACTTCCGCTGGCAAAACACAATAACAAGCTAATATTAAATAGAATTGGCATATTTTTGTTTCAGTTGACTTATAAAAAATACACGAAAATAAATTCGTTTTAAAGCATATATCTATATACGAAATTTAAGAGCAGCGCATTTTGTAGATTTTAAGTTTATATTATTATATTAATTACAATTTAACTTTTTAACTCACGTCGGAATATTTTAATTGAACTTGCGAATTCAATGTATCATATATATATATATAAATATATATATGTATATTCCGTCATTGTTTATATCAAAATATATATTTATTTGCTTTTAGCTAAACTATATCGATAACATTTCTTAGATAAAGGATTTTTCACATGATGTGAATATCAAAATGTATATAAACGTAACGAAATCGTTAACACTTCCGTCAAATGTGAACATAAAGTCACAAGTACTTGATTATATGGGCTGAAATGTACATACTTATAGTACATAAAGGGAACCAACAACAAAAAGCAAGAAAGTAATCAAAGTACATGCATATACCTACATATGTACATATATGTGAACGCATGGCACCAACGCACATCAAACACTGTCAATACTTTCTGATGTCAACTCATTTTAATGACTCAGTTCGTTTGGCTTTTCAAATAAAGGAGGCAAGAGCTTGCACTTGCATTTGTGGGTGGTTTGTTTGCCTGAGTTCATACGGCGCATATCACTGCACTTCGTAAGTACACCTATAAACGTAAGCCTACGTGCGTATCTATTTAATAAAACAATGTATAAAAGTGCTCATATGTATCGCGTTGATCAACGCCCCCTTTGCCATATCGCGTGGAAAGTAACGCGTATACTTTTTACGACACCAGAATTGCCTTTCATTTTTACTGTGTCAATTTTATGCTTCATAAATTATATTATGCCTTTATAATGCAAACCCTTTATTTATATACATCACGCATAGATTGTATAAGATAAGTGGTGGTATGGATAGCTGTTAATATAAAATGTTAATAAATAAAAAATAAATGTTAATATAAATATAAATGTATGATAGATATTGTATCTAGAAACACTTCTTAATGACATTCTATTAGATTGTAATTTAGAACTGACTGACCGTCAGTTTTTAATATTTAACATTTTTTTTAAATATTTCATTATTTCGGGACAAGTAATACCATATTTTTAAGACAAAAACATTTCCAATCAATTCAAGCAATATGCTTAGAACAACGTGGAACATTTGAATAGTCACACGGCACCTGATGAATATACAGACACTACTTTGAACTTCGACATGCAAACTAATCTGGCCACCTGTTGATATCAAAGCATTTCTTACTAGTGCTGGTGGATTCTATAGTTCTATGTTGGTCAAAGAGTACCACATCACACCATCGAAAAACAAAGAACGCAAGGTCGGATTCAAATCCGATTAATGCTGTCAATTGGTAAACATAGTGAACACTTTGATGAAAAGCTGCAATTTCACGAAGTTAATCCCCTGCAGTGCCCCACAATGAAAGCGTCAGAGCAACAGTTCAAAGTCAATCAATTCCACGAGTAACATAATAACGGACTCTATAGTAGGTGCACGATGTTTGTATGTAACCATCAAATAATATAATTTACTTTCTTCTTTAGAATGTCGTTTGCACTTGACGCCTGACTGTTTGTGTCTTACAATCCAAGAAATGTGAAAAAGGTGTTCGCTTATGCTTCGATTAGCCTTTATTTATTTCAAGTTTACCTTTTCCTATTTTCAAAGTTATTGCTTTGCAGAATTATCAATATGTTTACATCAAAAACATAAGCAATCAGAATTGAATATATTAAACAAATTAGAATTTGGAAAAAACAACCAACAACCGACACAATTTAGCTTTATTACTTACTTTCAATTTCACCACATCCTAATATAAATATAATAATTAATTAATAATAAATATTATTAACACTAATATCATTTTATTTTACAAATTTATATTATTCAAGATTTTTTCACATTTAATAATAATTTTCTCAAACATTTACACCAAACACACTGATCTTTCTCGCGACTTCTCTAGTTATTTACGATCAACTGACATGAATAACGGCTGCCTTTGCTGTTTACCAAATCATGTTGTTTCATGTTGGAGAAGATGTTGTTGATTTTTCGCATGCTGAGGTGAGCAAATGAGAATATCAATGCATGCAAATATGAACTCATGAAAATACACAAATCGAGTGATTACAAATGCATACACAATTATGTTATTTCTAAAATTTTATAAATATTTAAAAATATATAAAATGAATTGTGTTATTAGCGAAATTATTGTGGCTATATTAGGAAATCACGTGAAATCACATTCTTGAATTAGAAATTCAAAATGCATTGCGAAAATCGGATTGCTTGTTTGTTTAAATGGAAACATCGTGCATTTCAGCATAAAATCGCACAACACAAATGCCAGAAAATACAACGTTTTTGTTATGTATCTGCTTACCAGACTAAATGGTAACTAGCTAAATGGATGAACGGGTTTAATTACTGAAAACACCAATTGCAGTTGTAGTGCAATGGCAACACAATAATTCAATGCTTATCCGCGGGAAATAGGAAAATAAATTTTCGCACACCAAATTGAAGTAGCTGCACATAAGTGTTTTAATGTACATGCACACATACAAGTACATAGAATTGCTGCATGGTGGACGATGACGATGAGTTATTCTGAATCGTGGGTGGCTTAAAAAATAAGGGTAATGAGTTTATATAACGATGTAATTAAAATTAACCCATTTTATCTGAAATATTTGAGTATTAGTAACAGTTCAAAATTTTAAATTTACATTGGTTTTCTGAGAAATATCACACTAGTGATGTTAATCATATGTAAATTTATGAATTATTTAGAATTAACCCTAAAATGTAAATTGAAAAATTCCTTAAAAAATTACAAGGTTTACATAAATTTCCGCAAATATGGAAGCGTATAGTATTGCAATGAAATATATCAGTGTTTTCAATCGATACGTCATTAGTATTTCGACAACAACGATCCGAAATTGTATTCCACGTATTTGGTCTCTAATTATGATTTCATTCAAACCGAATGCCAATTTTATTTATATTTAGACGCCTATTTGTAGTTAGTCTGATCAAAACTCGAATACATTTTGGTAAACAAGCTGCACCTACATGAATGTGTTAATATTCACAAACAAATTTTGAATTTTCATCCAAATTACATATGCAAATAAACATATTGACTATTATAATTAATCAGCTTAACTAACCACTATTTGCCCACAATTTTGGGCGCATCTCAAAATAAACCATTCTAGTGAAATTCTATCCACAGCTAATTACTTATGCTAAGTGGCAATGTTTATAAGCCTGCAAAGTTTTGATTGTTCTTAGATGCTTGACCGAATTTTGTGGAGTGCATTTTGATGTGGGCCACAATTTTATGCGAAATATTTACGTAGAAGGCAAAATAACTTTTTTTTGGTCTGAACTGTCATCGAACACAAAAAAATTAAAAAAAAAATATCTTTCTCTATATAACACAATTAAAACATATTAAACACTAAAGTATTATTATCAACGTGTTATGAAGTTTTTAAACTCATCCAGCTTTTCCAAACTTTCTAACACCATTGCTGGTTTTAGCTTGTTAGATTTGTCATTTTTGGCAAGATAAAATTGCACTAAATCGTGAAATGTTGTCAACGTCAGCGAAAAACCACAGCAATGTTGAATGGTTTCATTTCGGCGACACATGTTCATGGCATTTGTTACAAGTAACCGTTAATATACATACATATATGTGTGCATGTGCAACAGTTGTGGCCAAAGCGTAATTTTAAACACACATTCATGCCCCTTTGGAAATCAGAAACGGAGTTTATATATGTAGTTCGATTATTTCTCTCTGGCATACGAGCCTCTTTATAAAGACCTAAATTCCTAGTGGGTACCGAGTACCTAAGACAAAAGAGCACGCACATATTTGACGTCGAAGTACTTTTATAAGTTTGTAAGTCGAGCATAATTACTTTTGCCAAAGGATTATCAAAAGTGCCGACAATGAATACAAATGAATTTATTCCGCTGAACAAAGCACATCCCACAATGATTTAGGTACATATAGCTTTACGAAAAAAAAACGAAATCAGTTTTGGAAAATAAGAAGTAGTTTATATAAGTAAATCAGACTTTCATATTTAAAATCACATGCAGCCGCTCACGAGTTGTTCAAAGTATATTTGTATTAAGGATCTAACGAAAATAAAAATTCTGAATTATTAGAGTTGTAATTCCGAATGGAAATATAATAAAATCGATAAACACATTAATTGATTCATATTTAAAATAAATCCTGTCAAACATAGTATATTAGAATAATTTTTCTTTTTTCGTATAACTTTGAGTTTCTTTAATGCCTATCTCTACACACTTTAATGGTCTTCTTAGCATTTATTTATAACACTCTTGCCTCATACAGTAAAAATATATAAATTCTTTACTATGTATTATATGTGTACATATGTATGTATTTTCCTACTAACAAGTTAAGTAAACATTTCTGGGAAGCTATTTCCACGAAACCTTGTAATCATCTTTGTGTTAATATCGCATAAGTGGAAGAGCCTTTATGTTTTAGTTTAACACAGCAAGCACATTATCCGACAACATTGCTGTGTTCGACAGTTTCTACGTACACGTTTTTTTTGTTTTAAATTTCGAGCTAGATTGTACATATAACTAATATTAAGTATAAATAACCAAAGTAATTAACAGCAGAAAAGGATTTTTTCTTTATCTGAAATTAAAACGAGAAGGTTTAACCAAGATTTGTATAATACCAACGTTATGCATAAAACAATATAAATATGTTTAGTTCACTATCGAGAGTTTCCGAAACTATCATCAATTTAAAAATATACTTAGAAATTAAGTCGAGTAAGTAGTTAATCAGGCCAGAAATTGTGTGCAAAATTTATATTAAGAGGGGTTAGGGGTAATCAGAAACTCGAAAAAATGAGAATTTTCAGTATTTTTATACTATCGCAACAAAGTTGCTACGAGAGTATTATAGTTTTGTCCACATAACGGTTGGTTGTAAGTCCTAAAACTAAACGAGTTAGATATATGGTTATATATATCAAAATGATCAGGATGACGAGAAAAGTTCAAATCCGGATGTCTGTCTGTCCGTCCGTCCGTGCAAGCTGTAACTTGAGTAAAAATTGAGATATCTTAATGAAACTTGGAACACGTGTTCCTTGGCACCATAAGAAGGTTAAGTTCGAAAATCAGCAAAATCGGACCATTGCCACGCCCACAAAATGGCGAAAACCAAAAACACATAAAGTGTCATAACTAAGCCATAAATGAAGATATAAAAGTAAAATTTGAAATAAAGGATCGCACTAGGAGGGGGCATATTTGGATGTAATTTTTTTGGGGAAGTGGGCGTGGCCCCGCCCCCTACAAACCAATAGAGCTATATAAACCGAACTTTCTGCAGTCGTTTTTTTAGCCATTTCCTTATACAGTCCAAAAATTACAGAAATCGGATAATAACCACGCCCCCCTCCCATACAAAGGTTAGGTTGAAAATTACTAAAAGTGGGTTAGCTCACTAACCAAAAACGTCAGAAACACTAAATTTCACATAGAAAATGGCAGATAGAAGCTACACTCAGATTTTTTTACAAAATGGAAAATGGGCGTGGCGTCGCCCACTTATGGGTCAAAAACCATATCTCAGGAACTACTCGACCGATTTCAATGAAACTTGGTTTGTAATAGTTTCCTTGCATCCCAATGATATGTTGTGAAAATAGGCCAAATCGCTTCACAACCACGCCTACTTCCTATATACCTGAACTTTGAAGACGATCTGAATCGTTTACTTTTCGGTTTTCGCCATTTTGTGGGCGTGGCAGTGGTCCGATTTTACTCATTTTCGAAAGCAACCTTCCTATGGTGCCAAGAAATAAGTGTGCCAAGTTTCATCAAGATATCTTAATTTTTACTCAAGTTACAGCTTGCACAGACGGACGGACGGACGGACGGACGGACAGACAGACATTCGGATTTGAACTCC
Source organism: Zeugodacus tau (assembly GCA_031772095.1). Classification (NCBI taxonomy): domain Eukaryota; kingdom Metazoa; phylum Arthropoda; class Insecta; order Diptera; family Tephritidae; genus Zeugodacus; species Zeugodacus tau. The sequence goes on from CM062650.1 coordinate 45,554,321, forward strand.
ACTCTTCACCCTGATCACTTTGGTATATATAACCCTATATCTAACTCGTTTAGTTTTGGGTGTTACAAACAACCGTTATGTGAACAAAACTATAATACTCTCTTTAGCAACATTTGTTGCGAGAGTATAAAAAAAGTTTCTATCAAGCCCAGGATTACAGGATTATTATGTATTCCAAAAGCTGTATAAATTTCATTAAGATCTACTGAGCGGTTTTCGAGTTACATTTGTCACCAGTTCAAAAAATATAGTTTTGAGAAAAACGCATTTAAAGTTTCACACTAGCGTTTGGGAGTGTCCGAGTGCTCTTTGCTATTTGTTGAATAACTCGAAACGTTATTATCGGATCAACTTCAAATTTTCAAAGAATATTTTAAAAATATTACACTTAACGAAAATGCAAAAAAATTGATGTTTTGAAAATCCTGACTACAGCTCTTCAAAAGTAAATATCGCTCAACATCAATAAGGATTTTATAAGGTCTGAATTATTACATAGCACCAAACAAGTATAGGTTAGTACAAAGACTAAATATTAAAAGATAAATGTTATATTTTATAAAAAAAGTATCGAGCTAGAAATGGTATTCAGATAAAGCATAACGAGAACATAGATATGTATACATACATATATGTCCATACTAGTATATTATAAATTCCTAAGCGTTGCTATGAACAGCACGTATATAAATAACACATAAATATAAAAGAAGCACATGAATATATAAGTATTTTAGCAATGCAAAAAATTGATTTACGTCATGGAAACACATTACTATGGTTTCAATTGAATATCTTCACACAAAAATATAAAAGATGTAGGAATACGCATATGATCTAATTATCGAAAGAACACCCATTCTCCAAGAACAATGATGCTTTGTGAATACAAAATGAGAAGTGCGTAAACAGATTATATTGTGATAAAAATACAAGTGTTTTTGATATATATATTGATATTTCGCCATATATAATAGATAATACTCTTGACATATTCATATAGATATATATGTATCTATGACTATGTTTTATACTCCCAGCCCACAATAAATGTCATAAATAGAAGACGCGTGGTATTTTTGTCGTTAATGGTGATGTTTAATAAGGCGGGTGCATGAAAAATGAATGTAACAGATTAGCAAAAAAATTACGCCCACGAAGAAGTATTTAGAATGTTGTTTACAAATTCTTGCAACAAATGATTGTCTGCTGCTGCTTCTGTTTACTTAAAGACCAGATGATAAATGAACTATTTATTGTGAAGTTGAGAATTACAAAATAAAAGAAGATGTTTTGGAAAGTGGCTCTATTTGAAGAATATTCATTAGTAAATTTATGAAAACACAACTAATGTTTTGCGATATTGACATAAATTATCAATACTATTAAATTCAAGATTAGATCAAAACCAGTTCCTCGACAACGTGTAAACTTATTTCATATACTAAATAGTTTTTAGCCAATCTAAACTTTGACATCATACTCGATGTTTGATATGAAAAAAATAAGCGAATCAATAATGTAACGCAATTTATTTTCTTCTACTTACAGTTCTCTTAGCTTAAATAATACAAAAGTTATTCAAAATCTTCACAACTTCGTCATAATTTCCCATATATTTATTTATGTTTTTTAAACTAATCAATTTTTTCTACTACATGAATTTTAAAACCACACATACTCCATCATTGCGGATTTCACTATCTAATCGTCCAATTTTGCTGTCGATTGGTTAATCATATTAATTACATTTTAATATCTGATTTCTATCGAATAGATTTAGCAAGTGTTCACACTTCAATTTTATATATGAGTACACATCAATATGTGTGTGTCTGTATATGTGTCCTTTTATCTTGCTCTTCACATCAATTTTAATAATCTTTATTTATCTCTTCAGTTCAAAAATATGTTATTTATGAATCAACAATTATTTATGCTTTATTCAATTTTCTTATTTACAAAATATTCTCAGTAACTTTAGGTTATACGAGTATCCACACTATTATAAATATATTTATTTTTTTGTATGTTTAAGCAATGTTGCCTAACCATGTGATATGTGATGCTATAATTGTCCATTCAACCGTTTTGGCTTAAAATGAACCCTTCTAAGCGGATTAAGAAAATTAGTTGTGCTCTCTTATTATGCTTTTCTACAAATTGGATAATAACTATTTTATCAAACACACAGATGTTTCTAACAACAAATATATATTCATATATTACCACGGATATTTACTCATAATACATGAAGTTAAATTTATCTGCCACTTTTCCTTTATGCTCCTTCTCTTACTCTATCTTTACAATTTTTTCGCTTCTTCAATGGTTACTCATATTTTTTTGCTTGCTTTCTTTTTCTTTTGACCCTTTTGAGTTTGCTTATTAACGCCTTTTATGCTACTTTTGACAAATCTGATTTTCTGCTTAATGAAAGTGCAAAGATTAGTTGCTTTAGAAACGTAAGAAGGGTCAGAGGGAAGCAACTTCCAAAAGTCATCTAATTTATGTTATCAGGAAAAAAGATTTAAAGGAAACACAATATCATATACCTTTGCAATAATTAATTAGAAGATACCTGGGCGTATACGTAATATTTATGACAAAAATTTTGTATTTTATTAGAAAATCGCATTTCTGCAGTATTGAAGTCCCTTAGTTAATATATATGGTTTTCTAACAAATATGTCAAAAAAATAATATATTTCTCCTCTGGAAAGCTAAACAACAAATGATTTCAAAAAATACAATTATATGTATTCAAGGAATCACTACCACAAAAGGCACTATGGACGTACATATACATATACATATATAGTATATAGTCTAGAATATACATGATTATATATATAAAGCAATCCAAGAAAATTAAAACGTCAATCGAGGCCCAACCACGCAAAAGGTGGTAGACATAGCAATTCAGCAAAAGTCGAGAAAGATAAAAATAGCGCCGTCCCATCAAATGCTCAATACGGACAATAATGAGTGTCGATGAACAATTGGTGTGCACAAACAAGTCAAATGCTTAACTGAATTACGTTGTATTATAAATATTTGTTAGCAACCAAATTGTATGAGCAAAAGGAAAGCGTATAATTGTGTTAGAAGTAAACAATATATGGCATTGTGTTGGAATAACGTATTGTATTGTAAACAAAGACAAGCAAATAACAATAATGAATTTTATATGTGTAGGTGAAACTTTTTTTGTAAGGCGCTTTTTCACTTTATCTTCTCCAATGGGTTCTGCTGTCCCAAGTCATCATTGCTATAGCATTCGTATTAAAAGTGAATGCTTGTATAACCTTCAGTACCAAAAATAAGCAGCTTTTTGAAATCCGATTTTCATTCAAAGAAATACACTAACTAAGGGGAATTGAGATAATGAGTTTAATACCTATTAACATTGCTTTTTTTATTCACTTTTACCCAAAACTCAAAAACTCTTCTTCATTCCAAGGGTTCCTAACAAAAAATCTTAGTGATATCACAATACTTGAATGAGATAAGCATCTACCTTCTATTATGCTACGCGTACCTGATATTTCAAATAGAATTTGAAAATAATTCGTAATATTAAAACACCCTTCAAATATAATATAAATTCTAATATAATGGTTATTAGACATTATACTTCTTAGTCAGTTCCTTGTAATAAATTACGTCTCAACTTTTCTCTGTTGTCACATAATATCTCGCTTGTCAATTTGTAAATTTAAATGACTTCTAAAGAATTTCGACAGCTACGCGCATAAATTTACAAATTCAAATCCACAACGGTCTAAAGCAACAGTGAATAAGCATAAAAAGTAGATAAATGTATTGGGAAATATCCTTGTTGCTTTCACTTTCACATTGGCAAACACCTTAGTGTTGGGTTGGAGTTGTGAAAGCCACCTTTGGAAATAGCTTCGTTGATATACAAATTGATTTGGTTTTTCGGTAAACAACAAACACATTTACACCCTTAAATTTTACATAAACAAAACAGTGTTATGCAATGCAAATTTTTCTTATTTTTTATGAACAAAAATGCTTGGCTGCTGTGAAGTGGAATTTCGCGCATAGCCACCCCTAAGCTCACAATTTATGGTTCTTGAAGTTCGTATGCGCTCAGGAATATATGTAGACTTCTTTGTAGCATGGAAATTTCGCCACTTATATTGAAGAAAAAAACATTTGTATTTACTTTTGTTTTCTTTTATTTTTTTGAACTGTTGCTTCCTTAATAAACACCCTTAAATATGTAGACGGATACATACAATATATTTTCAGCTGTACTCCTGCATAAATCTTATTTACGACCAAATGTCAAAAGGGCGGTTATAAATAACTTACTAAAAGGTAAGTAAAACTTTCGTTGAAGTTATACTTTAAATTAAAAAAAATATTTGATGTCTTGAAGAATTGATTATATTTTTGTGAAATTTTTTCAAGCATTTTTATGAAAATTTAATCATTTAATTTTATGAAAATATTATAAGAACAGTATTTATACTGGATATATGACTTGTAAATATGGTATTAAAAATTCGTATTACCCATAGCCATGCTATCTAATGGTTCCTACATAATTTTAACTCCAGAATTTTTAACGAAAATAAACTTTTCGCCACATAAATTAACTCTCTAGTAAATGTGAAAAAAAAATCTTGAGAGTTCTGAATTATAAAAAATTAAATTTATAATAATATATTCACTTCCTTCTTCTAATAATTAAAGCCACTTCCTTGCTTTCCAGGATGTTTATACACCATTAAATACGCCATCATGAACACACACATACGATTTAATTACATTGCAGTTAATTACGCGTAAAAGTACTTGGAGGATTACAATGAGCACTCTCTCTCTCTCTCTGTGGGCTTTCAAACCAAATTACGGGAACAAACATATGTACACAATGAATATAAAGTAGATAATATATGTATGTATACAGAGCATGAATCTGTATTTTCGGAAGCAGTATATGTAAGTAATTGTAATTGCTATTTATGCGCCATAGCTTATATAACATTAATTAATGCTTGCATACTATAAACTGTAATATGAGAACCAATTTAAGCTGTTGCTAAGCATCTTATAATTGATTTAAAGTGAATATACAAAATTAATTTAAAGTAGACAAGTTACTTAACTCGATGTTAGGACGGTTAGATGTTTTCTCAATGGCGACAAATTATCATCAAACAAATAAAAATATAAATGTTTAACAGATTTGTTTAAATTATGTGAGATGAGTATTCATTTATGTTTTTATTTACACGACCGTTCAATGCCCAGAAACTATATTAAGGGGCTATACCAGTGTGACACTTTAGAAAAATCGATTTTTTTTGCTTATTTGATAGTTTATATTTTCAAAAATATCCTCTGAAATCGGCAAGGTCGTATATTGAATAGTTTGTGAATGGCAGCATTCTAAAGAACGATCACTCGCAGGTATAACCCGCATTAGTTAAAATTTTAAACGCTTTTTTCGCGAAACGACATTTTTCAAAATTGCTAAAATCATAACTCAACGAGAAATTGACCGATCCACTTGAAATTAAAACTGACTATTTCTGAATATACCATCATTGTCATTGTATAGACCTGCGATCTTTTTGATTTGTTGAAAATTTGCAATTTGGCATTAAAAACCCGACCATTTTTTACCTACAAAAACGACACTTTTTCAGAAGTACGCCATTTTTTAATTTTTGATATTTTTTTTCAGGTCATTGTATAGGAAAAACCTCCAAATTTAATAACCTTTCTGATTTTTTTTGTTTCAGGTACTCATTCTGCCGGAATCATGTCAGCAGTTGTGGAACTTTTTTTTTGGCAACTCCGAAGACAGTACATAACTCAGTTATTTTTCAATATTTTTGTAAACAAAAATTTAAATAATTTTGTAAACAAAATTAAAATTAAAATATTGCTGAAAATATACATCATTGTGTTCAAAAAACTTCAAAACATTCTATTGAGTACTTTCTTAATAAAAAAATACACGAAAATCACCTGATTTTTCATGGCTTATACTGGTTAAATTATTTGAATTTGATATTTTCCGTAAATCGTTTGCAAGGATAAACAAATTTGATTGAGGTTACGATGAAGATATTAACTTTTATTTCCAACTAAGTCTATTAAACAAATGAAAATTCTTAAATCAAACAATTTTAGATTGCTCCGTACTGACTTTAGTTAGTACTAAATATATTTTCGCTTAAACATGAATGTGATTGTATTGTCCCTTCAACATATTCCCCCAGTTCTTATTTACTTTTCAGTTAAGGTTTTAATGCCTTAAGCGTTCGACAGTTGAATTACGCACACGAGCGTCAAAGTTTATTTATACTCGTCTATACATATGTATATACTGACAAACTGGAGTTAAGAAGTTCCTTTCTAGTTCGTAACATTTGAGTAATTTGGAATTAATTCCAGTAAATCCCATGCTACAAACAGTACAAGTAAATAATTTACTAGATCTCAAACGCTTTGTTTGTGTAAGTAAAGTGAATATTGTCATATATATCTTTATATATACTTGTAGCTATTCTTGACATGTGGCGCTTTCCCCATTACATTTAAAGTACTTATCTCTTATGTGAGGGTGTCCTACATTCAAGCGACTAAAAACGAAAGCTTTGTTTCAGCATTTACTTCACAGCAAGTGGTTACTCTAGCGTCAAAGACAGAACATCTAATTTCAATTACAGTTGCTTCAGTTTGTACTGCTTCTCGCTTCATCCTCTTAAGCCTTTCAAGTGAATTATTAATTAATAATTTATCTATTCGATTTTTTCTAGGAAGTCGATAATATTCAATTAGCTTGATAGGGTTTCAGCATATTATTGTGTAGCTTACCGTAATTAGTTTTCGCCTCATATCATAACATAAGAAGTACTTAGAAATAATACTAATTAGAAGTATAGTCATAATTAAATTCAGAATTTACGAATACATAACAAATGTGATGTCATAAAAATGAGCGCCACCGATTTGCTAACTTAAAGCTGTTGAAATAAATTGAATTCTTTTTATAGACTTTGAAAGTAAAAATTACCGTTTTCATTCCGTTTTTTGCTTCACCATTTGATTGTTGTTTACACAGCCGCTGTTTGACCAAGCTTTGCAGCACTTTACGATGCAATTTGCTATTTTTCAATTTCACCGCTATTTTATTTCGATTGCTTAGCAGCTTTGCTAATTCAATAAACACATCACAATCGAGTCAAGTTCAGCCGATTGGTCTTGATTGAAAAATTTCAGATTTCAGTTGTTGTATCTGTTATTATTTTAAGTATTTATTGAATGGACTGGTGACATATTGGGACAAAATTTTACACTGATAAAAAGTTAGCACCAAATTGAGGACTTTTGTGTAAGTTTCAAATATTTTGGAAAATAATAAAATGTTCCTATAATGAGTCAACTTAGAAAGAAATTGATTTAATTTGTTGATTGAAAATGTTGGACGTAAATATTTAATTATTTCTAAATTTCAATGTAAGATGTCTTGTTATCTAATCTTATGTTATTAAGTCCAACTGAATGTCTTATAGCTTAACTAGAAATTGTATCTCTCAAGCATTTCCAATTTTTGCTTCTCAAGCGGCAAGTACTTATAGTCAATAGAATAAAAAAGATAGACTTCCATTCTTTAAGAAAAAAAAAAACAGTTTCGATTTTCCACAACCCTCAATACCAGACCAAGTGCATACATCATATGAATATTTCTTTCAAACACCCTAAAATCCATCTGACAGGCGCGATGTGAAACTAAAAAGTGATAAGTGTCAGCGTGAAATTTTTAAATGAAAAATCTTGAATTTATTACAACTGAAAGACTAACAAAACGTGAAAGGCCGGAAAAATAACTTGCACTCCAAAAAGTTCTTTCTTGCAATAATGCATTTCATTGTTCAGCTGTCCGCCGCCACTTGCAGTTTATAGTAATTGTAAGAATTGAAAGGGTCACATACCAAAGTATGTAGTATATAACGAAGAAACGAAGGATGTAAGTGGCATCCAAACGAACCAAGCAAGTAGTATGGTAAGAAAAAACTCATTCAAGTTCACATATATGGATATATGCGGCTTCAACGAACGCGTTGAAGAAAATTGTCGGTTATATGGTATTTTTACTTCGGAACAACTGACGGCGCTCAAGTGATATTTTAAATTTTTTATGGAAATCCACAAATAATTAAAAATTCTTTAGAATGACAATGGTATTGAAAATTCATTCGCGACTTTTTATTTGGATTTTTATTGAATATTTTTTACAAAAAGTTTAATATCGAATAATATTGGAATACGATTTATTCACTTACTGAAAACTTAAACCAATAAAACCAATTGATGAAAAGATCAAAAATGCATTTTCATAGAAGACTGACTACAATTTTGGGAGATGAGAAGTTTATAAAAAGTCTTGCCCAAAGAAAGGAGACCTTATACTTCAAATCTAACAGATCTCTACTATCTCCGAACTTCTAGAGTTCCAGAGTTAATTATCTTTATTTCATTGGTTTTTCACTTTTCCACTCTTAATCTCACTCGTACGTGTCCACGGATGTTTTAAAGTTTGAAAGTGTTCAAGGCTCTTCGTGATATTTATGGGTACGCGTAATACTTAAGTGTTAGTAAGTGCCTTCACACACCATTTATCTGCTCACGTACATTTTAAACGTTTTTTCATTTCTCTACAAATTTTTCTGTGCATATATACGAGTACACATTGCTGAAACATTTAAAGAAGTAAGCATTTAACTTTATTAGGACATTCTAGCAAAACGTGAAAAAATGCAGAAGAACGATGAGCAGCTCACATAGCCGAGGCGAGAATATATATTTTTTTATCTTTGCGATTAGTTTGCACAAATACCCAGCCGTGCGCAAATGCAATGTATATGTTGCTGTGTGAGCTGGAGATATTGCTGACAACTGTGTACAGTCAATTATGGTCATTTGCAAAAACACCAACAGCCCAACAGCTGTCTGGACGTGCAGCGCCACTTTTACGCAACGCTATAAACATTCAACTTTTATATATAAGTATACGATACAAATGCCGGCTCCCGACTAAGACGCTTTAAATGTGAGAAAATGTGCACAGTAAAAAACTAAATAAATCTTGCGCATTTTTTACATCCATTTCTCAGCAATGCCAACTGTTGCCTCTATTAGCAAATTGTTTTCTCTTCTTGTCGCCCTCACTCATGACCTTGCTGCCAGCTGTGTTGGGGACGTTTGTTGTATTGATTATGGCAACTCCCGCGGATTTTTTCGAAGACAGTGATGTTTTCTATTTTTATATTTTTCTATTTTCTTGTACTTTTTATATATCTCTTATATACGAAAGATTATTTCTGCATGTTTGCTTTTTAGCCAGCATAATGCCAATTGAATGGCGGATATTTTTTTGCAGTCTCAATGAGGGTCGTTAGTTTGTTGTATTTGTGGATGGCTGCGGTAGTTAGTGACATTGATGACAAGACCGCCTGTTGCTTTCACTGCTTGACAGTCAAAGGCAAAATAAAATGAAATAATATAAATAAGCGGCTGCTGGTTTTCTATTCTTATTGGTTTTTACTTTACTTTCATCTACTTTAACATATTTTTAGATTTTGTAAACAGAGTGCTATATTTCTTTTTCTACTCCCGCAACAAAGTTGCTAAAGTAAATAAAGTTATAAAAGTAAAAGTTGGTACAAAGGATCGCAGTAGGAAGGGGCATATTTTGATGTAATTTTTTTTGGGAAAGTGGGCGTGGTTCCACCCCCTACTAAGTTTTCTGTACATATCTTGTAAACTGCTAAAGCTATATCAACAAAACTCTCTAAACTAATTTCTTTAACCATTTACTTATATAGTATAAAAATAAAGGAAACCGGACTATAACCACGCCTACCTCCCATACAAAGGTTATGTTGAAAATTACTGAAAGTGCGTTAACTCCCTAACGAAAAACATCAGAAACACCAAATTTTACAAAAGAAATGGCAGAACAAAGCTGCACTCAAATTTTTTGTATGGAAAATGGGCGTGGCGTCGCCCATTTATGTGTCAAAAACCTTATCTCAAAACTACTCGACCGATTTCAATGAAACTCGGTACATAATATTTTGTTTAGACCCTGATGACACGGGTGGAAAATGGTCGAAATCGGTTCACAATCACGCTTACTTCCCATATAATTAAATATAGTTCCATCTGATTCCTTCAATTTATAATTTATACATAAGGAATTGATGAAGATATCGAAATAAAACTTTACACAAATACTGTATTTGAGGTGTCGCATCACTTGTGGAAAAATTTTCGAAATCGGACTATAACTTTTCAAGGCCCCAGATATCGATCATGAAAAACTCAGCGGTCAAGGAGGCGATTATCAGAGAAAATCTTTTTCTTCTAACAATGTGTATCTGTAAAAAAAGGTTAAAATTGGGTCGTAACTTCCCGTAGCTCCCATATATCTAATTATAGAAATTTAAAAAACACGGTGGGCTTTATTCCGCATATATCGGTTAATATATGAGATATCTTAGCAATATAGTCTTGGATATAGTGTACCTATATATGAAAATGAGTGGAATCGGTTCAGGAATTACCTCAGTCCTCATAGACTACATATGATGATTTTCGTTATTCTATTGGACTTCATGCCGAATATATTGGTAATATTTTGTGTTATCTTAATAAACTTTCATCAATAAATTGCGGGAGTATAAAATGTTCGGTTGCATCCGAACTTAGCCTTTCCTTACTTGTTATAGACTAAGTTTGATGGTATAGAACTGCCATTAAACGATTATTTACAATGAATTCGCAATACTTGAGCTTTGCTTTGGTCCACTCTAGATAGTATTTATTAAAGTCAAAAGGCTAATTTGATCCTGAAAAGAGCTGAAAGAGCCTCATTTACAAACCCTATTTTCAAGCATTGTTAATTCAATGTATAATATTTTAAATTAAATTTTAACTTTATGAATTTCCCGGAGTATTTATCGAAAAGTATGCATAGAAATTGCATAATTAATATTAAAAATTTGTCTTGGCGTATGAGCAACTTCACATTGGTGGAACAATATTATTTTATTATATGTTCTACATTGTTACATATATAAAAAATAATCTATAAACATACTCAACTCATAAAAAAATAAACATAAGTGATATTTTCAATAACTAAGGAACCACCCACTTCAAATGTGACACAAAACAAGCGCGTGCAATGGGAAGTGACTCATTCCGGTTACAACTCTATATATAAAACTCATATATACAAACGTTAAGTGAGTGTTTGCGAAAGCCACAAGTTTATTATTGCTAACCAAATTGCATAATGACGGTTGCTCTTATCAAAGGCATTGTGTCGCGACTCGAAAATTGTTATATGGATGTGAAAACATAAAATTATGAAATTGCCACCTATTGTACAAACTCATACACACGTAACGTAGTATGCGCTACCCAATTATTTACAGAGCCTCCACAATAAGGGCAAAACGCCTTTTTAACCTTCCCACCCAACGACGCAGTCTCGTGCCACACCATTAAGTGGCTTTTCTGTATGCCGCCAACGTAGCTTGCAGCAAATGGTGGAATTTAATTGCTTTCGCAACAACAATACCATTAATTTTATTTCCACATCCCAGTCAACACAAGGCAGCACCAAGGTTACTCACGTACGCACACTTAGTTACACGCCCACTCGAACACTTTTGTATGCAAGCGTCCGGGTGTGTGTGTGCTTGTAAATTCAATGTCGGTCGGTGAGAAAATGCTGTAGCAAAAAACCGTTACTATACGCTGTTTGCTTTCTCTTGTCCCTTGTGACTGCTTCTCCGTGTTATTCAACATTTTATCGCTTTCAGTCATTTTGCTGATGTCACTATGACAAATTCTTAGAAAATTTTCAACTTTTTATTGCTGCTTCATACTCTCATTTCTACTAAAGTATAGTGCTCTGTTGTTTTTGCTGTTTTCTAAATTTATTAAATTCACTTTTTTATACGCCACAGCGTACTCAAGCCGTTCAAGCGTAGCTACAGGTTGCAAGGCAAGTAGCATCAATAATTATAGTCATAAAACTTTTTCACTTTTCGACTTCGCACTTTTGTGCTTTTATAGTTGCGAAAAGTTATACTTAGCTACAGCATGTTGCTATATAAGTACTTTTAGTTTGCTTATTGTTGAAATTTTCCAAGCGTGGGAAGATGTTAATTTTACAAAGAATTCGATAATAATAGACCAGGCAAGTGAAGCTGTCAAGCGTTAGAAAGGATATCACTATATCCGGAGTTATCTAATCTTTATCCTACAAAGATCCACATAAGCGAGGGTTCGTTGAAAATTACGAAGATCTCAATTCTAAAATACTAAGTTGAGCCTCCTTAACTTGTAAGATTAAACTTTATTTGGTTAGTAAAATACTTCAGAAAAGGCTTCCAGATTAAATGGCAAAGTTCTCTGGAGGAGTTATATATGTTGAAGCGCGGGAAAATGGAGAAAATTTGATTTTCTTTAGAAGTATGTATCCATATTTTTATAAAATACTTGGTATACGTCGTCTTAGGTTAGGTTAGGTTAGGTTAAGTGGCTGTCAAACGACGCACCTAGACCTTTGGGAGGCCCATTGTGATACCACTGGGACTGAGATCCTACACACTATCGAGTCATACGTCTTACCAATGTCTAATCTGTAAAATCAACTCAAAAACATAACAAAATACTAATAATTGTCAAAGTTATGACATTTTACGCAAAATGCGTTTTTTTCAAAGAGTTTTTTTTAAGAGGTTTGTCGTGACTATGTTCCAGTCCATCAGCTCAACTGAGAGCATTAAACCAAACAATTTTCGTTAGTATGGAGACTTGTGGTGTCCTTGAACGATTCATTGAAATGAGAAAACTATATTTCTGTAAACGGGGACGATTTTCTCAAAAAGGCTACTTTTTTCATCTGATGAAATGTATTTAAAAATTCATAAAATTTATATGAAAATTTTAACGAAAACATGAAATCGTTCAAAAACACGGCAAAAAATGTCCCAAAAACTTGAAACAAAAAAATTTAAATCGGTTGAAAAATCGTTCGGCAATCCAAGTCACTACAACTACGTTTTCGGAAAAATATGATTTCGAGATAATAGCGTTTAAAGTTTCAAGTACATATTTGTCTAGTGTAGCGGAGCAAGATGAAAACGCTATAACTTCGCTTCTACTGCTTAAATCTCTATTAAAATTTGAGATAACATTCCTAATAACTTATACTTTGAGATAAAAGTGTATACAAATTTTCGATTTTTTGACCGACTTCAACATATATAACCCCTTAAGACGCTGTATAAGGTAGTATTTCTAGGATCTACTTCAGAAGTTCTGACTCAAACTAAATCCCTTTTTCGAGGTGGTAAATAGAACTTACTTGGGTTCTAGAATACCACAGTATGTGGAGTAACAAAGTTTCCAATCCATTGTGAAGTGGTGCAGTGCATCAGACTACATATAGTTTTTAAACTGAAAGCTAAATAAATAAATATATACAATATCTTGGGAGATTGTGTCTAGAATAAAATCGACCAAAAATTTTTTGTTCCTTTCAGCACTAGTTCAGTTATTCAATTATCTATATATTTTTCGTTCAACGGATTCTATTCTTCTCGTCACTCCAATAAAAAACATAAAAATGTAAATAATATAAATCATATTCACAGCCCACTGTGCCCCCACCATTATTCATTTAATGGTGATTTACTGCAATTTTTGCGCGTAAATTTGTGGTTGCAGAAACACCACGCAACAACAGCTGAGGCAAAACTTACAAGCAAACTAAAATAAATCATCAAAAGCAAAAACAGTAAGTTGCACAGCAGGGGATTAGTATTTCCGGAACTTAGGTTTCTATATAATTACTATTACAGAAAAGAAAAAATAGCAAAATTGTGGAAAAATGCAGTTTCTTGTTTGAGTTTTGTATTTCGAAGTATAAGTGTCCATTACTTTGCCAAACTGTTAATAGAGATTCTTAAAGTCAAAAACACGCCTGAAGAATAAACCTTAGCTCCTGAAGGGAGATTAGTAGTTGTTAAGTTCGGGTGCTTCAAAACAAAAAAGAGACATACAAATCTCTCTCGCCTCAATTTTTTTTACTCGTGATAGCAACAACTCGAACTTCGTCAAAATTGCACATATTTACATTATATAAAAAGTAAAATAAATATAAAAATCCTGAAATGTTTTCTATTGCACTCACTCTTTCACCCCTAGAAGATTTAATAATAGTTACACGCGGAGCCATTAGCCGCAAGGCGATAGCGCAGCAAAAAGTACTAAATTACAATGTCAAACACGGAGAGATTCAAGAGTCACGATACGAAGATGTAAACAAAATAGAATAGAACAAACAAAAATAAATAATTGCAACGTAGCGTGTGTGTGGATAGTTCTAGCAACAGCTGGCAAGAAAGTAGCAAATACAACAAAAATGTGTGCTATCCTCAGTAAAACACCACTTCTTCCACTAACACACACATCCTTCTATTTGCTTTTAACTTCCGCCCTTGGTTGGTAGTATTAGCTGACTACTTGCCTTGCTCGCCAACTGGCTTACTGACAGGCGATTGGCCGTCGCCACAGGCTTACATATCTACTGTGAGTTCGTGCGACTGCCTTGTGCAGACACTTTTCGCCCATGTGTGTTCTCTAGGTCAAATTGTTGTGCGCAACAAGTTGCAACATTTGCTGAATCATTGCCATTGTAGGCAAAAGTTCTTACATAAGTATATATTACTGCATGTTTTCTGCTGTTGTATGCATGTTTTTCAAACTTCTCTACAGTACTTTTTGCAACACTGCTCACCCTTCCAAATAAATGGAATTTTAATTTGTGAAAAGTTGAAATTTAACCGAATTTGTGCATTCAAATTTTGGTTGTCATGACTCATGACAGAGCACGTGTTTTTCCTCTTCCTTTTACATTTGTGAACTTTTGTAACAAACATTTTCTATTTTATGGCATATTCTATTTTAACTGCGTTGACTTTATTAAATTTAATTGGTAACTATGTTGCAGTCGTAAACATTTTTAGTTTAGTTGCAGACACATAGTTGTAAATTTATTACAAACTTTTTGTAGTTGTAACTTTGACTACATTTTATAGACGCAGTTATAGAGTAATTTTGATCTAAAAAGTTGTCTGGTATTATAATATGTGTTTTCATGAGTTTCTGGTTGCCTACTCCTCTAGTTGAACATTGAAATTATTTGATCAGAATTTAAGCGTTACGAATAAACAGCACTTTTTACAGAACTTTTTCAAACAACTGTCTGTTCATTTATGGTGTATGTACATAAGATAATAAATACTTAGTAGAGATTAGAAGAAAAATTTCGGGTGAGATATTTATGTATTCGATTAATAGCAAAAACTAAGATTTGATTAAAATTAAACATCAATACATTTTTAAAATTAATTTTTTTTTCTTTTCGATAACTATCGACAGTGATGTCATATTAAATTTGAATTTCTGTGAATTTTTATTATGAGCACTTTTCAATCAGATATAACATTTTAAAGTTGCTAAAAAGATAAATAGAATCTTCAACAAGATTTAAATCTTATTAAGAGGGGAACGTCTTTTTTAATTTTTAAAAACCAGATTTTTTTCGAAAAACTGAAAATATAGTCTGATGAGTGGAAAAAAATCTCGAATATTTACGAAGCTAAAGCTAATATAATAGAGCAGTCCAGTGTGCGTAAATTTAAACGCGAAGCTGTATTTTTAAAAAATTGCTCGTGTTGTAACTCAAAAAGTAATTCACCGATTTGCTTAGAATTTGTGAGGTTTTTCTCTACTTTATTATCGGAAGGACAAACCTATTTGATATATTTCAGGTTCATAAAATACGTTTGTGGAGTCAAAAACGTCAAGAAAATAACTCTATGACTTTTCCTAATTTATATTGAATTTTATACACATTTTTGATTTTATAAGTTTATCCTTTCCGTTAACTTTTCATAAATAAGAACTCTTTAATTATTTTGTTTCAGATCAATGGTTGATGAGTGATAAAAAGAGCAGTTTGGAACCTCACATTGAAGCGATCAGACATAAAATTATTCTGAGCCACCTTTTTGAAAGGATACATGAAAAAATACTTTTATACTCTAGAAATATTCAACAAAATTGTGATAAAGTTTAAAAATTATAAAATTATTCTATAACATTTAAAAATGTTTTAAATATTTGTAGTTTGGCTTGTACACGGATTTTCCCCTTTTAAGTTTGGTATTTATTTCTTCGTTGCTTTCGGTAATATTTCGAACAGTTTTTCAAATTAAAAGATATTAAAAATATGTTTATAATTATTTTTCCAATATGTACTAATTACAATTAATGACAAATATATATTTTTTTAAGTTATTATTTGTATCTAAGATACAGTAAATATTTTGTTTTATGGCTAAATTGTCACTATTAGGAAACCATTTTTACTTTAAATTGAACTTATCACATAATAAATTACCTTTTTTTTTAATTATTTGATAAATTTCCACCGATTTGTTATGCTGAACGCACTAGTTAGTCACATTTTCATTTAGATATTATATATGACACATATTTCACTTTTACACTTTTGCACTTCTGCACTTTATGGGTTTTGGAACTAATTATATTTCACTTAACTGCACATATGTCAACAAAGCTATATATATCAAATTGTATGTATATTAAAGCTTTGGTTTTTTGAAAATAGTAATTTAATTTAGTCACAAACTTAGCACTTGTTGCTTGGTAATGTATTATATTTTAATTACAATTAATAATTTTCAATATTTTAAAAATCACTTTTATGTCTTTAATAATAATATATTGTAAGGTTTTCTGAACTTTCACTTAACAATTTGTTTGTTGTAATTATTTAAATATATATTAGTATTTAGTATTTCTTTCTATTTAACACTTAACTCTGATTTAACTAACTGTAATTATTATTTATTATTTTGAGCAACAACAACAATACTATGAAACATACAACAATGACAAGTAATAATTTTTCACAAGTTATTATTTTTATTTTAATTTTTATAAAATATTCAATAGTTGTTGCATTTTATTTATGTATATATATATATAACTATTATTGCAATTGCTTCAATCGCTACTGTGTTTTTATTTATGTGCGATAAACTATTTTTTTTTTTGTAAATATGTTTTATTCTTTAATCAGAATTTATTTCATTAATAATTTTTTTTTTAATTTTTAAAAATTTTCTTTATCCTTGTATACTTGCACACTTTTTATATTGTGTTTGCACAAATTTTAATTTGATATATCTCAACTTCTGAAGTATTTTCACCGAAGTTGAAAATATATTATATAAACACTATTTCAAAATCTTATCAGCAGATTTTTTACCGTTAACACTACTTAAAACTTTATTTTTTTAATACATTCCTGCCAGTTTCATTGCTCAATATCTTTTGTCGATTATGCTATTTTATCACGATTTATATATTTTAATAACTTTTCCCGAAACTTTGATAACAACTTTCAACTCTAGTATTATTTTAAATTTTGTAAACTCTCAAACTTCTTCTTGATATATTATTAATAACAGTATAGTCTCAATACTCGTAAACTTTTTGTACCATCAATTTTTCAAATCTCACAATTTTCAACGGCAACAAACCAATAACAAGTATTTCACTCAGTATTTGATTTGTTGCAATCCCTTTACTTCACTTTGCCATTTAGAAAATTTAAATTTTATCTGTACTTTTAACAACTTTCGTCACTTTAACAAACTTTTAGTTTTAACAATTTCAAACTTTTTCTGAGCGCAAACTTTAACAATGGTTTTCGAAAGTGCATGCCACTTTAACAATAACAACTAGCCATTTGATAACACTTATCATACATAACTGTTTTAGCAATTCTTCTAAAGTCACATTAAAGGATTTTTTTTTTCTGTTTCCACGTTATATTTTCAAAATAATTTTTGAATTATTTTTTCCTTGATTCTCAAACAAATTAAATATTCCTGATACTGTTTCACTTTCTAAGGCGTTACTGCCGCTATTGCTTCATTCGTTTAGTTGTCGAGCGCTGAAAGTATCTCAATGTACTGAAGATACTTTGCAGATGACTCGTGCTAATATAGTAGAACAAAACGCGCAACGCCAAATAATTGCGTTTACCAAATGTTTTGCAAGGATACACAGGGATTTCACATTCGTATGTACAGACATTGTGAATGATAACAGGACGTACATAGGCAAAAACAACAAAATAAGTAGCACTTTCGAGCAGACGCAACAGTTTCGAACATCAATGTATGTATGTATACACATACATGCAAGGAAACGTGAAATGCCAACTGCAATATTAAACAGCTGATAAGAAAGTTCGATGAAACTTTCGAATAACGCGAAGACAGCAACCAGTTTAATTCTGAGCTTTTATCTTTAAAGACCAGCTTTGCATGAAAGCTATTTTTGAGTGAGTATTTTGGTTGTGATTGAGTGAGACTTGGGTGCTGAAAAAAGGCTACTCACTGCGTTGGCGCAGTATGTGGTCCAAATATTTACCTTGAGCAATTTTTCAAGTTCATCATTTACATAATATACTTTGCTAAGGAGCTTTGAAGCTTTCATTTATTTATTTACATATGTACATAGGTATTACTTTTGGTCTATGTATATATAAAAACAAGGAAAAGGAAAAGTTTACCGCTCGCTTAGTGAAGGAAAAATAATAATGAGAGTTTAAAGCTCAGCAAGTAACTGCAAATTTCCCCTTTTTCTTTTAAGGATTCTGTTAACTGCATTTCAAATTTCCATTAACAGTTACAACAATTAATTTCAATTACAGTTTATAACAAAATCTGTTTCAATATTTGAATATACAAGTTACACCAGGACGCCACAAAAGTAGACCGATAGGGAAAGCAAATGGTGTCATAGTTTTTCCTGCTCTTTTGACATTTCTCGTCAGTAAGGTTTGCCATTTCATCACAGAAAATATAATCCAACAATGAGACGATTTTATTAAAATTTACTACTGAATTTCGGATCGCTACCGCACAATGATAACCGAATATTTTTGACCCATTTGGGATTGATATCCCAACCCGCTTTTGTTTTATTTAAAACTTTTGTAGGGCTCCTATTAAAAACCCCTTTATATACAGTAAAGGTAAAATAAAGCTCTGTTAATTGAATTGAGACTGGCATGAGAACGTTCGCTATATAAGAAGACATAGGCACCACTCCTAAAAAATACAAGGTATGAATCGTTCACTGTTAAATATGTGCATATTCTGTCTCCACTGTACATTTCGACCAATTCAATTTTACGCTCTAAACTGCTTACTTTACTATTAACAGAGTCGCCATATCCCCTACTTTGTCGCTTTGTCGTGCTATTACAAAGCTGTTAAGAAATCTCCCCAAATGTATCCAGAGAACTTTTAAATTTTGCAGCGGTCATTCTCCATCGGTCGTTGGCAAACTCACGTCCTTTAAGCGTATGTGAATTAACAGTATTTTCTTTTAAGCTACATAGCTGTCCGTACGCTCCTCGACGATTTTATAAAACTGTTACACACTTTGAATGCTGTTCGCTGCAACACACCTTAATTTCCCTGACATACACATAAGAATTCACCTTGGCATTCACAAGGCTCGCACATGCCTGAGGCACACGTATACAACTACGCCCACCATGTAAACTGAAACACATACATGTAGAGTGCTTGCACATGACAACTTCTACCGGAAATTCATACAAGCTGATGAAAATCCTTGTAAACTCTACTTTACATTTATATACATACATACAAATGTGCATATGTCTGCAGATTGACTGCCTCAAGTGTTTATGGCGTCCGAAATCCATTTTGAAAAAGTTTGAAATTACATTTCTACTGTTAAAGCGTGTCCACATTTGTCTTCTTATTGACATTGCAATGTGTAGCATTAGTTGCATTCAAGACAAATTTTCTTCCTTTCAGTTGTGTGGGAGAATAGCGATATTGGTATTATAATCTCTGGTAAAACTTGTACAGAGGAAACGGATAATATTTACAGAACTTAATGCAAATATGACACTAGCTATTTAATTTCCAGTTTTATTGGCAACACCAACGAGATCATCCTTAGCGATTGAATAATGCACGTTTTCTCATAATGAGAGGTTAAGCCCAGTTTTAATGGATAAAAAAATCGTTTTAATACTTGTGTATGGTTCATGTGTTCAAAAAGTAACGAGATTTTAAGAATATTCTAAGAGATATAACCTTTAGAAGTTCCGTCCATCAGGTAACGTCAGTACGAATGTAAAACTTAAAACGCATTTATCTCAAAACTCAGTTTTTCAAATCGGTGGATACGATTTCACGGAAAATTATGAAGCGATTTTGTTCAAATTTAGCACACATCATTGGAATAACATTATCTAGTTAATGAACGAAGGATTTTTTATATCTTAATTACAACTAATTTTTTCGAGCCAATATATGGCGAAAATATTACCAAAAAAGTGAGTTTTTGTTATTAAAAATCTGTCACAAATTGAAATTTCAATATTTTCTTTTTTCCTTCGTTCATTATCTAGATTTATTCATACATATACTATCGAAATATTTTTGGTTTTTTGTTTTGAGATAAACCAATAATGAGTTATAATGTCCACCGCAAGACCTTTTTTAAGACACGTCATGGGAGATGAGGCGCAAACGGCTGACTTTTGGGAATTTTTAAATAAAAATTACACAAAATTCTATTGAAATATGTATCTTTGATATGCTAAATGGTTTATATGAAATATGTAATTGCTTACGTTAAAAAAGAAACCCACCTAACAACCTCTTAATTCAAGTCGAACGGATTTACAAAAAATACAACTTTGCTATTCATTATTTTTTTAGTAATTGTTTTTTTTTTTTAAATATGTGATAATAAATTTTCTAAAAAAAATTTTAAATTAAATGGTTAAAAAATAAATTTTTTCTTTTAATCATTTTATTTTCAATAATTAAATTAAATAAAATATGTACAGAAAAATTACAAAAATATATACATATATTTTCATTTAATAGTTTTTTGGCATAATTTTTGATGTGTAGTTCAAGATTCTTGAAACCGACTTATTTTTATTTAAAGAGAAAATAATATATAATTGAATATATTTTATATTAATAATAAGTAATAC
This sequence comes from Zeugodacus tau, assembly GCA_031772095.1. Lineage (NCBI taxonomy): Eukaryota > Metazoa > Arthropoda > Insecta > Diptera > Tephritidae > Zeugodacus > Zeugodacus tau. The sequence continues at coordinate 45,575,544 of CM062650.1, forward strand.
ATATATATTAATTTATATTTTTAGGACTTCATTTTTTATATTTTTAGCTTTTAATACCATTTCCAAACTTTAAAGTTTGACTTCTCTTTGGATTGGATTGGAATGTATGATTTAAATTTTAAATTCTTATTCATTGTATTATTTTTACCTTAACGCCTAAAAATATGGTAGTGGTTTCTCTTTAGCTTCCAGCGAGTGGAACACAAATTTTTATCATACACTTATCAGCGCCATCTAGCGTGACTTAGCGTGACATGTTGTTTACACTTACATTAATTTTATTTAATTTTTCAACAATTTCATTTTGGGGTTTAACAAAGTTATTGAAGAAATTTGTTAAAAATAATATATGTAAGAACGGAATTTCAAAAAACTCACCATCGAATCATGAGCAAGTATCTTTGGGTATATCAATTTATCCATATTTCCGTTAAACTTCAACTGCGCTGTCCTATATTTTATACACAACACTATTATTTTACTTAATTGCATTGAACACTAACCTCTTTGCCTCCTCTTTTCACACATTGGCTCTTTTTTGCACAAATTAAAGCTCTGCTATGGTGGCCATTTTGAGCGAGGCTTCTTATTTATACAATTTCACTTACAAAAACGAAATCTGCAATTTAAACCGAAATACTTCAACTATCGCACTTTTCACACTACACACACAAACACCATTTAAACTCGCGAGCACAACATTTTAAACAATAATACATTTTTAACCGTGCCATTAAATATATATAATATATTTTACAATATTTTATTATTTGTTATTTGTAATTTTTCTCGACAACCGCACGCACCAACTTCAATTCGACTTCTAAGCGTTCGGTAAATCGTTTCCGAATTTCGTTGAGTTCGAAAGCTTATCGGAAGTTCATGAACGAGTAAATCGGTGTACTACAATCGTTTCCGTATAGATGTTGTTGTTGTTGTAACACTAGCACGGATATGAAACATTAAATTGTGCGCCATCTAGCGTAACTTTCGATGTTACAAAGCAAACACATTACACATACATAAGTGTATTTAGTTAATTTACATTTTCTTATTTGATCACAATTGCATTGGCTGATTTCTGTTTACCCACTTTGAACGTATCACAAAGCGCTATAAATACGCTTTAAAGCATTACTCACTTTTGCTTATTTGTCGTTGAAATCTTCTTTAGCCGAAGCAATACAAAGCTCCACTATTGCGGCCATTTTGAACACGTCTTCGCATTTATTCAATTTTGCTTATACATTGCCTTTGCGAATTTGCACTTCTAAATCGGAAGTCTTTATCTATTACACCTTTCACACTACACGAACAACAATTTAAACACGAGAACATAACAATTTGCTGAAACATAAACATTTTGGTGTGGGTCCAACTTGCTTTATACACTTTGCTAATGTTTCATGACAACCGCACGCACCAACTTCAATTCGACTACTAACCGTTCGCTAATACGTTTGCGAATTTCGTTGAGTTCGAAAGCTTTTCGGAAGTTCATGAACGAGTAAATCGGTGTACTACAATCATTTCCGTATAGATGTTGTTGTTGTTGTTGTAACACTAGCACGGATATGCAACAGTAAATTGTGCGCCATCTAGCGTAACTTTCGATGTTTCAAAGCAAACACATTACACATATATGTATTCATTTAATTGAAATTTTCTTATTTGATCACAATTGCATTGGCTGATTTCACTTTTTCCCCACTTTGAATGTATCACAAAGCACTACAAATACGCTTTACTGCATTACAAACTTTTGCTTATTTGTCATTGACCCTTCTTTGCCCAATGCAATAAAAAGCTCTACTATTGCAGCCATTTTGAACGCGTCTTCGCATTTATACAATTTTGCTTATACATTGCCTTGGTGAATTTGCACTTCTAAATCGGAAGTCTTTATCTATTACACTTTTCACACTACACGAACAACAATTTAAACACGCGAACACAACAATTTGCTGAAACATAAACATTTTATGTGCGTCCAACTTGCTTTATACACTTTGCTAATGTTTCTTGACAACCGCACGCATCAACTTCAATTCGACTACTAACCGTTCGCTAATACGTTAGCGAATTTCGTTGAGTTCGAAAGCTTTTCGGAAGTTAATAAACGAGTAAGTCGGTTTGCTACAATCGTTTCCGTATAGATGTTGTTGTTGTTGTAACACTAGCACGGATATGCATCATTAAATTGTGCGCCATCTAGCGTAACTTTCGATGTTTCAAAGCAAACACATTACACATATATTCACTTAATTGACATTTTCTTATTTGATCACAATTGCATTGGCTGATTTCTTTTTACCCACTTTGAATGTATCACAAAGCACTACAAATACGCTTTACTGCATTTCAAACTTTTGCTTATTTGTCATTGACCCTTCTTTGCCCAATGCAATAAAACGCTCTACTATTGCAGCCATTTTGAACGCGTCTTCGCATTTATACAATTTTGCTTATACATTGCCTTGGCGAATTTGCACTTCTAAATCGGAAGTCTTTATCTATTACACCTTTCACACTACACGAACAACAATTTAAACACGCGAACACAACAATTTGCTAAAAAATAAACATTTTATATGCGTCCAACTTGCTTTATACACTTTGCTAATGTTTCTTGACAACCGCACGCACCAACTTCAATTCGACTACTAACCGTTCGCTAATTCGTTTCCGAATTTCGTTGAGTTCGAAAGCTTTTCGGAAGTTAATAAACAAGTAAATTGTGCTACAATCGTTTCCATATAGATGTAGTTGTTGTTGTAACACTAGCACGGATATGCAATATTACATTGTGCGCCATCTAGCGCAACTTTCGATGTTTCAAAGCAAACACATTACACATATATGTATTCATTTAATTGAAATTTTCTTATTTGATCACAATTGCATTGGCTGATTTCAGTTTACCCACTTTGAATGTATCACAAAGCGCTATAAATACGCTTTAATGCATTACACACTCATTCTTATTTGTCATTGACTCTTCTTTGCCCTATGCAATAAAAAGCTCTACTATTGCAGCCATCTTGAACGCGTCTTCGCATTTATACAATTTTGCTTATACATTGCCTTGGCGAATTTGCACTTCTAAATCGGAAGTCTTTATCTATTATACTTTTCACACTACACGAACAACAATTTAAACACGCGAACACAACAATTTGCTAAAAACTAAACATTTTGGTGTGGGTCCAACTTGCTTTATACACTTTGCTAATGTTTCTTGACAACCGCACGCATCAACTTCAATTCGACTACTAACCGTTCGCTAATACGCTTGCGAATTTCATTGAGTTCGAAAGCTTTTCGGAAGTTGATGAACGAGTTAGTCGGTGTTGGACTCGTTTCCGCACGGATGTTATTTGTTCTTATGTCAATTTCGAAAAAGTGTGCATTAACTTAACGATATGAGTTGGAACTACTGGGCTTTTGTCAATTTTCGTACAAACCGGAAGGAAAATACACAATGAAACTTTTCGAATATCCAACACTGATCAATTTATTATACAGTGGAACTTCTCTAACTCGAATCACCATAATCTACAAAAAAACTTGGAGTTAGTGAGACTTCGAGTTATAGAATTTTCATTAAAACATATAAATTTTCAAAAAGCTGTAAAATATAGATTTATACACTGTTATATTTACTAACATCACATAAAGTATTATGTACATACGTTAAAACATGTATTCTGTAATTTTGTTTGTTGCACTTTGCTATTATTGGCTCTTGACGTCTATGTCCCATGCCTTTGTTAGATGATTTATGTAATCCATATGTGTAATATTATATTTTTTGTTTGCCTCCGTACAATATAAAGGGACTCTTTTAAAATTCTGCCTCGATAGTAGAATTTTAAATTTTGTATTATGTCCTGACCAAAAAGTTCGATTTATGGAAGGAAATTTGTATGAAAGTTGTACTCTATTGCCTCTTCAAGAGCTCAAGTAATGGAGAACTTCGAGTTATAGAAATTCGAGTTAGGGAAGGAAATTTTTATGAAATTTGGCTTCTAAACGCTATTGCCAATTCAAGTGTTGGAGTTATAGAAGTTCGAGTTATGGAAGTTCCACTGTATATAGTATATTTGACGATCTCTGCATAAGCGTATATTTTTATTCTTGATCAATCAAACTGCAAAGACATTTCCTTGCTAGTAATAGTTATGCGGATGATATTCGGAAAACTATTGCTAGTCATAAGCGATAGCAATACAATTATCCAGGCAAACTTTATTGCCGGAGTCATATTGTAATATATTACATTGAACGCAGAAATTTTACTCCGAGCACGATCACTACATCTATCATTGTCACTATACTCAGCAGTTTTGAGGAAATTTCGCCACATGTATTATCATTGTGATTAAATTATCTTTGGTGAAATACATGACAGACAGAGATAAGCCTTCTTCTATCGGTGATCAATATCGCTGTTAGTAAAGTCTTACAAACCACCGCCGAATACGGATACTGTTGTTCAGTGATTGAAACAGTTACAAAAAAGTGAAATCTAATGGAGAAAATTTTATATGTAGCATTATGTATGAACATGTCAAGTAAAATTGAATGTCCTTGCCCAGTAAAAAAAATCGTATTACTCCCTGACATACTCAACATACATATGTTGACTCAACACCTTTATCCTTTGTTAAAGCTCATTTATTCCTCCAAAATGTATCAAAAAGCGAGAAGACAAACTAACGAAAATGGCTTTATTGCTCACTTAAAGCTCCAAATGGCTGAAGAAATCACTAGTCCTTTGTTACTCGATTTTGGTATTAACCCACATATTTTTTACTGTGTGATCCCTACATGAGTGGAAAACACTTCAACTTTAATATTAGATTACTATATTGAGAATAAAAGCGCATACATCTATCTTTTTTAACTTCCAACTGCTATTTTTTTAAATTGAATATCTTCAAGTCGCTAAGAGATTATCATTAAAATATTACTCACACACAACTATTGAGCTTGAGTAAGCATCCAAGAAAGATTACCAATAAGAAAAACATATTAGGCAGGATCAACAAAAGATTTCATCACTCGTCCCATATTTGTATCTAAGTAGTTTTGCTCCACCGACGTAAGACAGAAACTTCAAGGTGATTACTAGTGCTTTTTTACAAATATATTATTGAGTATGCTTAAAAAACAGAAATTATTTATCAAAACTGAGAAATCATGTAATATTATACGATATCGAAATTATTGATAATACAGCTCCAAATTCATGCCATCGTGTATTTCATCTGGAAAAAAACAATAGATACGTTTGACATAGTTATATGTAATGTATAGCAAATATTCCAAAGCTACTTACAATCACATAAGCGTATAGGATCCTTATAGATAGTGTACCACTTTTTCAAAACAATTTTTTCCGATTTTGTGCCAGTCTGAGCGGCAATCAACTTTTTTAGATCGCCAATAGTGTCATCGGGATTGCATTTCACTCTCACCTATTATAAAATAGACTTCATCATTTTTCTTATACTTGTAACAATTTCACTTGCTTACTTTTTTGCCCAATCGATCATTACAAGTAATTTCAATCATTTTAGAAATCCAGTATAACCAAGATTTCCAGAATTAACTCAATTGTAAGATCTTCCAAACACTTTGCATATAAATTTAACTAAATGACATTTGTCAAAAAGCCAGCTGACAGTTAACATATTTTGAAGTCAATGTGTTTCAGTGTTGCTTTGTTGGTAAAGAATAATAAGCGATGAACCTTTAATAAACTAAGCAAAGATTATGGTTTTATTTATTTAAAAGCCAATTATTAGACGGTTGGAAATAATTACAACCTGTGGAGCCTCCCCACTGTAGAATCTAACATCCTGTATAATATTAATTAATTAATAGTTTAGGGTAAAAACTTTTCGATGCCTTAATTGGAAAATATTTCTCGTCCCACAAATTGCATTTCTGTTGATGACAAGTAACAACAAAAAATTGTTTTGTTTACGAACCACAGTAAAACCTAACTCATATTTTAGTAAACATAGTATACATTTTTGCAATCATATATAACTTCTTTTAATTTATTTAATTGAAGTCCGTGGCGAGCTGGTGATGTCTATGATACCTTTCTTTCCATCACTGCGACCACAAATCGCCAATCGCATATGGTTCGAAATAAATACTCCACCTAGCGAAGATGATGTCTTGCGTTATGAGCGAGATCATGATAATTGGAAGGAATCTATTAAAAATGCGGCAAGCGATATCCCGCCGCTAGGTAAAGTTTTAACTAGACCTGGGCCAGAAACTGATGACGAGGATGGTAATTTGTACTCTATTCTCATACAATCAAAGGGTTATATGTTTTCGTTTATGCTTCCAGCTAACGATGACAGCGATGACTCGGATACCCATGATGATGATGATGATACAAATGATAGAGCTATCCCCGGTCAACCAGAGCATTCTGCACTTTATTCACCCGGTGATGATGTAAACCCAATCAATGAAGATGTTGTGCCAACAACAGCCGACACTTTGTGAACCGGTTTTTCTATTTTTATAACTGTTTAAATTTGTTATGAATAATAATAATTACATAAATGTACAATTAACTAACGAAAACATTTTATTAAGCCAATTTCATATCGACAACTTAACATTTAATAGAACTTCAAAACCGAAAAAAACCAAAGACAATTTCATATCGACCACTTAACTTTCAATAGAACTTAGAAACCGCAAAATACCAATTCGTCTGGATTTTATTGTTCTTTATACGATCAAAGATAAGAAAAGATCAGAAAAAGATCATCTTTAGATTTCAAAAATATGCCTTATGTAAGAGTATACATATGTATGTTTTGGAGCTTGTTTAACAACTGTTTGTGGATGCCTTTAGTTTGCACATCTACATTTTGATAAACCAATTTCCTATCGATCACTAAACATTTAATAGAACTTAGAAACTGCAAAATACCACTTCGTCTGGTATTTTTGCGATATAATAAAAAAACCTCTGCAGGACTAATAACTGTTTGTGGATGCCTTTAGGTTGCGCTATTCCAGCTAGCGTGTACTTTCTGGTTTCCACCAAAATACGGTTTTAAGTTAATTAAATGTTCAGTGCAAGATACTGCTGGTTCAAATTATAGGTCTACAAATGACGTCACAGCCAACTGAGATTATATAATAGGACTATGATATAGATTAATGCAAATATTTTGATAAACCAATTTCCTATCGATCACTAAACATTTAATAAAACTTAAAAACCTCAAAATACCACTTCGTCTGGTATTTTTGCAATATAATAAAAAACCTCTGCAAGACTAATATCTGTTTGTGGATGCCTTTAGGTTGCGCTATGCCAGCTAGCGTGTACTTTCTGGCGTCCACCAAAATACGGTTTTAAGTTAATTAAATGTTCAGTGCAAGATACTGCTGGTTAAAATTATAGGTCTACAAATGACGTCACAGCCAAGTGAGATTATATAATAGGACACTTAATGCAAATGTTTTGATAAACCAATTTCATATCGATCACTAAACATTTAATAAAACTTAAAAACCTCAAAATACCACTTCGTCTGGTATTTTTGCAATATAATAAAAAACCTCTGCAAGACTAATATCTGTTTGTGGATGCCTTTAGGTTGCGCTATGCCAGCTAGCGTGTACTTTCTGGTGTCCACCAAAATACGGTTTTAAGTTAATTAAATGTTCAGTGCAAGATACTGCTGGTTAAAATTATAGGTCTACAAATGACGTCACAGCCAACTGAGATTATATAATAGGACTCTTAATGCAAATTTTTTGATAAACCAATTTCATATCGATCACTAAACATTTAATAAAACTTAAAAACCTCAAAATACCACTTCGTCTGGTATTTTTGCGATATAATAAAAAAACATCTGCAAGACTAATATCTGTTTGTGGATGCCTTTAGGTTGCGCTATGCCAGCTAGCGTGTACTTTCTGGTTTCCACCAAAATACGGTTTTAAGTTAATTAAATGTTCAGTGCAAGATACTGCTGGTTCAAATTATAGGTCTACAAATGACGTCACAGCCAACTGAGATTATATAATAGGACTCTTAATGCAAATGTTTTGATAAACCAATTTCATATCGATCACTAAACATTTAATAAAACTTAAAAACCTCAAAATACCACTTCGTCTGGTATTTTTGCGATATAATAAAAAAACCTCTGCAGGACTAATATCTGTTTGTGGATGCCTTTAGGTTGCGCTATGCCAGCTAGCGTGTACTTTCTGGTTTCCACCAAAATACGGTTTTAAGTTAATTAAATGTTCAGTGCAAGATACTGCTGGTTAAAATTATAGGTCTACAAATGACGTCACAGCCAACTGAGATTATATAATAGGACTCTTAATGCAAATGTTTTGATAAACCAATTTCATATCGATCACTAAACATTTAATAAAACTTAAAAACCTCAAAATACCACTTCGTCTGGTATTTTTGCAATATAATAAAAAACCTCGGCAAGACTAATATCTGTTTGTGGATGCCTTTAGGTTGCGCTATGCCAGCTAGCGTGTACTTTCTGGTGTCCACCAAAATACGGTTTTAAGTTAATTAAATGTTCAGTGCAAGATACTGCTGGTTCAAATTATAGGTCTACAAATGACGTCACAGCCAACTGAGATTATATAATAGGACTATTAATGCAAATATTTTGATAAACCAATTTCCTATCGATCACTAAACATTTAATAAAACTTAAAAACCTCAAAATACCACTTCGTCTGGTATTTTTGCGATATAATAAAACAACCTCTGCAGGACTAATAACTGTTTGTGGATGCCTTTAGGTTGCGCTATGCCAGCTAGCGTGTACTTTCTGGTTTCCACCAAAATACGGTTTTAAGTTAATTAAATGTTCAGTGCAAGATACTGCTGGTTAAAATTATAGGTCTACAAATGACGTCACAGCCAACTGAGATTATATAATAGGACTCTTAATGCAAATGTTTTGATAAACCAATTTCATATCGATCACTAAACATTTAATAAAACTTAAAAACCTCAAAATACCACTTCGTCTGGTATTTTTGCGATATAATAAAATACCTCTGCAGGACTAATATCTGTTTGTGGATGCCTTTAGGTTGCGCTATGCCAGCTAGCGTGTACTTTCTGGCTTCCACCAAGGTTAGAAGTTAATTGATTGTTCAGTGAAAGATACTGCTGGTTCAAATTATAGGTCTACAAATGACGTCACAGCCAACTGAGATTATATAATAGGACTCTTAATGCAAATTTTTTGATAAACCAATTTCATATCGATCACTAAACATTTAATAAAACTTAAAAACCTCAAAATACCACTTCGTCTGGTATTTTTGCAATATAATAAAAAACCTCGGCAAGACTAATATCTGTTTGTGGATGCCTTTAGGTTGCGCTATGCCAGCTAGCGTGTACTTTCTGGTGTCCACCAAAATACGGTTTTAAGTTAATTAAATGTTCAGTGCAAGATACTGCTGGTTCAAATTATAGGTCTACAAATGACGTCACAGCCAACTGAGATTATATAATAGGACTATTAATGCAAATATTTTGATAAACCAATTTCCTATCGATCACTAAACATTTAATAAAACTTAAAAACCTCAAAATACCACTTCGTCTGGTATTTTTGCGATATAATAAAACAACCTCTGCAGGACTAATAACTGTTTGTGGATGCCTTTAGGTTGCGCTATGCCAGCTAGCGTGTACTTTCTGGTTTCCACCAAAATACGGTTTTAAGTTAATTAAATGTTCAGTGCAAGATACTGCTGGTTAAAATTATAGGTCTACAAATGACGTCACAGCCAACTGAGATTATATAATAGGACTCTTAATGCAAATGTTTTGATAAACCAATTTCATATCGATCACTAAACATTTAATAAAACTTAAAAACCTCAAAATACCACTTCGTCTGGTATTTTTGCGATATAATAAAATACCTCTGCAGGACTAATATCTGTTTGTGGATGCCTTTAGGTTGCGCTATGCCAGCTAGCGTGTACTTTCTGGCTTCCACCAAGGTTAGAAGTTAATTGATTGTTCAGTGAAAGATACTGCTGGTTCAAATTATAGGTCTACAAATGACGTCACAGCCAACTGAGATTATATAATAGGACTCTTAATGCAAATTTTTTGATAAACCAATTTCATATCGATCACTAAACATTTAATAAAACTTAAAAACCTCAAAATACCACTTCGTCTGGTATTTTTGCGATATAATAAAAAACCTCTGCAGGACTAATATTTGTTTGTGGATGCCTTTAGGTTGCGCTATGCCAGCTAGCGTGTACTTTCTGGCTTCCACCAAAATGCGGTTAAAAGTTCATTAAATGTTCAGTGTAAGATGCTGCTGGTCCAAAATATTGGCCCTATTATTACTAATATAAAAATGTATTTATGAATATTTTATTAATTTAACATTGAAGCCATTGAAATTATTATAAAATACATTCACATAGTTCTATAGTAGAACAATATTTGTTTTTAAAGATTCTAACGTTAATTTTTTTATAAATTTAGTAACGGATTCTTGAAAATTCTTTGAGCCTGCAATTATAAAAACAGATTCCGTACTGTTATCGATACTTCCTTTGCTTATATCGCTCAAATTTGATTCAGAGAGACGAGATAAATGAACGTTTTCTTTATACCATAACTTTTTTAGAAACCAGGCGCATTTTCCAGTGCATTCACCTGTTTTACACCTGTCGTCTGGACATATCTGATGCGCAAGATATGTAGAACTCGTATAATTCCAATACTTATTGAAGTCTCGTAACACATTTCGAAAAAAAGCATGGTCTAAATCCTTATAACATGCAACCTGAAAAACATGACTGAAGTCTTCTTCATTATCCAGAATATCGTTAACGATGCGAATGGTGGCTGCAATGGCAACTCCTTGGGTTATAACAAAAACATTGCGTTCAGCTTTTGTGTTGCTGGAGTATTCATAAGCACCTATGGGGCCACGAAATTCCACACAATCACCAACTTGCAGACCTTTTATAAACCGTGACATTGGACCATCGGGGGCGAGATTAACAAGTATTTTCAATTCCATTGCTAAAGAATCCACCCAAAAAGGAGAATACGGCCTTAGACAAACTAGTCCAGTAGGCAATTGTTGTCTCATCATTACATGATAACCTGGTGGTATCAACAGAGCAAAATCCTGCGCACTGATTGGCAACTCAGAAACACGGAAGTGAAGCTCCAATACTTCCGCAATACCACAATCGAGATTATCTTTGACACTGCCCATAGGATTATGTGGATATTTGCTTAATAGTCGAAATTTTTGGTAATCGGAAATAACGTTATATTTTCCATCTAGTATATCATTAGAAGTTTTTCGAAATCCCACATTTAATACACAGTTTACACAGCCATTACCGCAACAATCATTCTCACTAATCATATCCATTTGGTCCATTATATCATAATTAGTGTATCCAATTAATATCACCTATCTGTTGTTTCCATTTATAGATATTCCTTATTCATTTATACAATTGAAACTGATTTGCTTTTGATTGGTGAGTCCCTCTGATAGTATAAAAATACATAATTGGTAAGTACTTTTGATCCCGCAGACGTTTTCTATGAAGGTGATAACAGCCAACAGCTGACGAACAAGTTTGCATTTACACCTCATATGGCTTTTTGACGTTCTCGACCACTGGCACGTTTGTTCACGACAAATAAATAAGCATAAACACGGAGTTATATTTTTGTTTAATTATATATGTATATCCTAAATAAATAAACTAAACACTAAAATATCTTATGCGACTTTTACGAAATTCCATCCTTCATTCATTAAAGAGATCTGTCGAATTTGTAAATCTACAACGTGGTTTACATACTTTTGTGGGAATGGCGTGTAGTCGATTTGAATATGTTAAAAACTACGAACAGGATGATAGCATATTGCCAAATGTGTGGATAGTGATACGCTTGGATGGCAAAGGATTTCATAAATTTTCCAAAGCACACGAATTTACGAAACCCAATGATGCAGACGGTATGTTGTCATATATACATATGTAGATACAAAATATTTTCTTATAAAATAATTTGTTTACAATAAATATCTTCCGTTGCAGCGCTTAATTTGATGAACAGCGCCGCGGTTACAGTAATGGAAGAATTCCGCGATGTAATACTATCTTATGGCCAAAGTGATGAATACTCATTTATTTTCCGAAAGGAGACTAATGTTTTCAATCGCCGAGCAGCGAAACTTCTCACCTACGTAACAAGTTTATTCACGTCTGCTTACGTATTTAATTGGAACCAATGGATGCAACAGAAAACTTTACAGTATCCTCCATGCTTCGATGGTCGTATTGTATTATATCCATCAGACCAGAATTTACGCGACTATCTCAGCTGGCGACAAGCCGATGTACATATTAATAATTTATACAATACAGCATTTTGGAATTTAGTTTTACAATCGGGGCTAACTAATCAAGAAGCCGAAGCAGAGCTACGCGGTACATTCTCTGCGGATAAAAATGAAATGCTTTTTACGAAATTTAGCATTAATTATAACCAACTTCCCGCTATGTTTCGTAAAGGTACTATACTATTAAGGAAGCGCGTGAAAATCAGCGATAAAGATGGTTTCAATAGACAGTTAATTGTGCCCGTGCACGATGATATGATACGTGAAAAATTTTGGAAGGAACATAGTGAGTTATTGGGTAAGTATAAGCCAGGCGATTATGTGTCTACCATTGATGAGATATCACCAGTATTGAAAACTCAAATAGACAAACTGAATAACGGCGACGAAAAACCAGAAAATATAGAATGTTCTAGTTAGCACAAACTTTTTTCTATATTTGTATGTAATTAAAGTAATAAGCAAAATTATTATTATTTAATTAAACATTTATTTAAGACTTTTTACATATATGTATCATTTAAATATATATCCACTTATCCTTAGCTGTAGACACTTAATACTAATAATTTTTTAATCGTAATTAGTATTCTTCATCGTCATCATCATCATCTTCTAAACCAACTCCGCTATTACTAGACTGTGACTTCATCTGTCGATGCATTAGCTCAGCACTTTGTTGGACAGCAGACGCCTGCATGCTAATCCATTGCTGTTGTTCTTCTCGTGCTTGCTCTTCGCGTGCTTTAGCGAATAGCTCTTGTTGTTGCCGTAAAAGTTCCTCCTCAGGTATACCAAGATTTTCAAGTCGTGTGCTTTGACGTCGCCGTTTGGCAGCAACTTCTTTGCAATCATTCAGTACGGCCTCTGCTTCCTGTTTATAATCACAGAAACCCAAACGGTCTAGTGCTTCTAACACATGCTCTGCATTAATAGTCTTTTTATTACGTCTGTTGCATACATCGTTAGCTTCGGAGGAAATTAAATGTATAAACTCTGTGCAGCAATTAAGTATTAATTCTCGACTTTCATTCGCAACGCGAACTGATGGTACAAGTTCCTTTATAATTTTGTTGATACTCGCTCGCGGTAAAGTCAAATCATCATCCTCTGGAGGTGGCGGACACAGTTCATCTTGTGGATCTGCCATTTATAATTAATATTTATTGGTCTAATACTACCAATTTCAAAAACTTCTTATATTTCTGATTTATAATTACAATATGGAATATATTAAAAAATAAACATAAGAAGTTATATTTTATCCCTGATTATATTTTGTTTGAGAGTTTCTGATTGACAGGAATGTCAGTTAGCAAAACATTGTGCAAGTGTCAAAAGTGACAACCCGGCTAATAAAATATCCCTTAAGTTAAGTGTTATAAAGTTCAATTACTCAAAAATTAAGTGTTTTTTTTAGTTTAATCAAACTATTAACAAAATATATTTTAAATTTATTAAATATCAATATTTAAATTGGATATTAGAAATTTATTCCCACCAAAAAATATTTGCGTCTACACAAAACCTGTTGCTTTGACAGATCTTGCATATTCTTATTGGCCCACAAATTTCCCTTTTTTTCAGTCCGATAACCCAACACTGATCCTACCTTACATAAGAGGAAATTCACAACACCATTCTCTGTCAACTGCTTCGTGTCGTGAAAAATTCGGTAATTCTGATTTTGCATAACCAAAAATTGCTGAAAATATTGTGAAAATAATTTAATTTATATTATTTTTAGTTTTCTGCACGGTCCGGGACTTCAACTAAACAAGATGATGATGCAGCGTGCTAACATTTTAATGCCAGTTGCCATTGAGGCGACTCTCCAGTCGCAGCCACAGCGCGGCATGGCTACTCTAAAATCCATCTCGATCCGTTTGAAGTCCGTAAAGAACATTCAGAAAATTACGCAATCCATGAAGATGGTGTCAGCTGCTAAATATTCGCGTGCTGAACGTGATTTAAAGGCTGCTCGCCCCTATGGAATTGGTGCACAACAATTCTTTGAGAAAACCGAAATCGAGCCAGAAGATAAGGCTGAACCAAAGAAGCTGTTGATTGCTATCACTTCTGATCGTGGTCTCTGCGGTGCAGTGCACACCGGTGTTGCCCGTTACATTCGTAACGAGCTTGCTAAAGATGATTCCAAGACCAAGCTATTCTGCGTTGGTGACAAGTCGCGTTCAATTTTGTCACGCACCTATGGCAAGAACATTTTGATGGTTGCCAACGAGGTCGGTCGTTTACCACCCACCTTCCTTGATGCTTCAAAAATTGCCCATGAAGTGTTAAAGACCGGTTATGATTTCACTGAAGGTCAAATTGTCTACAACAAATTCAAATCAGTAGTTTCATATCAGTTGTCTACTCTGCCCGTGTACAATGCACCAACCGTAGAGAAATCTGAGAAGTTGGCACTCTATGATTCACTCGACAGCGAAATTGTGCAAAGCTACTTGGAATACTCGCTAGCTTCATTGATTTTCTATACCATGAAGGAAGGTGCTTGTTCCGAACAATCTTCCCGTATGACTGCCATGGACAACGCGTCCAAGAACGCCGGTGAGATGATTGAGAAGCTCACACTCACATTCAACCGTACCAGACAGGCTGTCATCACACGCGAGTTGATTGAAATCATTTCTGGTGCTGCCGCTTTGAATTAAAAAAATACAATATATACATATAACGATCGAAGTAATAAATGGAATAAAATTTCGAAAGAAATATTTGTTTTATGTTTGCGGAAAGTGGTGTTTAACGAAATAGCGAAGTGTACGCCATAAGTTGAAATTTGAAATAAAATAAAATAAACAAATAAAACTTATAAAAAATTGAATTAATTTTCTTATTCATATTAGAATTCTTCATCATTCTTAGAATTCCTAATTGGAATTTTCTTATTTATTAAAATTCGCATATTTAGCGGCGTAACCGTTTTATATCCGTATAGCTGATTTCGGAGACACTTTCGGACAATCAGCGGTATGAATTTCCCTTTTTTAAACAAACTAATTTTCATATTTAAAACACTTTTAGTTTAACATGTTATCCCAGTTTTATTTGTCGACTTTTTATCTTAAAAATTAACAGAAATTAGGTTAAAAATTGTAGTTCAATTTACAAATCTCAAATGTTTGGAAGAACTGAAACATATTATGTACTTAAAAAACTAGCACATTCGTGTGGTCTTTCTTTGTAATTGATTTTTATGTGTATATGGATGTTCCATGTGTGTTGTATAAAAATAAATTATGAGAGCAAAAGCACAACCTGAAAAAAATATTTTCCGAGCTCATAAGCTGATGTCGAACATACATACATATATCTTAGTACATAGTTTACTTTACAAATATAAAGGACATTGCTGTGGACATGAGTAGCGCCAACAAATGCCTTGAACGCATAGTGAAATTAACCTCGATTTGATATTTATCCATATTTTTATTGTTTGTTTTCATTTGTTGTTGTTTTTATTTACTTTTATCATAATTTCTCCCATTTTATGGTTGTTGTTTATCGCTTGTTATTATAAAAAGTTGTCTAATTTATGAAACAAAAAGAAATACATTTATATAAAATAATAAAATTAAGAATTTTCTCTCCTGTGCATGGGGATGCTCTAAGCCACCGTGGCCAAGTCTACCATTTCTTTTTATGCTCGTCCATGGATACACCACCTGGACCCAGTGACACAATCATTAATAAACCGCCAATGACGGAGAGCGTCTGTAAAATAAAAAATAAGATTACAATTGTAATACTTGTAGGTAATGCATACAAGTAATTAATAGTTATTGGTGTATAATCAACGATTTTCAATAGAATTTAATATAAAAATCATCGCATTACCTGGAAAAAGTCATATTTCAAGAAATCTCTAAGTGGTTTATAGGAAGGAATGGTCCACCACGCGTTATGGTACAAATTGAGTACAGTCAATAATGCTACAAGGATGAGTGCAGACAATTTTGTTTTATATCCGATTGTTACCAGAACCATCAAAATCGAACCAACGATATCTAATAAAATCTGAAAATATTTGCAAGCACCATATAAATGTATTATATTGTAAACCAAACATGAATTATTTGTAATACCTGAAGGAAGCTCATTTCGAAACGAATTAGTGTAATAAACATAAATGCGAGCAGTATACGACCAGCGAGCTGCATGACATTCTTGGGTTTATTCTCACCAAGTGAGGGAACACCAGCAAATAGACTGCGACCTTCCACACGTGATTCCGCTAAAACAAGCAGTAATGCACCGATCAGTGCCAGATTGCGCAACAAGAATTGTATGTCCCAGAGGATAGAGTAAGCGATTGTCTAGTATAACGAAATCAATTAATTAATTAATAATTTAACTTGGTAAATGCTTAAAAGTTGTGGTTGTGGTTACAACATACCTGTAGCACTACAATGAAGAAGAGCACACCAACAGCAATATCGACCTTAAATCTAGCGATTACCATTACACAGCCACCTAGTTGTCCAAATAAGTTTACAAGCACGAAAACCGTCGCTAAAAATTTACCACAACCCCAACTCATATCCATATATTCGCGTTGTTCATTCCATTGAAAGTACATGCGCAAGCCATCTTCAAAAAATGTCGCTATCAAACATAGACGTGCGACTGTAGGCAGGATATTTTTACCGCGACGGATTACCTGCAAATGAAATAGAAAGTATTAAACACTTGTATCAGAACTGTTGGAAAAATACAACGATATACCGTTATCAAAACTTCATTTGACCTACGAAAATATTTTAAATATAGATAATATACATTTCGGGATGACTTAGAATTACAGTTGAACTTCGATAACTGGAACTTCTATAACTCGAAGTTCTCCATAACTCGAACTCTTGAATTGGCAATTGGGAAAAGAAGTTAAATTTCATACAAAGTGCCTATTTAACTCAAAGTCTATCTAACTTAAACTTTTTTTGTGGGTTATGGTGATTCGAGTTAGGGAAGTTCAAATGTATATTCAGCTACTTAGTTTCTCCTCAAATCCATTAGTATAACTCAAAACTGATATGTATTTGAGAGGTTATTTTTACCAAAATTGAATTATTCATGTCTGTCTAACTGCAGTTAACATGTGCAAATATTTCAGCATTCCAAAAAGCAACTTTCAAATTACACTCAGATAAGACTGTTTCATTTTCAAAAATGTTTTGATAAGTTCACGGCTAATTATTATCTTGTAACGTGCCGAGTCTTGCAATTTGTGATTAAAATTGATTGATATATTTAAAAGATATAGCACTGATCAATACAATTTTAGATAAAACTTTATTACGTGACGAACTGAAACTAAAAATCAAGCAATTATGTCAGACAAGTACGAGGTTTTAGTTATATATTTGAAAATATGTACGCTGTAAGATGTCATATACTAATATAATCCGACCCAAGGTCTTGGGGAACTTTTTGTAAACTATAAAGCAAGCAAGTTCAGCATATAATATGGAACGTACAAGACATGTCTAAAGACTTTTACATAATTTAGTATATGGTGGAAGGTATCGCACTGACATATATTCATAGAATTAATATGTAAAATATCAATATTGGCTTTAATGTTCATTTTCTTTCTCGCTTTAACTAAACTAATATTTTAACTTTGCTCAATTGGTTTTACAGCAAATAAAAGACTTTGACATTGAAATTATTGAATTTAAGGTGAAAAATAAATATTTAAACATATATCACACACTTGCTATTATTTTAATAAGTGTAAAAATATAAATGGAATGTTTTCTGACATTTCTCAAATAGCTGAGAACCCTTAATTATATGCACATACATGCTTCAGTTAATAAATTGGTTTTATTGAATCTTTTATGTACAAATGTATAGTTTTTCAGTTACTTTTACTACTTTTCTATTGTCAACAATACATACAAACATAGCAATACGTGTACATCTTATGTAAATATGAAATCAAAGTGCATGTGTGGCATTTTAAATGCGACCAACATATCGTTACTTAAACATGAAACTTTCAAAATATGTTAAAGTCGTATACAAATAGTTAAAAATAAAAGAGAAAAAAACATAACCGGTCAAGAGAGTAAATCTATTGAGTCCCAATAGGTGTTTGAGACGGAAGTTCGAAGCAGAAAGTAAAAGTTAGTTACACTTGTAATGCAAGTTCCATACATATGCACCTACAAATTGTTGTATATTGAGGGCAGATTATTTTCACCAATGCGGTAATAAGTTAAATTATAATTTATGAATTGCATATAGTTTATTTATAAAAAATGTTAAGGCCTACGCATTTTATATTTAGTCTAAATATTACTTCACATTGGTAATACTAAGCTTTCCTAAAGATTTTTACTGGTTATTCTGCAACAAGTGGTGCCTGCAACTAATAATTTTATCTATTAAAATGTTCATATATTGAAATTTTTCTGAAGAGATACAATACACATTACTTATAAAAATCATAATTTAATTAATAAAGAATTTGTCTATACATTAGTATTTCCTCACATTTTATAACAATTCACTTAAAACCCCCCGAATGAATATAGCGCAGACATCCAAGTTATGGGAATACCACTGATACAATCGTCTTGCTGAACATGTCATACTACATTTAAAAAACATAAAGTTTAACAAGCAGCAGCATTTGACAAACTAACATTAAAAATGCTAAAACAACAACAATCAAATATTACTGATACGAATGGATGACGTTGACAGTTTTTTCGTAATCTACCGTGCGGCCACTCATTTCAGCCGCACTCATCTCTTTCTATTGCTACATAGCAGGATGATAGCCGTAATATATAATCAAGCCGTTATGCTGACCACTTTCTCTAAAAATTACACATCGCACATATTTGTTTCAACTCGTTTTAATATTGGCTTTTTGGATTGTTGTACAATAGTTTGGAAGTACAAGCTTTAAACCAATTTACCTGATCCGCCACATCCTCCGTTTTCGAAATGTATTCGTTGGGGATATTCATTTTTGTTTGTGTATATAATGTTCGACGCTGTCCCGGAACCTTGGCTCAATGGAACAAATTTATTCGTTACGGCTTGAGTTATAAAGCCCTACTTTCTTTTACGATTTCTCACTGCCCTTTATAATATTTAAAATAAAAAATATTAACAAAACTTGAAGAAACACGAACTACTTAAACACGAACACGAAAACGAGACAAATGTTGGAAGAGAACACGTCTGCTGCATGTTATCAGTGTTGTATTTAATTGATACAGCCAGTGTTGTAAATTGTTTATCAGATTAACCAATTAGAAAATAATTATATAAAATTTCAGTTTAGATTCCATTTGTTAAAATTAATTTCCACTATAACTTTGAACCCAAATATATTGAATAGCATACAATCTAAATAATACATTAATTTGGGTATTTTGCAACAAATACTCTATTTTGACATTTATGGTACCCTGTTTTAAAATTTAAATTTACAAAAAAAACGTAAATTAAACAGCTAACAATGTTTTATAAATAATGTTTATTATTTATCTAATATTTTAATTATGTTTATGAAAAACCAATTAAAATTCTCAACAATTTTATTATTAATTTCCAAATATATTGTATTTTTTATGATTTCGAGGTACCCTGTTTTATTGTTACTTTTGCGAATGGTGAGTGTTCGGAAAGTAATACGAAAATGAAAGCGAGACTACGAAAATCATTTTCGATTTTTTCGATTATTCTTTTCTTGCGCTTGTGTCGAGTGGACGTGTGTGAATTTAAAGTTGGTGCGCAGTAAAATTATATTAAGCAAAATTAATAAAATTTTCTATAGCTATTTACAAAAAAATATACAAGTTAGATAAAAGGTAAATATTATTAAAATAAAAGCGTAATAGTTTTGGTTTTTCTCTTGTAATTCGGCTTTTAACTAGTTATGCAAATCACAAAGTCGTCCGCCATTTTGTTTTTTCTGTATATGCAGAAAATTCCACGCCTTCGTTTTGCAAATGAAAAAATTTATGGATATGAGCATATAATTTTATTTCAATTATGGTTTACAGATAATCATACAAAATGCCGCGTTATCGTGAATGGGACTTGGCGTGCAAAGTATATGTTGGAAATTTGGGATCATCTGCCTCAAAATATGAAATTGAAAATGCTTTTAGCAAATATGGTCCACTGAAAAATGTGTGGGTTGCAAGAAATCCACCAGGGTTTGCATTTGTAGAATTTGAAGACCGTCGCGACGCTGAGGATGCAACACGAGGATTGGATGGAACGTAAGTAACCAATATACAATGTTAGAACTACAGATTTGTCTGATTTTAACATGTATATTTTTTTAATAAACACAGACGCTGCTGTGGTACTCGGATACGTGTTGAAATGTCGTCGGGTCGTTCACGAAGAGATGATAGACGACGTGGAGGCGGTAGTGGTGGCGGCGGTGGCAGCAGCAGCGGCGGCAGAGGTGGAGGACGCTATAGGTAAGTCAACGCAATTTTATATAGCCTATATGAACGCTTTATTAATTTGAGCATTCTTGGCAAGTTGTAAGCATAATTTAACGAAGTGAATTTTATTACCTAAATGTTTTGTATTGGATGAGTTGTTGCGTAAAAGTACCATTTGTTGGTATTCTATTATTATATTGATGAGCCAAAGCTTTAATATATGTTATCCATATATAATTATACTAGATCATTAATTGTGAAAACATCTTTAATATGGAAATCATCTATAGGAACGAGTAGTGAAAACTATTTTTAATTTTTTTTTAATATACATACAGCCATGAACGATGCTAACGTTTATAGTAGTAGATAAATACTGTTATGGCTATTTGTTACACATATTATCGTGTTTTTATTTAGTTTTTGTGATAGCTATTGAAAGATTTTTTAAATGTAGTTTACGATAATCATTTTGCAGGATAAAGTCTACTGCTACTACTACTTCTAGAACTTCTACCTCCTCTTCCTTCAACAAAAACTACAAAAACAACATCTTCACGTATCACAACTACTGCTCCTTCTCCACAAACTTCACCACGACAAGCAACAAGCTCAACTTAATATCGTTCAACGACAACATTCTTGATAATAGTGAAAAATATGTCAACCAACAATTTTCTAACAATGAATATCAACTAAATTTCGACAACAACAATTTTAGCTATAGCAACCATCATTTTCAACATCACCAAAAACAACTACAAGAAATGCCACAACACAGTATTTTCATCAATAAATTTATGATCATAATTTTTGTTATCAACACGAACACCTTGAACACCACCAACACCAACGTCACAACAGTCTTGCACATAAAAATTGAACTCGTTTTCGCTGTAGTCATTGTCATCAATACTTATCTAACAATTGTTGTTGTCGTAATAGAAAACTGTAACAGTTGTCCTGATGTTAAGTGCAGTAAAAGATCAACAATCATTAGTACAGCAACTACTAGTAAAATAACTACTACCGCTACTACTACTACTACTACTACCACCACCTCAGCTGCAACTGCTTCTACAGTCACTACAACTATTGCTACTAGACGAATTAGTGCAACTAGTAAAAGTGTGCTTGGGCAGCAGGCGCAGGATCAGCATCAACGGCAAAATCCTAAGCATTTACTACAGCCATCATCATTAATACCACTACTACTACTACCACCACAACCACCTTAACAACTTGATATACTACCACTTCCTACTCCTTTGTATATGCAACTGACTGTGAAAAAAGTGTCCACAACACTACTACCTTCAGCACAACAAATACCATCACCAACAACAACAACAATCACAACGACTTTGACAAGCAATGTACACTCATGTGATATATAACAGAGATCAGTGTGCATGAAGGTCGGGTAATGTATGCATGTACACACCAACGGTCTGTATGTGGGGAAGGCCGCACAAAGTAGGTGACTCCATCGTAACTTTGATATTTCTTCTGATATTAACTGCATAATTTGTTTTTTTCTGACGAAAACATATTTCCGATTTTCGCAACGTCATTTCTCTTCACTAATATCAATGACTACATCTAGCTAATGTTGATATACAACTTTCGACAAAATAATATACATTAATGAGCAGTGCTGTTTATCAGTTGTTGTACACGCTACACAGACCGACTGTTGCAATGAAATTTTTAGTGGTACTGCCGAAGTAATATATATTTTTGTTTTATAAAAATTAATCCGATATTGAAATTTAGCGACAAATGAATAATTCGCGTACGTGTTGAGAATCATTGAACGCCAACTTCTACACGAATTTTGAATGAAAAATATGACCGGCATTCGGATTTCTTTTATGAATTTTTGTTGTAAAAGTGCTATTTGTGGCGTTGTGATCTTCAGAGCATCTATCTACATTGAAATGGCGCATTCATATAATTCACCTAATACTCCAACACAGTTCTGCAACTTCACTCTTGCCACTGCAGTCGTTTGCAACTGCAACAAGTGTTCGTGCAATTTTTCAACAATTTACATTGAATTTAATCCACTCCAATCGACAAAGTGAAAATAAACGTTCAATTCTCAAACGGGGAAGGGAAGTTTTCATACTGAGCAGCGTTTTTGACATGCAAATGTGCGAAAAACAACGTATAAGTGCATCAAGAACGAAACAAAAACACGTTTGCGGTCAACTTCAAGTAAGAATAAGTTCTTTCTAATTTAGATACTACCTAGTTCATTTTGTTACTAATATGCTAATATTGCGGATATTTCAAGTTGTGTTATAAAATAATTTTTTCAAGGTTAAAAAAAAATTTACTCTTTGACAAAAATGTGATGCACTAATTGTAAAAATTCAATTACATCCGAGCAGGTGAACACATAGCAATGATCGGCTCAATGAACACCATTCACAACTGCAACAACTTTTTCTTCTACTAAATGGGTGAAAATATATGTGTGTGCTCTGCTCAGCTACAACTCCATGACATCCGTTTGATAGAAATCTATTTCGAATTCCTTACATACATTTTGGCTGGTCCGTCGAGCGTATGAGTGCTTGATAGGCAAGTTAAAAACCGGGTCGTCACCACCGCTATGTACATCAAGCTATTCAACGTTCCGGCTTTGCAACCGATCACTACAAGGCCTTCCAATTAAATAACCGAACTCCTCATTTTGCATCACGGTCAACAACAGCAAGCTATATCTAGTCATCACTACTGCTCCGCCGATGCGCATACATAGTCAACTAGCAACCCAAATTAAGGCTTTCTTGTCTACTTCACCACCACCACCACCACCAAACAAAAACAACCCTATCATGTCCGATATGCGCAACGCAAACGCTTCTAAGTATCATTGTCACAGATGAATGTGTGGGGCTTGTATACTTTGTTAATCGTTCAAATAGTTTATTTTGCAATTTTTATTATATCTTTTATTCATTTAAAGTAGTCATCACAAGTCAGTTGATTATCGACAAATGAAACTCTCTTCCATTATCACCAAAAACCACCATCACCAGTACTACTACTACTACTACTACACCACCTCAACAAAAAAAAAAGTCAAAACAAATGAACGAGTTACTCGTGCATTCGGTCTGTAATTTTATTTTAGTTATCCAAGGAATTGTTATTACAGTCAGCAACTTAAAGCAGCTCGTCGATTATTGGTACAGCAAAGCAGTAATACGAAGCAATTTGCAATATAAACTTTATAACGACATTATCAGGGCACAATTGGGAAACATTACAGTTAACAGAAACAAGAAAGTACAGCAAAAAAAAAGAAATCAAAATTTACGACACAGTTAGACTTGTGAAAGAAAGGGGTATGCATATATGTATAATGATTGACATTTTTTTTTGCAATTTAAAGAAAAATAGCGTCTCACATGCCTCGACTGCAAAATTATTTGTATCGAATACTTCGCTACAGCAATCAACTCTACTACAAAATCAACGAATGTTTACAAATATGGTATTAAAATCTTCAATGTAACGGTTTTTTTTCTAATTGTGTCCACAGCTTTAAACATTTTTCTATACAAAACAGCTTATTAAATTTTGCTTTTTCTTCTTTTATATGACAATTTCTTACAGATCGCGCTCACCACGTCGCACACGCAGCCGTTCCCGCAGTTTTTCAAGAGACAGACGCAGCCGATCGGACTCCCGTGATCGTCATTAGATATAAAGTTACTAAAAAAAATTCTCAAATTGAATTCCCAAAAACAAAAACACAAAAAATTACTATTTTCTTTACCCGAAAAGTCTACACTAGAACCATTATGTAGCGAGAGAGCGAACTTATCATAGCATAAGTTTTAGTTTTGAGAGTAACATACATACACTTACCATATGCAGAAGAAAACAACAAAAACAAAAACAAGAACTCTAGTATAATTTCGGAGCACTGGTAAACACTCCAACGTTATAGGATTTGGAAGATTTGTTCGTGCAACAAAAGTGTGAAAAAAATACAAAAAGAGTTGGAATTTCTTAGAACAACAAAACAAAAACAACATCATTGGGTAACACAAAAATATCCATTACACAATCTGTCTAGCCACCAACAGAACAGACTAGTATTTCCAAAAAAAAAAGCACCACATTAAGGTAAATTCTTAAATTTTTTTTATTGATTTACCGCATTGTACGTACGTTTGTGAATAATTACTTATGGAAAGCATTAATTAATAAGTCTTGCTAATTTTAAAAAGTACAATAAAATAAAGATAAGATATTTAAAATAAAGAGCAGTTTTCTTACTAGCCTGAGCGTGATTTCCTATATATGTATGAATGTACGACTCGTAATGCATGGTTTTTTGTATTTTTTTTATTTTTATTTATTTTTATTATTTATTTGTTATGGCAAAATTATTTTAAAACATTTTTTTTGTTCAGCAAAATTACTTCGTTTCGAAAAGAGTGGCAGTCAATTTTGTATTGGCTTGCGTTTGTAATCGATTTCGTATAAACTTAGAGCATTCAGATACTCCTCCAACGGTAAACGTCACTGATGACTTGTTGCTTGTGCAGCATGTTGCCGGCACAGATGATTCGTTGTGCAGTGCCCAAGGAATGGTGTTAACAATTCCATTGGTAGTGGAAAAATTATGGTTGAATTCTTTTCGGCGGAGATGCTGCTCAGTGTTTGTAGATAACGTAGCTGTAATTGAAAATGAAGCATTTCAAATGAGTAAAGATGTATTGATAGTATTGAATATGGTCGGAGTTTCCTCGAAACATTTCACGAGTGCAAGTGAGCACAGCTCTCTCTTGTTGTTGTTGTTGTAGCGGTTACTCAGGCCTGCCTGAACCGACAAGCCCAGCCTAATTGTCATCGAAGTCGTCTAATACGAGGCCCAGGTAACGGAACTGTTTCAAAATGGTCGGGTCCAAACCCCTTGATCGGATCGATCCCCACAACAGCCAGTTTTGCGACACCGGGATCGACTCGGATTTTCGGATCCGACCAAGAGCTGTTGTCTCGGGGACCCAGACCTGTCTGGGTCGGTAAGTCCAGAAGGTCATCGACGTCATTCTAATCGAAAATAAAATTCATCGAAGCTTTCGCAAGTCGAAGGACTAGTGCTACCATCCTTATCACTAAGGAATCGCGACAGAATAACTCTAACTTCCTTGGCAGCTAGCAACAGCGCTTGTTTCAATACTTCGAACTAGTGATCGCATTAAATTTACTTCGAGTCTGGTGGACTATTCCAAGGTTCATTCAAATGTATGGAACTATCTTAGGACCTAATATTAATCTTCATCAAATTAATAAAGAATGAAGCATCCGCTATGGGAAGAAGTTCTGATCCTCATGCAAGAATCCCTGGACAACCACTGATTCGTCCAACAGTCAGCTGGTGTCATTATGGGTCGGTCGTTGGTTTGTTTTTCAAGAATTATAGGAAATTGCTGCAGGTAACCTTATATCGCAATATCTAGTGCCATAATTGTCTTATTTGATAAACTCATTGGTATTTTTTCATGAATAACGGTAAAGTTTATCAATGCTATTAGGATTTTGTGGATGTAACATGGCATAGACCTCACTAATTTCCTGGTATAAGCAGCTGTTTTAGCTAACGATCATCAAATGTGTCTGCGTGGGATCGATTTTGAAAAAAAAAATGTCATTGGTAACCTCAAAATATTCGGTGCTACCTTTGATATTGCGATTATGACCAAAGAATAAATCGAAAACACAAACTAAAATCCATTAGACAACAGGAGTTTGGAAAAGTTTAACAAACAAAATCAATCGTCCGGTCATAAAGACCGTTATATTAGAACAGAAAGAATGGTCTCACGATAAATTTTTTTAAGGACAATCGTTTTCCTACTCACCTGTAAAGCTGATGGGCTCGCTGAAATTATTTCAGATGCTTCCTTCAAAGCTCGTGATGATTTCATTTCACCTTCGGCGGCGATAACTTTTGCACGAGCCTCGCGCGCTGCTTCCGCTTCAGCTGCCATGGCACGTTGGAGTGCTGTCGGTAGTGAGACGTCCTTGCTACAAGTGAAAGATACATATGAATGCTGTAATTTCATTTTATTGATTATGAGCAAAATACAGTTGAGCACCCATATCTCGAATTTCTCCATAACTCGAACTCTTGAATTGGCAATAAAAGTAAAATTTCATACAAACTGCCTTCCGAAACTTGGAAGTCTCTCGAAGTGAATTATGGTGATTCGAGTTAGGTAAGTTCAACTGTACTTTAATAACAAAAAACTTACATTTCTACACGTTCCACCTTCACACCCCACGGATCGGTAGCCTCGTCCAACGATACTTGCATTGTATGCGAAATTGTTTCACGTTCCGTCAATAGTTCGGATAAGTTTCGTGTGCCCAAAACATTCCGTAGCGTAGTGGCTGCCAATAAGCGTGTTGAATGACTATAATTAGACACCTGTATGACGGCCTTAAGCGGATCGCTTATGCGATAATAGACAACAGCATCAACTGTTACCGTCACCGAATCCTTGGAGAGCACCTCCTGTGGCGGCACATCAAACGAAACGGTGCGCAGATCTACTTTACAATAATCATCCACACAGGGTAATACGAAGAAAACGCCCGGTCCACGTGCGCCGCCACTGCGCAGTCGTCCCATGCGAAAGATGACGGCTCGCTCATACTCGGAGACCACTTTGAAGCACACAAATATGGAGATGGGGAAGGTGAGTATCATAACGACGATGGAAATCGCTGTTGCGAGTATCTCGACGCAACCCATTTCGTCATTCTCTGCTATGGTTGAAAGAGAATTGGTGCTATTTTATTAATTGAATGTTGATACAGTGTAAAATTACTTTGTAGCAACTTAGACTAATATTTATTGTTTATTTTTTTTATCATATGTTAGTATTTAGAACTTAAAAAGGTTTCCATATTTCCTTAACAGAGAACTAATCAACAATCAAGTAAATAAATTGCAAATAAAGAATTAAAGAAATTGAATTTGGATTTTAGAAAAGAAAAGCAACTATCTCGAATATCTCTCAAGCAATTAGAAACTAATTCGGAATATTTGAATAATTCTTCAATCAATTAAAGTTCAACTCCAATCAAAACTCAAATTGCGGAAAGTTGAATCATGTAAGTTTTATATTACTACTAGCTGACCCGGCGAACTTTGTACCGCCTAACAGTCAATGAATGTGGTGTTACAGATAAGCAGAACTTTATGATTTTTTGAAAGCAATACAATGAATACATATAATATTTATAGCGGCCCGGTACGTGCTTCGCTACGTATAAAGTGAAATCTAAAATATAACTAATTTATAAAAAAAAATATATTTAATTATTTGCTAGCTATCCAAAACATTTGGATAAACAATATTTTTTGTTTTTCCATTTTGATCATGAATAAACAAACGGCTGGGGGTACCGACTCTGGAACAGGCAACATAAAGTTGTCCATGTGAAAAACATGATTCCTCCAAATTCACACCACAAACGTTAAGTGTTTGCCCTTGAGCTTTGTTGATAGACATCGCAAATGATAAACGCACAGGATATTGTAATCGTTTGAATTCAAATGGCATATCAGTTGGAATCATAGGGATACGCGGTATTAAACAAACTTCTCCTTTTGATTTACCAGTTAAGATCGTAGCTCCAATCAAATTTGGCAATAAATGTTTCACTGCCAATCTGGTGCCATTACACAGTTTTGGTGGATTAATAATTCCACTATCAGATTCAAGCAATGCGGTGGCATACCAGCCGGTTCTAATGAATTTAAAAATTCAGTTGGATAATTCATTGCCTCATTGCCATGTTTTGGCCTAGTTGGAAATTCGCTTTGCGCTATATTTATTTTTTTCACAAATTCACACAAACTTCAATAATTATTAAAAAAAAAAATATAATAACTAATAATTTTGCACCGCGGTAATTTTGGACACTACTGAACGTATGGGACCAAAGAAAACGCTCCGGCGATGTTTACACTCCAATGTCATATATTCTCCTAATTTGAATTTTTTTAATGCTAAGAGTCAAAGTTCTATATACCTACAAAAAACAAAATATTCATGTGTTTCTTTATGCAAAATAAATGCACCGTAATATAGTTCGATGTCTTTTCAAAGCCTACTTTGTTTGTCGATCTGCCTGCTACATACATACCTACATGTTGATATAAATATAATGCAGTAAGTTTGTAGGTGGAAATAATAAGTATGGTAGTTAAGACGAAAGTTCATAAATTTTGAGAGTGAAAGAGCGTAGCTAAGTAGGTAACAAATCGTTTAGTAAATGATTAAACTATTATTGATGTATGTATGCTAATATGAGCGCTTTTCAGCTTTCCAAGTAGGTACGAATTAAATAAACAAAAATGTAACATATGTGTGGTGAATTTTTTGAAACATTTTGGCCGATATCTCGAGACCCTGGTCACGGAGCAGCATCAAAAATACTCTATACTATAGAAATCATCAACAGCTTCCATTTGCTACCCATATTGTACAAACACATCCTAGGGTTACCCGGGTCCACGTTTTGGCCTATTTCTCGAGACCCTGGTATCCGATTGATTGCCTGCTACATACGTACCTACATGTGTGGTGAAATTTTTGAAACATTTTAGCCGATATCTCGAGACCCTAGTCACGGAGCGTCATCAAAAATACTCTATCCTATAGATATCATCAACAACTTCCATTTGCTACCCATATTGGACAAACACATCCTAGGGTTACCCGGATCCACATTTTGGCCTATTTCTCGAGACCCTGGTATCCGATTCTTAAAATTTCAAAACACAAACCATCTACTGAATAGTTCAAACAAAGCCTAAAAATTTGGTTTGGATACGTGAGCCCGTTCTTGAGTTATAAGATTACCAAGGAAATGTAACTTCTTTTTATACATATAGATTTTCTTAATGCTAAGAGTCAAAGTTCTATATACCTACAAAAAACAAAATATTCATGTATTTCTTTATGCAAAATAAATGCACCGTAATATATGTAGTTCGATGTATTTTCAAAGCCTACTTTGTTTGTCGATCTGCCTGCTACATACATACCTACATGTTGATATAAATATAATGCAGTAAGTTTGTAGGTGGGAATAATAAGTATGGTAGTTAAGACGAAAGTTCATAAATTTTGAGAGCGAAAGAGCGTAGCTAAGTAGGTAACAAATCGTTTAGTAAATGATTAAACTATTATTGATGTATGTATGCTAATATGAGCGCTTTTCAGCTTTCCAAGTAGGTACGAGTTAAATAAACAAAAATGTAACATATGTGTGGTGAATTTTTTGAAACATTTTGGCCGATATCCCTAGTCACGGAGCAGCATCAAAAATGCTCTATACTATAGAAATCATCAACAGCTTCCATTTGCTACCCATATTGTACAAACACATCCTAGGGTTACCCGGGTCCACGTTTTGGCCTATTTCTCGAGACCCTGGTATCCGATCCTACATGTGTGGTGAAATTTTTGAAACATTTTGGCCGATATCTCGAGACCCTAGTCACGGAGCGTCATCAAAAATACTCTATCCTATAGATATCATCAACAGCTTCCATTTGCTACCCATATTGTACAAACACATCCTAGGGTTACCCGGGTCCAAGTTTTGGCCTATTTCTCGAGACCCTGGTATCCGATTGATTGCCTGCTACATACGTACCTACATGTGTGGTGAAATTTTTGAAACATTTTGGCCGATATCTCGAGACCCTAGTCACGGAGCGGCATCAAAAATACTCTACACTATAGAAATCATCAACAGCTTCCATTTGCTACCCATATTGTACAAACACATCCTAGGGTTACCCGGGTCCACGTTTTCGCCTATTTCTCGAGACCCTGGTATCCGATTGATTGCCTGGTATCCGATTGATTGCCTGCTACATACATACCTACATGAGTGGTGAAATTTTTGAAACATTTTGGCCGATATCTCGAGACCCTAGTCACGGAGCGTCATCAAAAATACTCTATCCTATAGATATCATCAACAGCTTCCATTTGCTACCCATATTGTACAAACACATCCTAGGGTTACCCGGGTCCACGTTTTGGCCTATTTCTCGAGACCCTGGTATCCGATTCTTAAAATTTC
This sequence comes from Zeugodacus tau, assembly GCA_031772095.1. Classification (NCBI taxonomy): domain Eukaryota; kingdom Metazoa; phylum Arthropoda; class Insecta; order Diptera; family Tephritidae; genus Zeugodacus; species Zeugodacus tau. Next base: position 45,606,577 of record CM062650.1, read on the forward strand.
AAAACACAAACCATCTACTGAATAGTCCAAACAAAGCCTAAAAATTTGGTTTGGATAGGTGAGCCCGTTCTTGAGTTATAAGATTACCAAGGAAATGTAACTTCTTTTTATATATATAGATTATATATGTATACAATTTTTATATCATAGTAATTATATCATCGAAAAACCGTATAACCTCGATTTTAAGGGGTTTTTGGTAGGAAGGGAAACTTATAATTACATATTCTGTACTTTTGAAAGAGTTTAGCACCTAAAAAATCGATTTCTCTGTGTTTAGATAAAATTAAAATAAAATGTACATTAAAAATACAATAAGTGAAAACTTAAGAAGATCCTCTATCTACAAGTGTTTGTATGGTATTCGGATCTACGTAAACGTTACGTTTTTTCTAATAGGCTAAGGACTGTCAATTTGGCACATTTATTTAGGGAATGTTTCTACGACCTCTACAGAATCCATTACTTAGTAAGAAACATTCACGATTGAATTTTGTAGACCCTTCATGGAATATAGGATTTGGTATTATTTTTTTTACCGAAGAACATTGACTTCGAAAATTTCGCGATTTTGAACGACAGCCGGTTCTACATTACCGAAATCGACCCAGATTTTATATGATCAAGAGTTACAACAACAACAACGCAATAAAAAAACAAGTAATGAAGGATAAAGTAACCAAACATTTTATACTTATACATATGGGGAAGTTATTACCCGATTTCATTCATTTTTGATACGGAGACATTATTAGAAGAAAGATTTTCTCTCTGAATTTTTTCAAAATATCTTATATTTTCTGGAAATAATTCTTGGAAGCACTGAGTTCCCATTGTTCTATATATGGGGCCTTGAAAATTTATGAACTGATTTCGACGATTTTTAGAAGGGTTATGCCACTCTTTAAATGCAGTATTTGTGTTCTGTTCCGATATCTTCACTAGTGCTTACTTTATGTATTGTAAAGTAAACGATTCAGATCGACTGAAAAATAGGCGTGATTGTGAACCCATTTTCTAAACATATCATTGGGAAAATATTGTGAACCGAATTTCATTGAAATTGATCGAGTAGTTTCGGAGATCGGAGATAAGTCAATAAGCGGGTGGAGCCATACCAATTTGATTGCAGCCCTTCTGTACCATCTTTATAATAAAATTTAAGGTTTCTGGTGGTTTTCCTTACTGAATTAACGTATTTTTAGTAATTTTCAACATAGGTTTTGTATGGGAGGAGGGCGTGGTTTAATCTGATTTCTTCTATTTTTGAACTGTATTAGAATGTGGCTAAAAGAAAGGAATCTAGAGAGTTTGGTTGATATATTATAGTTTTAGTAGTTTACGAGAAAACTTAGTAGGGACGGGGCCACGCCCACTTTCCAAAAAAAATTACATCCAAATATGACCCTTCATGGTGCGATTCTTTATACCAAATTTTACTTTTATAACTTTATTATACTCTCGCAACAAATGTTGCTAAAGAGAGTATTATAGTTTTGTTCACATAACGGTTGTTTGTAACACCCAAAACTAAACGAGTTAGATATAGGGTTATATATACCAAAGTGATCAGGGTGAAGAGTGGAGTTCAAATCCGAATGTCTGTCTGTCTGTCCGTCCGTCCGTCTGTGCAAGCTGTAACTTGAGTACAAATTAAGATATCTTGATGAAACTTGGCACACTTATTTCTAGGCACCATAGGAAGGTTGCTTTCGAAAATGAGCAAAATCGGACCACTGCCACGCCCACAAAATGGCGAAAACCGAAAACACATAAACTGCCATAACTAAGCCATAAATAAAGCTATGAAAATAAAATTTGGTATGAAGGATCGCACTATGAAGGGGCATATTTGGATGTAATTTTTTTGGGAAAGTGGGCGTGGCCCCGCCCCCTACTAAGTTTTTTGTACATATCTCGGAAACCAATAGAGCTGTATAAACCAAACTTTCTGCAATCGTTTTTTTAGCCATTTCTTAATACAGTCCAAAAAATGAAAGAAATCGGATCATAACCACGCCCACCTACCATACAAAAGTTAGGTTGAAAATTACTAAAAGTGGGTTAACTCACTAACGAAAAACGCCAGAAACACTAAATTTCACATAAGAAATGGCAGATGAAAGCTGCACTCAGATTTTTTTACAAAATGGAAAATGGGCATGGAGTCGCCCACTTATGGGTCAAAAACCATATCTCAGGAACTACTCGACCGATTTCAATGAAACTTGGTTTGTAATAGTTTCCTTACATCCCAATGATATGTTGTGAAAATAGGCCAAATCGCTTCACAACTACGCCTACTTCTTATATACCAGAACTTTGAAGACAATCTGAATCGTTTACTTTACAATAAATAAAGTAAGTACTAGTGAAGATATCGGTGTAGAACTTTGCACAAATACTATGTTAATAGTGTGGCAGCCCCATTCTAAAAATCGCCGTAATCGGACCATAGGTTTTTAAGGCCCCATATATCGAACACGAGGACCTCGGTGCTTCTAACCTAATATTAGGGTTTCCAACTTTCAATGGATTTTATACAATATATATGACGAGTATGTGGATCAAATTGTGTATTATATAATATAAATAAAGTTACATAAATAAATTGCGAGAGTATAAAATGTTCGGATACACCCGAACTTAGTCCTTCCTTACTTGTTTATGTCTTAGTTATGACACTTTATATGTTTTCGGTTTTCGCCATTTTGTGGTCGTGGCAGTGGTCCGATTTCGCCCATCTACGAAAGCAACCTTCTTATGAGTCCCATAACACATGTACCAAGTTTCATTAGGATTTCAAGTTACAGCTTGCATAGACGGACAGACAGACATCCGGATTTGAACGCCACTCGTCACCCTAATCACTTTGGTATATATAACCCTATATCTAACTCGTTTAGTTTTGAGTATTACATACAACCTTTATATGAACAAAACTATTATACTCTCTTTGTAACTTTGTTGCGAGAGTAGAAATATGAACTTTTTAAAGATATAGATTTCACTATAATTACATACATACATATATACAATTAGCTTGAAGTAATATTTAACATAATTTCAAATTCAAATTGAGATTTTTTTCATGCGATTTGCTTTACGTCAACTATAATTGGGCATACATAATCAGTTTTAAACTATATATGTATGTATAAATGTGCATATGTATATAATGATAAATCTAATTTTAATGTTATTTCGTCTGATTAAATGTTTTAGCATAGTCAAGTGCCACCATTTCGTTGCTGTTTTGACTTGAATTTTTTTTACTAAAAATTTCGAAATTAGTATTGAAACTAAATTGATATGTTTAATTGATTTTTAAACAGCACATATACTATTTATAAAACCCATTTGTTTCTACCAAAATGAAGCAATGAGATTTGATGGAATTTTTAATTTCGTTTTGATTGGTGATTAAATGCAATGGAAATTGTTTATAAATGGTTGTAATTGGGTAAGAAATTGCAAATGCACTCATAAATTATTGCACATGAAAAGTGCAAGTGTAAAATTTTACTGCATTCGTTCTTAATTTATTTTCATTGCGTTGCAATACCAATATATCCGTATTTGAACGTCTATATATGCTAAGAATATATATAATATTATATACATAAATATATATATACTATATGTGCTGATATATTAATTTGTTTTTGCATACACCATACTCATATATTATTCGCATTTCGGCACTTGAGAAAATATACATACAAACATATTCAGCGTGCTTCCGCAGTTGCTACTCGAAAATTAGAAACAAATTCTCAACTGATTGTATTTTCAATGATGCGAACCTGTATAATTGAGTTTATTGCTGCTTTTGGCAGGCGATTTGAATAGCATTTAATGGCGCATGAAAATACGAACGATTTGGTTTTTGGTATTTAAGTCTTTAAATTAAATTCGGAAATCGTTTAAGCTAAAGATTAAGCGCTTTGCTTTCTCATGCGCTAAATATCTTTTCAAAAAGTAAAATGTTCAATTGTTTTGAATTTTAAATGATCCATTTCAGCATGTGAAAGATCTGTTGTGTTTGAAAATCGTTCGATTTTAAGCTGATTTCATATGCATACATACATATGTACACAGGTATTTATATATGTATGTATGTCCGTTTAGAGAAATATTATATATTGTCTTTAATACTTTTGTTAGTCGCTTATCTTAATCCCATTTGAAGTGTGCAGAAATACACTCGAAGCCTGTTGAATGATAACCGATGTTAGAAAACCTTGTTGAAGTTAATCTGAAAACGGACCCTACTTAATGGAATTAATTTTCTAAGTCTATACAGATTAGATATTCTAAATTAGATACATTACATAATTATGAATTAGATGAACAATATTTTCATTGAAGCACAAATATTAATTTGCTTAGTAAATATTTGTTTATAAACTATTCGCGGGATATAATAAATTTCTGTCAGCACAATCTTCATATTTTACATGTGTTTGTATGTATTATATAAACATTGAAATTATAATTACGGATCGCTTTATTAACCTATTTAATTTATACAAAATTAAAATTGCCCAAATACACTAGCAAGCCACCCTATAGAGATATTTTGCTGAAAGTGACTAAATACATATGTTGCTCACTAAATTGTCATTACTATAAAATGGAAGCGCGGTGAAAAAAAGGATTATTTTTATACTCTCGCAACAAAGTTGGTCAGTATAATAGTTTTGTTCACATAACGGTTGTTTGTAACACCCAAAACTAAACGAGTTAGATATAGGGTTATTTATACATATCAAAATGATCCGGATGACGCCACGAGTTGAAATCCGGATGTCTGTCTGTCCGTACAACGGATAACTTGAGTAAAAATTGAGATAATGTAATTTTTTTGGGAAAGTTGGTGTGGCTCCGCCTCTAATCCATATCTCTTAAACTATTGAAGCTATATCAACCAAACTCTCCAGGGTCGTTTCCCATAGGTACTTCCTTATGTATGTATGTATGTGATTGGCGTTGAACCGTTTAACCGGTTATAGCCGAATCGATGAGAGCGCGCCACTCGTCTCTTTCCTTCGCAGTTCGGCGCCAGTTGGAGATCCCAATTTCATTCGTCCATTCGGACAACATGAACTATGTCAATGTCGTCGTATAGCTCGTACAGCTCATCGTTCCATCGTCTGCGGTATTCGCCGTTGCCAATGTTCTGTGGACCATAAATCTTGCGCAAAATTTTCCTCTCGCAAACTCCTAGTGTCATCTCATCTGATGTTGACATCGTCCAAGCTTCTGCACCATAAAGCAGGACGGGAATGATAAGAGACTTGTAGAGTTTGATTTTGGTTCGCCGAAAGAGGACTTTACTTTTCATTTGCCTACTCTTCCTTATACATTAGTCTAAAAATGAAGAAAGTCGATTTGTAACCACGCCCACCTCCCACACAAAGTTATGTTGAAAATTACTAAAAGTGCGTTAACTCACTAACGAAAAACATCAGAAACACTAGATTTTACAGAATAAATGGCAGAGGAAGAATGCGCTCAGATTAAAAAACTGGAAAATGGGCGTGGCGTCACCCACTTATGGGTTAAAAACCATATTTCAGGAGCTACTTAACCGATTTCAATGAAAATCGGTATATAATATTTTATTGACACCCTGATGACACGGATAAAAATGGGCGAAATCGGTTCACAACCATGCCTACTTCCCATATAACTCAATTTTGAATTCCATATGATTCCTTCACTTTATAATGTATACATAACGAACTGATGAAGATAGCAAAATAAAACTTTACACAAATACTGTATATGATCTGTGGCATCACTTGTGAAAAAATTTTTGATAATCGGACTATAACTTTTCAAGACCTCGGATATCGAATATAGAGAACACATTGCCTAAGAGTAATTTTTCCCAGGAAATATAAATCTCTCAGATATTTTAACTTAATTAAGAGGGAATCTGTTTCTTCTATTAGTGTGCCTCTGTACCAAAAATGGTTAAAATCGGGTCAATAATTCCCCTAGCTCCCAAATATAGGTTTTTCAAAAATGCGGTGGGCTTTATTCCGCATATATCGGTTAATATGTGGGACATCTTAGCAAAATCAAGGAAGCATATAGTCTTGGATATAGTGTGCCTTGGTGGTGAATATGAGTGAAATCGGTTTAGGAATTACCTCAGCCCTCATATACCATATATGATGATTTTCGTTATTCTAGTGGACTTTATGTCGAATATATGGGTCAAATTGTCCGTTATCTTAATAAAATTACATCAATAATTTGCGAGAGTCAAGAATGTCCGGTTGCACCCGTACTTAGCCCTTCCTTACTTGTTTCTATATATATTCCATATAAAAAATATTACACTGCCGTACTTATCTTCGCATCGAACCAACTTTTCCAGAAATTGGTAAAAATCAGACTTTGTTGACTATTTTGCCAAAATACTCTAGTTCTAAACTGGTACCTAGCCTAACTAGTCGAATGTTTTATTCGACTATTAGATGCAAATATGTTTGTAATATTTATCAAACCTGTGTATAATTATGTTTGTAGCTATGTATATCCATCGACAAGGTAAATTATTTCTCGTTCAATGCACTTCGTCGGCATTTCAAGTGTTTATTTATCGCTCAAACAGCATTTGGTGCTGAAATTGCGAATGAATATTTCTTTGTTAATATTTAAGAAGTTGGCAAAGATAAATCTTTTATTATATTCTACAAACTATTTACTACTATCTGTTGGACGGACATAATAGTTCTAATGATATTTAGCAACCTTTGCCTCAAGTGAAGTATATATATTTTACTTGACGCTTGACTTTTCACACTCTATGTACTTGTATGTACATATATATGTACACATGTGTTTATATATACTGCAGCGTTTAATGAGGAGTATATCTTGAATTGTTTACCTTTATCTTATTTTATAGTTTGAATTTCTAATAATGTAAACAAACTTTTTAAATGCCTGACTACTCACATACACAGCTTTGTAAAGGTGAATTTCAGTACAAATATGTAGGTATGTATGTTTGCATGTATTTTTGAAATTCTCAACGCAACTATTTAAAGTTATTGAATGTGCTATTTCAGAGTTTTTATTTACTTATTGATGTTTTTGCATCATTACAATGCTTATTAAGCAAATCAAGCGATTACATGCCTTCATAGCCTTCATATACATACTTATGTAGATATGTACATACGTATGTTGTATAAGATATCTATGTAAATATATTACATTATTTTGTAATTTTTAAAACCCGAAGCTTTCTCAGTGTGTTTGCTAAAGTTAATTCTTAACATTAAGGCATTCTTTAGAAGCCGAAAAAAGCGTTTTTTAGCAATTTTTTTTTAAAGGGAAGGAAATGATTGCGGTAAACGGAATTTTAAGACGATAGTGTACTATATTTAAGGCTTAAAAAACAATATTTATTATTAAAAAATATTGAAATTTTTTCAAAGTTGTAAGTATTTTTCTGGAGCGCCTGGAGTCTGCACTTGTAAATCGGTGCCGGTGATGGAGGTCGTGCGATGCATCTGAAACAGTCGAACCAAATTTTTTTTTTAATTTTTATAAGTTTCTTTTCTTTATGAACTAAAAAAATACCGAAGAAGTTATAAAATTCCAAATTTTTTCGAAGTTTGAAAAAAAAATTCACTTTTTTAAGAAAAAAATTGACTTTAAGTTGCAAAACAAGTAGTTTAAATAATACTTTTGTCCAACTTTTTTAGTTCAAATAGAAGATAATTTAATACTGAAGCTAGATCACTTTGGTTTTTTTCGATCGGACATACATATATTCTTTTTGCTATCGCCGGCACCGTTTTCTAACACTTGTGAAAATGAAAACTCGAGAAAACGCGCTTTAAAGTCTGCCTGAGCATTCGCACCTGTTCGACGCTCGGCCACTAAAACTGCTCTAGCTTCGAAAATATGTCGAATTGGCCTCTGGAATTTTATAGACATATTCTTGGATAGTTTTGGAAGAGATTTAAAACAAAACAAAAAAATCGATTTTTTGAAGCCTGTAAAGCAGACTACTGCCTTAATAGGTCAATCCGTGCTATCCAAGTATTTTTGGGACCACTCCTTGTTAATTGGGCAGTTTAAATACCAGCAAAGTTAAAGAAAATGGGACCGAGTGTGTTTCTTGTCGTTCTCACGTCAATCGGTTTAACGTAAACGGAACGGATCCGTATTTTTATCCGAACAAGGACTGTCAAATCACTACAACAACAACAACATTCTGTTTCAAAGATCCATTAAGATCCATTTTTTAAATTTTTTGTTTTCGAAGAAATAATCGATTTCAGCCGAATTTTGCAATACCGTTAAAATTTTGTGTGTCCTTTTCGACAATTTTAATGTGGTTTTCGGATCTAATAGACTCGTTCAATCGCTCTCTTTTTTATTTTTCACTTTTTAAATCTATTAATTTACTTTTTTCTAAACTTTTCTTACTTAAGTACTATTTTTCTAATTTCAAAAATATAACTTTTAAAATAAGAGTATATATTAAGTAAACTTTGTGTGTATGTACATGTTTTCAGTCCCTGGTAGACGCGTGATCCTTGCATGGCTGGTGTGCGTACATCCGTTGTGGGATAGACGATAGCATGTGAGGAGGCGGGGTTTACACGCGCGCGATGTTGGCTCGAAGTAGTGTTCATTTTTAAATTTTACTTTTCAAAACCGTTAATTTTTGAATATTTCTAAAACCGCGCTATTTGCACAATATCACTGCACCGCTCCAAATAGACGTATAACCCGCTTCAATACTGGGCGATTAGACGAACTAAACGTTGGGAGCTAGGAAGAGCAACTAAATTGAGTTGAATGAAATTTTGGAAAGCGCGAAGAGTTTTCAAAATTATTATATGCTTTTGTGCTTTATAAATGTGTGCCTATGTTTATATACATACACACATATGTACACGGTTGTTCATGAACGTCTACATTCTTTCTGGTCCAGTGTTTATATTCCATGCGGTGTACCTATTTACATACGTACGTACATACACGATACTTGGCGGCACACACTGGAAAATGTTTCCAGCTTGTGGACGACTACATGCATTTGTTTATAATTTTTACAAACAAAATAACCATCAACTAGTAGACGCGCGTTTTCTTTTCTTCTAATTTAATGAAAATGTAAACTTTTGTTTCAAATCGGGCATACATTTTCATATATATATACATACATATATGTATGTATGTATGCGTTTACAAGCAGAATCAGCTTCATGTAGAACGGTACATGTTTATATATTTTTAGATCCTCTTGTTTTCATCGACCGTGTCATGATACAATACATGAATATTTCTGATTTCTATTGAGTTGTTAATGCACTGCTCCGTTGATCCACTCGTCCGCAATAAACGCTGTGTGGCTAATCAGTCATTGAGATGGCATTGTATTTGGGACGCTTTGGGGTTAATTTATTTACCAAGCAGTGATAAATTTCCCATCTGAGTTGGAAAATGTTTTGGTTTGGAGGTGTAAACACATAAACACATGTTGAATTTGTCAAATAGGTTGTAAGAAGTTCCGGGAGAAAGTTGTGTTGATTGTTTCATTAGCTTCTGGAATTTTAATATAACATACCTATGTATATCGATACATACATATATATATCTACATATATTAAAAGACACCTAAATAAAAACAAGTAAGGAAAGGCTAAGTTCGGGTTCAACCGAACATTTTATACTCTTGCAATTTGTAAACACGATTTGACCCATATATTCGGCATAAAGTCCAATAAAAAACGAAAATCATCATATATAGTATATGAGGGCTGAGGTAATTTCTGAACCGATTTCACTAATTTTCACCACCAAGGTAAATTATATCCAATACTATATGCTCACTTAATTTGATTAACATACCTCATAAGATAACCGATATATGCTGAATAAAGACCACCGCCTTTTCGAAAAACCGTTTATCAGGTATATGGGAGCTACAGGAAGTTATGTCCTGATTTTAACAATTTTTGGTACAGCGACACACTAATAGAAGAATTAGATTCCCCCTGAATTCAATTAAAATATCTGAGAGATTTAGCGACATTTTCGGTGAAAAAGTACCATTAGGCACTGAATTCTGCATGTTCGATGTCATAACTTTTCATCCGTGTTATCAGGGTGTCAAGAAAATGTTATAAAATCGGTCGAGTAGTTTCTGAGATATGGTTTTTGACCCATAAGTGAGCGACTCCACGCCTATTTTCAATTTTTGGAATCTGAGTGCAGCTTTTTTCTGCCATTTCTTCTGAAAAAATTAGTGTTTCTGGTGCTTTCCGTTAGTGAGTTAATGTACTTTAAGTTATTTTCAATGTAACCTTTGTATAGGAGATGGGATGGGTTGTGAACCGATTTCGCCCATTTTCCAACCGTGTCATAAGGGTCTTAATAAAATATTATATATCGAATTTCATTGAAATCGGTCGAATAGTTTCGGAGATAAGGTTTTCGCCCCATAAGTGGGAGACGTCACACCTATTTTCCATTTTTTAAATCTGAGTGCAGCTTCTTTCTGCTATTTCTTCTGTAAAATTTTGTGCTTCTTGTGCTTTCCGTTAGTGAGTTAACGCACTTTAAGTAATTTTCAACATAACCTTTGTATAGGAGGTGGGCGTGGTTGTGAACCGATTTTATTATGGTGTATAATCTGGTACGTAAAGGAAACGACTGCAGAAAGTTTGGTTTATATAGCTCAATTGGTTTGCGAGATATATACAAAATAAACTTATTCGAGGGCGGAGCCACGCCCATCTTCCCAAAAAAATTACATCCAAACATGTTCATTCCTGGTGTGATGCTTTGTGCAAAATTTTATACCATTAGTTATGGCTTAGTTATGGCACTTTATATATATGTTTTCGGTTTTCGCCATTTTGTGGGCGTGGTAGTGGTCCGATTTCGCCCATTCCAAGTTTCATTAAGATATCTCCAATTTTTACTCAATTTATCGCTTGCACAGACGGACTGACTGACATACATCCGGATTTCATATCTACTCGTCACACCAATCAGTTTGGTATATATAACCCTATAATTCGTTTAATTTTAGTCGATACAAACAACCGTTATGTGAACAAAACTATTATACTCTCTTAGCAACTTTTTCATTTTCGGTTTTAAAATCAATTTACAAGCCTGTAGCATAGGTTCCAAAAGTTTTTTTACGTTTAAAGAACTCCTTTACGTTTCTTAATAAAAAAATCTTCCACGGAATAGTAAAAACACTAAATTCATTTAATATATATTTATTAATTATATTCAGCCAATATATGTATATTACAAAGTATGTATGTATGTATGTATGTACATGCGTATGATTATTTATAATTATCGATACACAAATGATTTTTACTTTATTAATACCATTAATAAATTCTTTGATTTCATTTTTTTATACTCTCTTAATAACTATACACAAATATTAGATGTACCCTATATGAAATAAATGCCTTGGCATTTATAAGGCACTTTCAAATCTACGTTTTTTCATAATTGCTATGATAATATAATTTGGGTCTTAATTATTGTCACATAAAAGATAATTATATTTTATCATTTCTTTTAATATGGAAGCCAATTAGAAAAATGGAACTTAAAATACTTTTTTTAATTTTTAAAATATTTTTTTTTTTAAAGTATGTGCTTTTACTTGCTATAAATGCTAGTTTTAAGTGAACCACATCTATAAATATACGATTTGGTATTTGTTTGAGCTCTAAAAATGCACCATATATAGCATTCTTGTTTCCCCAACTGAAGAATTTGGCATAAAATTTGAATGAGTACCATGGAAGGAAAACATGTCTTTAAAAGAAATAGTTTTTTTAAGTAAACGCTCGGTAATTGCTTCAAAAAAATGCTTATCTTAAAAATGCTATAATTGTATATATCAATATGTAGTACAATACGATTTTTTTTAAATCAAATAAAATATGTTTCAATGTAAAGAGTTATCAAGCATTTCCGGCTGTACGAAGACTATAAATATGTTTTTTTTTACAGAAATTAATCTTAATTAAATAAATTTTAGTGAATGCAATATCTGCAAGCCCATATGTGTAAAATATTTCATTAAGGTCTTCAATTATATAAGTGTCTTCGAATTACTTGCAATTCCGATTATTAATATAGGTAAAAAAAAATGTTTGTGGCAAAACTAATCGACTTGTTTTTACCTACACTATATAGAATCTCACTCTCTTATCTCACAACTATGTATTAAGATATTGTTATTGTGCTTTGCTGTGGAAAATCTACAGCATTTTCATTCTCTGTCTCTGTATCGTATTTTCCCATGGGCATATCGGCTATATCTTTCTCTGCATCCATTTGTCAATCATTGTACATGCCATCAACCAAGAAATCCATACGGCGATAATGTCGCGTGGACCAACAATCGCGGAAGCGGCGATAAGTGGTAATCACAACGCCAATTGCCAAGGGTATAGTGAAGAGCACTGTCATTATGGGTACTATGTAATCTCGGCTGCTGTTATAGTTGAATCCACTATTTAACTCTTGTGATGGTTGTACATGCGGTGGCACGACGGCATCGTTAGCAACTGGCAGTTTTGAGCCAGATGCATCCAACGATTTTTTAGCGTTTTCTTCTCCTGGTAAAGTTGGGAAGTCGCCTAATCCAAACGTGATACTCGGTTTCTTTGGCTTTGGTGTTGTGGTAGTAGTAGTAGTGGTGGTGGTGGTGGTTGTTGTGGTGGTTGTAGTAGTAGTTGTTGTACTGGATGTGCTGGTGCCTTTGGTTGTTGTGGTAGTTGATGTAGGTTTCGTAGCCAATTTCACTTCCGTTGTTTTGTTTGCAGGTTGCGCATTGTCATCAGTTTTGTTTATTGGTTTTGCAATTGTTGATTTTACCGTGCCTTCCGTGCTTGTTGCATTGAGTGGAATTATTTTAGTTTTATTGCTTTCGTTGTGTTTAATGTTCGTAGTTGAATTTATAGTGCTGTTTCCAACATTTACAACCGAGTTATTAGTATTTGTGTACACATCGTCCTTTATTCCTACCGACGCTGCTTTATTGATGTTCACCGGCGCATCTTTACTTTGCTCATTATTTCCAGTCGGTGATATAGTGCGACTTTTTTGTACGTTGGCGGTGCTTCCTGTTGTACTTAATAATTGTGATAAGGTTTCGTTTGAATTCTTTATCGTACCATTATTTGGCGATGCATTTTGCACTGCTGACGTTGCTGTGCCATTTTCACCATTTACCAAAATTAGACAAAGCAACAACTGCATACAACCAATGAATAGCAAAAGCTTTCCCTTTTCCATTCTAAATTTGTATTTCAAGCTGTAACGTTGCTGACAAACATGGAATATTTTCACAATTTTTCAAAACTTTTTTTCTTCACAATATTTAAAAATTCTTCTTAATTTGGCTATCTTTCAATGTATAAATATTTATCAAATTTACACGGAATACTTCTCAACCAGCTGATTCATGTGCATGCCAAATACAGAGTTGCATTTTTATGTGCTAAATGAGGTCTGAAATTAATAAAGTAGTAAATATTAGTATGATTTTATAAGTATGCATATGCAAAAATTATTATGGGAAAATTCTTTGAATTAAAATTTTAATTAAAAAATTTATTACATATACATATGTACTAGAGCTCTTGGTATTCGACTAACCGAATAGGGCATTATTCGAATAATAATATTCGTTTTGCACTATTCGGATAGTCGTCAGTAATCGACTATTCGATTAACCGCTCATTTTCGACTATTCGGTTATCCGTTCGTTGCCGACTATTCGAATAGTGCAAGTTCATTAATTTTCTTATTTTTATTGAAAAAAGTGAAACATTAAAACTAACAAAAAACTCGCTATTTTTTTATGACTGTCATACCAAAACTGTTGTTATGTCACATGCAAAATTAAAATATGACTGATACAACACTGGGTGGAATGTTTCTTGAGTTCGCTATTCTATACCCCTACCCACTTGCTGCCGAATTTTTTCCGTTTTTTGCGCCATATGCCTAGTACTGCAGTAACCGGTTACTTTTTGGAACCGGTTTTTTTTGGGACACACTCGTGGCTGTGTGGGCGGTCGGTGGGTGGGGCTTTGGGGCAAAACTTCGACGAGTGGGTAGTCGGTTTTCTGTGAAGAACCGGTTTTTTTGGGTCGGTCAGTTATCGGTTTTGCTCGTGCCCTTCTGCCCGAACACTTCTCAACCGATTTATACCGCACATTGTATATATCTGGAAAATGCGGACATATATCTGGAAAATCAAAGGCTTTTAGATGGCAAACAATTTTCATTTATTCGAATAGTGACAGTATAACTATTCGAATAACCGCAGTAGAACGACTATTCGAATAGTAGGAACATTGCGACTAACCGAATAGTGCTAACCGGTTAATATTCGTTCGGTTCAAAACCGTTCGGTTACAAACCGGATATTCGAATAATCGGTTTTCAGGTTAATCGAATAATTTTAAAAGCCCTAATATGTACATATATGAGTAAATCTTTTGAAATTATAAATACATCCTTTATTTGGTGTAAGGTATTTGCACCTATATTACTTTATCCTGTTAACGGTATTTGTTCATATTTTTGTTGTTGTTTTTGCTGTGCCTATAACATTTTCCATTTTTTTTTGGTTTCCTAACCTCACTATTCGAATTTGTATTATTGAAGACTTGCTTAAAAACTGTTAAAATCTTAAATCTTAAGCTAAAATCTGGTATTCTAACAAAAGTGTTGTCAGTAGCGCCAAAGAATGTATAATAATAATAATTATAATAATGTATAATAATAATAATTATTATAATACATTCTTTGGTGATACTACGTGAACTTAGAACATATTCTAAGTTCTCTGCGCTGGTATACCAGTATTTATGTAGGTGTGGTGGTGAGTTATTAATTTAAATTTTGTAGTATACATTTAGGCGAATGAAAAAATTATTAATTTTTTGTTTTTGCAAAATAATATTCATATATTCATATATATAAATACATATAAAAATGTTTACTTGTTGATTCAAAGGTATAAGTAAACAGATTTTTTTCTTATAACAATTCTGTTCAGCTAACAATTCTTTCGAACATACATAGGTTTCTGCTCAAATTCAGGTCTTCCTTGCCTTATTTATTATACTGTCTGCTAATTGACTAATTTGCATACTCACATATATTATATGAAATTTTCGGCAGCAGAAGTGTGTCTCAATGAGTTATAACTTTAGACCAATTAAATTCATAATAATTTTTTTTTGCTATACATTTTAAAACCAGTTTGAATGTAAATGAAAAATTTTCTTTTTTTTTAATATTTATTATTTAGTTTTAATTTATTTTGAATTTCGACATGATATTTACATTAAATGCTTTTGACTGCTTACTGACTAGTATGCAAATGTAAATAATTATATGAAAATTACTTTAAAATACTTAAAATTGTGCATATAATTATAACTACAAATACAAAAAAAAACGTTTTTCTTTCGAGGTAGTGCAGATATTTGCGTAAATACGTATAATTTAATTACTTATTCTTGTTTTTGTTGTTGTGGTCTGTGAGACGGTTCAATTTGTCCGGACTTGTCATAAGCGCCATATGTGCCATGCAACCTATCCAACCAACCGTAAACACCGAAATTGTAATTGAATGTAGCATGATGATAATCATGGAATGGCACAGAGATTAGTGACCATGGGAATGCGTAGCCAGCATGATCACTGAGTATATTATAGGTGGCGATGGCAAAGAATATCCAACCAGTTACAAGGTGAGCGCCAACCACACCCAAAGACAAAGCGATGGGGAAGGTATTCGCTAGTATATGTTCGATTGGATGGCAGTAGTGCGCTACCACAGCAATGGGTGAGGTCCACTCGTGATGCTTCTTATGTATGTATCTGTAGAGCGCGCCATAGTGTAGCAAGCGATGACCATAGTAGAAGATGATCTCTTCCAATACACAACATAGCGCCAGATCGAAGACAATCTGCTGTATCGTTGGCAATTCGCGCACATTCAAGGTGTTTTGATATTTATAAACAAAATGATAGAGACCATAAGCGAGTGGTATAGCGACAAATGTTTGATTGAAGAGCACTACGCGCAGCGCCTAAGAGGTCGAATGAAAGTTAAATATTAATTTCAATGTAAAAATTGTGTTGGCATAATACACACACGTGTGTATATATGTAAATGTGTATGTTGTTACATAAATTATTAGTTTCATTCAAAAAAAAAGAATTTTAACTTACCGGCAGTAAACGGTTTGTGTCCACAGGATCATTTTTGCCCGGCTGCAACTTGTATTTACTCACAAAATGTGGTTTCTTCGTGAAGTCCACGAGTGTTAAAACGGCAGCATAAAGCCAGTAAATAATAAATATTAAAATTACAGTGCCAAATACCCATAGTCGTTCTGGTTCGTCACCTGTAAATTTTGAAATAAAGAAATTTTTATTCAAAAATATTTTCTATGCCAAGCAAATAATAAAAAAAAAATAAAAAATATGCACAATAACAGATTCAATTAATTCAATTCACATCCTCACTAATTTATTTGTTTTTCTTTTAGTTTATTTTATTATTTCTGTCTGTCTGCATATACACACCGACTATATCCAAAAAATGATTCCACTTCTCCTGTAAGAGAGACACCGTCGCGTTCTGTGCGTTGCTCGCCATGTTACTTTGAATTCTGAAACTATTGTGGTCTACGTGCCTTAATTATATATAGTATTTCTATTCCAAAATTTTTATACAATGCCACCATTCATTCTCTCGTAAACGTCACAATTGAGTTGATAACAAATTAATACGGAGATCCCGTCGAGATTATTGCCAAGCGATAATATATGGAATGTTTAGCTTTCGCTATCCACACTCTCTCTCAATGGTTGTTTGTAGATATTTCCCGGTGTTTCTCATTGTTGTTGACATGTGCGTACACACACACACACACATAATGACATAATATTGTTGTTGATCACTCAATTAAATTTGTACAAACAGCTGTAGGTTTGTGTGTATTTTTGCGTTGTTTTGAGATTTTATAAATAAATTCGCCGGCTATTTCGGTTATCTAATGATAATAAAAAATGTTTGTGTGTACCCTACATGCAGTGTTTTTCAAAAATTTACATTGAATACACAAGTTTTTGGAAAAAAAAAATAAATACACTTTAGCGGTCGCTGCTTACGAATACGGTGTTGGTTTTTTTAAATTCAAAAACTTCTGAGTTACGAGTTTCGAGCGATACCGATTAATTTTTGAAAATAGTGTCCGCCATATTGGATCCAACACTTTGAATTTTGAAAAACTGACACTGGATTCGTAGCCAGCGACCCCGAAAGCCCCCGAATAACGAGCGAATCCGATGAAGTTTATTTAAACAAGTAAGATAGGGCTAAGTTCGGGTGTAACCGAACATTTTGTACTCTCGCAATTTATTTATTTAACTTTATTTATATTATATAATACACAATTTGACCCACACAATCGTCATATATATTGTATAAAGTCCATTGAAAGTTGGAAACCCTAATATTAGGTTAGAAGAGGCGAGGTCCTCGTGTTCGATATACGGGGCCTTAAAAACCTATGGTCCGATTTCGGCGATTTTTATAATGGGGCTGCCACACTATTAACATAGTATTTGTGCAAAGTTCTGCACCGATATCTTCACTAGTGCTTACTTTATATATTGTAATGTAAACGATTCAGATCGTCTTCGAAGTTCTGCTATATAGGAAGTAGGCGTGGTTATGAAGCGATTTGGCCTATTTTCACAGCATATCCTGGGATATGGTTTTTGACCCATAAGTGGGCGACGCCACGCCCATTTTCCATTTTGTAAAAAAAATCTCAGTGCAGTTTCTTTCTGATATTTTTTCTGTAAAATTTTGTGTTTCTGATGTTTTTCGTTAGAGAGTTAACGCACTTTTAGTAATTTTCAACCTAACCTTTGTATGGGAGGTGAGCGTGGTTGTTATCCGATTTCTTTCAGTTTTGGACTGTATTAAGAAGTGGCTAAAAAAAACGACTGCAGAAAGTTTGGTTTATATAGCTCTATTGGTTTGAGAGATATATGTATATAAAAAACCTATTTGGGGGCGGGCCACTTAAAAAAAAATTAATCCAAATGTGCCCCTCCCTAATGCGATCCTGTGTTCCAAATTTTATTTTAATAACTTTATTTATGGCTTAGTTGTGACACCGTATAGGTTTCCGGTTTCCGCCATTTTGTAGGCGTGGCAGTGGACCGATTTTGCCCATTTTCGAAAGCAACCTCCTCAGGGTGCCAAGGAATATGTGTTCCAAGTTTCATTAAGATATCTTAATTTATACTCAAGTTATCGCTTGCACGGACAGACGGACGGACAGACATCCGGATTTCAACTCCACTCGTCATCCTGATCATTTATATGTGTGTATATATATAACCCCATATCTAACTCTTTTATTTCTTGGTGATACAAACAACCGTTATGTGAACAAAACTATAATACTTCGTGCAACATGTTGCGAGAGTATAAAAACGCTGTCCGCCATATTGGTTTTCTGTGGTTATATCTAAACCCTGATCTGGTGGGGTTAAAAGGACCTCGGATTCGGATTCAGCGACCCAAAAACATAAGGCACACATAGTAAGACCCCCAGGTCACGACATTTTTTTTTTTCATTCTAAAGACCCCTGCTACTAGGTGACTATTAGGTCAGATATCTTAACAGTAATTTGTAGTTATTAATCTCAGAGGAGTGTAAAAAATATTTTAAAATCTCTATTTTCAAAAATTTTGATTTTTTAAAACCTTTCCGAAAGAAGTCCAGAAATTATTTTTTTTACTTGTAGAGTCCAATAAATAATGTAGTCTAAACTTATTCAAAACGTCGTACACATTATATTATATTTGTTGTTGTTGTTGTAGAGGTAGAAAATATCCGAAAAATTTAAGCTTCTGAGTTTACAGTCCTTAGCCAGATTAAAATCAGAGTCCGTTCCGGTTACATGGGCCCGACCTCTGTGGAACGAATTTTGTGTTTGTCTTTATAAATAATTTATTAACAAAAAGTAGATATAAAATTCCTAGGGAAGGGGCGTGGTTATTTCTAGATTTTTCTGTATTTGAAAACTCACTTTAAAAATCAGATCAAAACTATATATATGCAAGAAAATATTGTCTAAGTTGTTGTTGAAGAGAGAGGCACCGGTTTGGCCTCTGCGCCATATAGTATACTATATAATATTATATATGTATGTAGCGTGCAACACAAGTCGCCTTTAGCCAATTTGTCTATAAAATTTGTTTTTATTTTGTGTACTGGAAATTACAGTTTAATGAAAGGATCGGTGGCAGGGCGTGACTAAACGCTATAGTTGCGTATGTACATAGTAACAATATTGGGTGTTGGCGCAAAGTACCCATATATGTAAATATGTATTTGCGATTTATACGTATCGCATACCATATTGCAAATTCAATAAACTAAGCATTGATTTTATAATAATAACAAGGGATACTACGTGCAGTTTTGCAAATTTCTATTTCGTCATTTATTAATGAAATTTCGCAAATGTTATTTAATATAATCCAACCCGCCGATAAGACGCCATTTCTACCTTGAAATTAGATTAATTAAATATAATATATTTTTCACATTTAATATGAATGAACTAATAATTTTAAGATTTTTTTTAATTCACAAATTATATACATTAAATATAATATTATTGAATATGTAATATATTTGTCTTCAAAATTCTTGCCATCAATTGACCCTATTGTTTTTTATTGCTTTTATTCAACTTAAGTACTTTCATGTGTGCCTATGTATGTATGTATTCATATTTATTCATACATACCCGTTCTATATTTATTTGGCGAACACGCGCTTTACTGATTGAAATAAACATCTGGACTGGTAACAACAACGCGCTCGCTGTAGTAATTTGTATGCCAGACCCAATAGTTTCTTAGGTCTGGCATACAAAACACATTTCAGATTATTACACTGTGCTGCAAATATAAAAATTAAATTTTCAATAAAAATTTCATATTTAATAACATTAAGTGTGCAAATAATTAAGGTCCCTGGAAGTACTAGCGCTCAAAACGTGCCATCCGTCACGTACAGCATATTGAAATAAAGATTATTGCATATTGAAAGTAATGTGCATGGCTATAAAAGTGATTTCTCTCAAATGTCCACAGTTATTTTTCATCTCTCATTAAATGCCTGGTTATATTAAAATATATTCCTAACTAGGCAGCTGAAATGTAATGGGTAATTGAGAATTATAGTAGCGTTAATGTAATTAATGGGCATATAAGTGTATCTACATACATATGTTTCTACAACTGATCCAGAGGTAGGCTTGCTATCAGCATTTCCCGTGCCTACTCTCTATCATTTGTCTAATTTATTGTCAGATAAGCATATTATCTTTGGAAATATTTTTGTTAATTTTCCTTGATAAATCTATGTATTTGCGAAATGCCGTCCGAGCTATTGACTTTTACTACTATTTTTTTTATAGAAAATATTATTAAACTAACCAATTGAAGCATGTTCGCGAATAACGTTGTAAGCGACAATTTTTTCAAAACCGGTTTTTTTGCAGATTACTGTTATAATGGCTCTCTTTTATCAATCCAAATCAAAATTAGGCATATTATTGCACTTGTTAGTATTCAAATGGCATTTTAATACAAGCACTCAGTGGAATAACGTTTCAAGTGACTTATTTATTGTGTATACAATGGCAAAAAGTGAGTGTTCTCGTGTGCTTGATAAGTGTGTTAGAGGCTCCAAAAGGAAAATAAATTTAGAAAATTGGAAAGATTTCAATAATAAAAAGCTAAGAAATAGTGGGCAATCTTATATTAATAGAAAAAAACAAGTTATACCAGCAAAAAAAGTCCCAAAGCAGGTATAGTGGAAAAACGTTTTAAGTACATAATTTTTATTTCATATACATTTTGAACTATTTTGTAATAGGTTTTTGATTGCCATTGTAATTTCCATTGTGCAAAACTTGATAATGAACAAATGAAGAACCTTTTTGATAACTTTTATAGCAAAAATTATAACGAGCAATGTTTATTTCTATCCTCACTTCTTGAATTGAGCTTGTTTCAAAAGAAGAAGAGTTGAAGAGGGGAGTTCTATACGAAACACAACAGTATTTTATTTTTTGGTGCTTTCAAACGGAAAAGAGAGAGTGTGCAAAAAATGTTTTGTCACACATTTCAGGTAAATATTTTCTTGTTGTTGTTTTTCGTTGGTTTTTACTTTTACTTTTTATTGTAAAATATGAAGATAACGCAGCGCAGAGTTCAAATTTTGCTGAAAAAAGTAAAATATGGGAAAAACATTGATGATCAGCGAGGAAAACATGAAAATCGTCCCCACAAAATTATAGAACAGGAAAAAACTGAGCGTTGATGACACATAGTAAGCTTTTCCCAGCCAAGAAAGTCACTATGGTCGTTCAACTTCTCGAAAAAATTGTCTTAACCCCAATTTAAATATTAAAACAATGTACGAGTTATACAAAGTTAAATATCCGGATACCCATATTTCGTATAACACATATAAGCACATTTTTCATACAGAACACAAACTACGATTTGGTTTCCCAAGAAGTGATACTTGCAAGGTTTGTGACAAGTATTTTATTGATATGATTGCCGCTGAAAATACGGAACGATTTGAAAATATTCAAAAATTGGCGACAGCTCATCACGAGCAAGCAGATAAAGCATATGCGCAACTTCGAGATGATTCCAACGCTGGAAAAAAATCACAAAATACCGTGGTCATATGTGTCGATATGCAGCAAGTGATTTTCACACCGAATCTCACACATTCTGATGTATTTTATCAGCGACAGTATTCCAATTATAATTTTGCTGTCCATAATATCTCAGAAAATACGGTCGATATGTACACATGGCACGAAACGATTGCTAAAGAGGAGCTGCTGAAATAGCTTCATGTATTTGGAAACACATTACATCAAAATTCAGTATTCTGGAGACTGATCAAATTAGAAAATTGATTATATGGTCCGATAGATGCGTTGGACAAAATAACAACTGGACTATGATTGCTTTGTGCCACAGCCTTCTGACCAAATACTTTTCTGAAGTGAATCAAAAATTTCTTACTTCAGGGCACAGCTTTCTGCCATGCGACCGGGATTTTTGCACTTATCGAAAAAAAGAAAAAACAGCTCAACTTATACACCAGCAGATGTGTGTCATATGATTCTTTTTGCAAGGCCTTCGAATCCATTCCAGATTCATGAAATGGTTCCATGTGAATTTAAAAACTTCGAGATGCTAGTAAAAAATTTATATAGAAATCCTTTGTGCAAAAATAACTGCTGCAAAGTGGATACAAATTTCTAAAGACGATCCAAACACACTTAGAATACGTAAGCAGCATAATATAGCAGAAACATGGACTTCTTATAATTTGTGCTCAAAAAAACCAGAAATTATGCGAATTATACTTTGCCAATGCTCAGGAATGATCCAATAAAAGTAAGTGATGAAAAGAAGAAGGACCTTCTGGCAATGGCGTCGTATTTACCAGAAAACTATGCACAGTTTTATAAACAGTTGCCATGAAAGATAAGCCAATACATATATTGATACTCTATACTATTTACTACATATTCGTTGTGAATTACATTTTGCGGAAATATCGTTTAAATTTATTTGAAATAAAAGATTTTTCGTTTTGTTTATAACCTCATTTGTTTGTTTGTATTACTGAAATACAATTTTTTTGGTTTTGAAACCTTTACTTTCCAAATACGTTGACGGAAAAACGTTTCAAACGCCATCCTACTATATGTTATGCATAGTGGAATAACGTGTTAACATCCATTAAATTATGGATATAAAACGTTTTTCCATTTAAAGAGTTTAATTTCGTTTTTTTTATTAGTTTAGCTATTCCATTAATTTTTTATTTCAATTTATTCATTCTAAATAGACAGATTACTATTGAAAAAATTAAAAAAAAATCCAAAATAGATAAAACTTTAAGCTTTAAACGTTTATTTCATTTCCTGAACATTTTTAAATCTGTCGCTTACAACGTTATTCGCGAACATGCTTCAATTGACAATTTAATTCCAGCAATATTTATCAGCAAGTATTATTCTGGTATATATTGACCCAGGTCTTTTAATGTGGACAAATAATTTAATATTTTAATACTTAAAACTTGATTACTTACACTAAAACGAGCAAATATTCTGCTATTGGGTACGAATGCCCACTAAGAAATGTCAAATTGACCGGCATGCGCCTTTTAAGGGGTTATATGTACGTATATGTATGTTGAAATCGGTCAAAAAATCGAAATTTGTTTTATTCTTTTATCTTAAAGAATGTTATCTTATAGAGATTTAACCACTAGAAGCGAAGTTATAGCGTTTTGCTTCTTGCTCCGCTACACTAGACAAAAGTGTACTTCAATTTTTAAAGCGATTTTCTCGAAATCATGTTTTTCCGTAAACGTTGTTGCGGTGACTTGGAGTTTTCAACCGATATCAAATTTTAAAATTGTTCGTAATTTATTTGCCGTGTCTTTGAACGATTTAATTTTTTCCTTTAAATTTTCATATGATGTTATGATTTTTTCAATACATTTCATCAGATGAAAAAGTAGTCTTTTTGGGAAGATCGTCCACTTTTTCAGAATTTGTATACCCTGAACAGGGTATATTAAGTTTGTCACGAAGTTTGTAACACCCAGAAGGAAGCGTCGGAGGCCCTAGAAAGTATATATGTATATAAATGATCAGTACGTTGAACTAAGTCGATTTAGCCATGTCGTCTGTCTGTCTGTATATATACGAACTAGTCCTTCAGTTTTTAAGATATCGTTTTTTGCATTTTGCAGATGTTATTTTCTCTTCAAGAAGCTGCTCATTTGTCGGAACTGCCGATATCGGACCACTATATCATATAGCTGCCATACAAACCGAACGATCGGAATCAAGGGCTTGTGTGGAAAACTTCCGCATTTTACTACATATCTTCACGAAATTTGGTGTGAGTTATTGTTCATAGAAATAATTTAATCTCCGAAAAAATTGTTTAGATCGGTTCACTATAGCATAT
Organism: Zeugodacus tau; assembly: GCA_031772095.1. NCBI lineage: Eukaryota > Metazoa > Arthropoda > Insecta > Diptera > Tephritidae > Zeugodacus > Zeugodacus tau. The sequence goes on from CM062650.1 coordinate 45,630,743, forward strand.
AGCTGCCATACAAACCGAACGATCGGAATCAATGGCTTGTATGGAAAATTTTCGCATTTGACGTGGTATCTTCACGAAATTTGACATGAATTACTGCTTAAGGTAATAATATAATCTCCGAAGAACTTGTTCAGATCGGTTAACTATATAACCTTAATGTTTCTAATGTTTTCTTTTTTTTTACTTACTTTTTACCTGTGAAGGGTATTAGCTTCGGTACAGCCGAAGTTAACGTTTTTTCTAGTTTTTTTCTAATTTCAATGAATCGTTCAAGGACACCACAAGACCCCTATCCTATCAAAATTTGTTTGTGCTTTCAGTTGAGCTGCTGGACTGGAATCGTAGTCCCGACAAGCTTCAGTGAGACCCGGCTAAACATAATCTCAATTAAAGTAGCTAAAGACTAAAGATTGAATTCGTAAACTAATGGATCTAATCATTGAATCCGCAGCGAATTCGAATTCGATACGATAAAAATTTTCAATCGAAATTTTTCATGCTATCTATCATTGATTCCGTCAATAAACTGCTTTACCATAAAGTGCGACCGTAGAACTGTTTTATCGACCTTCATCGACAAATGCGACAAATTTGATAAATCAAATTGTCTGTGCTTTTTGCTTCGTTTAAAAAAAGTTTAAAACTGACCTGATTCAACTGACTCATCGAGTGAACTTAAAGTTACTTAGATAAAGGCACCACCCCCTGTTTCAGATATGCGTTATACGTTTTTGTAGTTTTTTTTATTACAAACTTAAAATCAGTTTGAAACTATAAATAAATTGTTATCAACCCATAATAGATACACATGATGCCTTTACATATTTTCATTCATCCAGTTTTGTCATGGATTGTAGAGTCTACACCGTTTAACTCTTGCAAAATTCTTCCTAAAAAGTATTTAATTCGTCTGAGACGCTTTGAGAAAATTATTGCCCTACTTCTGGGGGCACCTTTGTACCGTATTTAAACGACTCAAATTAAGTTTGACTCTAAAATAGCCACATAAAACATAATTTAGTCCGTCATCAGTAATTATTTACATAAAAACTTCCAAATGGTTTATTTCTTTTACATTTCCGCAACTCATTCACCAACGGATAGATTTCGACCAAAATTTTCGATTTTGCGGTTACGATGATTTCGTAATTAGCGACATTTATTTGGCGCGGAATGTATTTTTTCGATTCGGTAAGTGAGTTCAATGTGATCGTAAATATTATTTTCGATACGGTTTCAATGATCGCGACCTAAAATTTTTCGATCATCAATTTTTCGATCATTTTTCGATCGATACGGATTCAATGATTAGTCCTAATATATATTTATGGGTTACCAATATGGGGCTTTCGGTTAAGACTCTTATAAAAACAACAATTCATAAGATCGATTTTTTACAAAAGATAAATGAATATCGAATAACGATCAAACTACCGGAACCTCACATAAAACAAAAACAACATTCGGGGTGTTGTGTTATTAATTATCTTATTGTTTAATTTAGCTACATATATATCTGTATATATAATATATACAATCATATCACATTAAATTTATAGATTGCAACATAAGAATGTAAAACTATAAATATTGCCGATTAAGCATAATTACATACATACATACAATATACGTACATTTAAAGCGAATTTAATACAATTTAAAATATATGCTTTTGATATTTCAATAAGCTTATTTGCGATGATATTCTATTTGGTGGATGAATCCGGAAAAGCTTCGCGCGGCGGCACGAAACTCAACATCATAATGTGACGTGTATAGGACTTGGTAGCGCGGAATAGAATATCGGTGCCATGTAGGCGATCCAAAACGCCCAACACGCCAAAGCAGTTGTTGAATCTATTATATACAAGAGAAAACAAAATTTTAGTTGATAAATTCATATAAAGTGTTTCACTTACTTCAAGTGATGAAAATCATGTGCCTCCGGACTCGGGAAGAATGGCAAATGATAGCCGGAATGTGCGTTGAGTGTCGATAAAATAGCCAGCGCGAACCACATCCAAGCCGTAGCCACGTGTGTGTTCATAAGGAATACGCCGAGGAATGGTGGCAACAGATTGCTGAAGATATGCTCTATGGGATGGCAATAAATTGCAGTCACCGCTATTGGCGCTGTCCACTCGTGATGTTGTTTGTGTATGAATTTGTAAATATGTTTGTTATGCAAAAGCCGATGTGAGTAGTAGAAGCCGAGCTCCTCCATTAGAATGCACACGGTCAGTTCTACGCAGACCCAGTGGAATGTAGGTAATTCACGTATCGAGTTGGGACCACGCAACGTCATCAGTTTATAGCTGAGGAAAGCGAATGGGATGCCGACAAACACCTGATTGCTAATTACACGCCACATAACCTGTTGAGAAAAGTACACAAAGGTAAATTATAATGAGCTGTTTGTAAAAAGTATGATATTTACTATAATTGTTGTTAATATTTACCTTCATTAAACGTTCGGTTTCGACAGGTTCATTCGTGCCTGGCTGTATTTTGTATTTGCGCAAGAATGCTGGCCGGTTTGTCATATCCATGAAAATGTAAATGCCACCAACAAACCAATAGACTATCATTGAGAATATGGTGCTGCCGAAAACCCAAAGCATCATGGGATCATCACCTGCAACATAAATAAAAATAATAATATGTAAGTACTATATAATACCGGTTCTTAAACTATTTTAATATTAATATACATATATATTAAGGTGCTAAAAATTAGGCATTTTCCGAGATTTTTTTTAAAGAAAGTACTCGATTGATTGTTTCGAAATTTTTTTGGACATAATAAGGTATATTTTCAGCTATATTTTAAGATATTTTTTTTTGTAATATTGAAAAATATTGAAATAGTTACGTGATATCGAGGTGCCAAAAAAAAAAAGTTCCCCAACTGCTGACATGATTCCGCCCAAAAGTAGCTGATACAAAAAAAATCAAAAAGGTCATTAAAGTTGAAGGTACTTCCTATACAATGACCTACGATTTTTGGAAAATATCAAAAATTATCAAAATCACGTAGTTCTGAAAAAAATTTCATTTTTTTTTTTTGGTAAAATTTTTTCGTTTTTTAATGCCAAATTGGCAATTGACCAAATTTTCAACAAATCAAAAAGGTAGGTAGGTCATTATATAGTAAATATATTCAAGAATACTCAGTTTAATTTTGAAGTCGATCGATCAATTTCTCGTTGAGTTATGAGTCAACAATTTTGAGAAATGTCGTTTCGAGAAAAACGCGTTTAAAGTTTCAACTATAGTGGCTTATACCTGCGAGCGGTCGCTCTTTAGAACGCTGACATTGAAAAACTATCCAAGATACGAGATTACCGCTTACACAGGATATTTTTGAAACTATAAACAATCAAATAAGAAAAAAATAATAAAACAATTTTTTTTTTGAAAATGTGCTACTGATATAGCCAGACAGTCGTTTTAGACACACGAATTTTCACTCTAAATGTGTAAAATGTTGTATTGAGCATAGATTCAGCAGCATTAGTAATGATTTAGGTAATTAAATCAACCAGTTAATGATTTAACTATTAATCTTAAAAAAACGTTCAAACAAGTTTCTTAATTAGACGAGACAATCAAACTTAAAATACAGTAAAACTCCGGATGTTGTCTAACATTGATGATTATTCAAATTGAACAAAATATTTTGTTATCTTGCATATTTTAAGACTAATTCTGTAATTTTCACTAACTCTGGGTATTTCTTTGAAGACTTTAAACCCAATAGTCTTTAAAAAATTGTTTTTTATACCAACTAAACGCTCGTTTCGCTGCTTTTTAGCCAGTCTGTCGACGAATTGAAGATGTAGCATAAAGCTAGCTTTAAGAATGAGGCGATAAACTTTTGAACTTTTCCCATGCTGTTGAAGGCAATTTGCTTAGTTGATCTTATAACGAAAAGTCTCGATAGTAATAAAATAAAAATATAATAATTAGTAGTGCAAAAATATATAAGAATGATGAAATAAAAGATAATTTTAAGTTAAAATATTCGAAATAGTTTCTAGTGCTCATGCTTTATAATTGCACAGAACGTTTAGAACATACATTCCTTCTTTGATAATACTTATGAAAAATGTTTAAGAATGTAGTATACATTTTGGCGCGAAGATAAAATGTATTACTTTAGGAGAAATGGTAAGCAAAACATAACTTTTGAGTTTATTGTTACTCTTATTTATTGCAAATCAAGCTCGAGTTACTATATATTTTTATATATAGAAATTTTATATATCGTATAAATACAATACATATCGACTTTGTCACACAAGAGAAGAATGAATTGGCGTGTTAGAGAGTTCGCCTTTAAATATGTATATATGTATGAATATTATTACATACATACTTATGTATCTCTATTAATAAAAGTCCAGCTTCTTTGTTATGTTACGTACAAATGTACTCGAGCCTTTATACAAAATCATATAATATATATCCATGCACTGTATATGTACTGTAGAATTGTATATATACAGAGTGGACATTAATTTAAGTAGTTCTCACCATTTAATTCAATCTGACAAGTGATATATTCCACAGACATGTATAATATTTAACAAAAGTAAATTTTTGCGAATGAACATTTTTCTGTATAAATAAACAAATTAGAGGCGGGAGAGCGTTACCGGGTTACAACGTTGATTAAGCATGCAAACAAAAGCAATTGAATCAGCGTCAGACGTAATGAATGTGCAAACACTTGTTGATTCTATAGAGAATACGTATGTATAAATATATATGTATTCATATAAATAAAAATAGGAATTAGAAAGTACTTACACGTATTTTCTATAATATAATAATTACAAAATTATCATGCACAGGTATGCCCCCTGTTTGACAATATGAATTCACGAATATTAATATACATACATATATACCTACACATATGTATATGTATATGTACTTTATGCAAAGCAAACCAAATGCCAAGTACTGCAATAATTCGAACTGAAGTGAAAAGCCTCCAAAACTAATTATGAGTATGCAAATAACTAAGAATATTTACAAAGCCACATACATACTAATACAGTAGAATATGTGTATGCATACTTGGTGTACATATGTATGTATGTATATATGTAGGTACACACGTGAATACACAATTGGGGCTCGTTCTATGTTTTTAAAGAGCTTTAGCTATTTATTTATGTTTTGTTTACTTTTTTCTTAGCGACATGGGTACAATTAGAAGAAGAATAACCGTGACCATCGCAATCACGCGTACTAAAGTAGATTAGATTACATAGTTACAAATATACATTTACATACATACATACATACATATGAATGGAGATAAATATATATTTATATTTATACGGTGAAAATTATAGATAACAAAAATAATTTGTTTTTATTCAAAATTTAATTTTTATACAAATTAACTTTACATTTTGTACAAAAATTGGTAACAAATAGAGGGGTATGAATAAAAACAAATTTTTTGTAACTATAATTTTCATTGAAGAATTTTTTAGTTGAGTGGTGAATGGAGAAAATAAATACGGCTTTTGATACAAAAACAATATGATCTATATATTTATGTACGTAAGCACTGTTAAATTTTTAACCGGTTTTTTTACTGACTAGGTTTAGACTTTGGACTTAACAATAAGTAATTAAATAAGTATTTACATATTTATGATAGTAAAATGTCAAAGGCAATGTAATACCCTACATGGAATTAACATTTGCATTAATGAAATAGAATAAAAATAATATTAGGTCTACGTCTTTGCTTCCGCCGTTTTCCAATAGATGTCTCTAGGGTTAAGCACTGGTCGATTAAATCGATTTTTTTTTTGTATCGATCTTGGACATTTGTGTCAACATTAACCCAACAAAATATTTGTAGAGATCTGTTTGCATCCCAAACTTATTCTCAACTGAAAATGTCACTTTTTGAGCCGAATTCTCGACGTTTGCGGGAATGTCTCTAGGGTCAAGCACTAGTCGATTAAATCGATAAAATCGTTTTATATCGATCTTAGACATTTGTATCAACATTAACCCAACAAAATATTTGTAGAGATCTGTTTACATCCCAAACTTATTCTCAACCGAAAATGTCACTTTTTGAGCCGAATTCTCGACATTTGCGGGAAATTTTGCTTTTCTGTTTTAATTCCAAGAAAAGTGCGGCTGAGGATCATCGACATTTGTAACCGTTTTTATACAAAAATAAACTTAAATTTACAAAAAAAACGGCGGAAGCAAAGTTGTAGACCTAATATAAATAAAAGAAAAAGTAAATTTAAATTTATTCAATAAATTGGAGGGAAATAAATAATACTTTATTTATAAAATTTAAATTAATTAAGCTTAAATTTGGGCAATATAAAGCCTTTAACTATTATATTTTTTATTATATTAGGTTGCTTTTTCTACCTTCCGTTTTTTTGCTCTTTATTCAATGTTTTATAAAAAGTGTTACGAGTGATGGGATTTTGTTCAAATATGTACCGTTTCGTTCGATAATCTGTTTCCATCTAGACGGCAACTTCATTACACCCCGCTCGTAGAAGCCCCTCTCCTTATTTGAACAGCCACTTTTCACAAGCCTCTTTTGAGTTCAACCTTACACCACCAAGAGCGTTCGCAATGGACAGGAACAGGTGGTAATCACTTAGCGCTATGCCCGGGCTATAGAGTGGATGCGATAAAACCTCCCATCCAAGCTCCCGTAGCTTCTGACGAGTCATCAACGAAGTGTGTGGTCTGGCGTTGTCCTGATGGAACGCTACACCCTTCCAGTTGACCAATTCTGGAAGCTTCTGGTCGATCGCCTGCTGCAAGCGATCCAGTTGTTCGCAGTAGATGGTAGAATTAAGCGTCTGGCCATATGAGAGCAGCTCCTAGTCGATTCCCTTCCAATGGCCGTCAATCCCGGCTTGGCCACTGTTTGGAACGATTCAACGACCTTCGACCACGATCGTTTTCGATTGATATTGTCGTATGTGATCCATTTTTCGTCGCCAGTCACCATCCGCCTCAAAAATAGGTGGAGTTCGTTCTGTTTTATCAGCATATCGCAGGCGTTGATTCGGTCCAGAAGGTTTTTTTGCGTCAAACCATGCGGCAGCCAAACATCAAGCTTTTTTTTGTATCCAGCCTTCTGCTGATGGTTTAAAATGGTTGGGTGACTAACTCCCATCTCCTGGACGATGTCATGAGATGCCACATGACGGTCTAACTCGATGTTTTCCATGATTTGATCGGCATTCGTCGTCACAGTTCTTCCACCGCCTGGCTTATCCATGGTGTCGTTTTCACTCGCTCTGAATCGTCGAAACCATTCCTCCGCAGTTCGAAGTGATAGAGTACCATCACCCAAAACACCATTACTCTCACGGAACGCTTCTCTAGCGGATTTGCCTTTAACGAAGGAAAACTTTAAAATAGCGCGAATTTCGGCGTTAGTGAACTCCATGTTTACGCGTCTATAACTGCTGAATGCAATATCCTATCTAATCATGGATAGCGTTATTTTGCAGGTTATGTCAGAACCTTTCAAAGATGTATAGTATTGCCATATACGAGCTCTGTAGCGCTTTATACATAGCCGCGCAATTCAAAAGACAAAAAAGCGGAAGGGGGATATTTGCCAACAAATATACAGTAGAACTTCCAAAACTCGAACTTCTCTAACTCGAAGTTCTCCATAACTCGAACTCTTGAATTGGCAAAAGAAGTAAAATTTCATTCAAATTACCTTCCATATCTCGAAAGTCTCCCTAAATCGAAGTTTTTTTGTGGATTATGGCGATTCGAGTTAAGGAAGTTCAGCTGTATAGGCTTTAAAGCCTAAAAATTTAAGTTTAAAAGTTTTAAATTTTTATGCTCGTATAATTTCAATGTTTTTAAGATTGAAATTTTAAATTCTCGTGTGTGGTATATGTATGTATATAAATACATGTCTATGTCTATGTAAACGATATGTCGCGTTATCTTAAGGAAATGGTTTATACTACAAACTTTACAACAACAAACACAAGCGTTTAGAAAAATATAAACATATACTATATGCATAAATATATATGTGGGTCACTTTGTTGAACTATATTTTTACTAAATATATACATACATGTGTAGAGGCGCATCGTTTCAAAGCTTTAATAATGAAAATGAAAACTTCTACGCAATTAAAAAACCGCAACAAAGAGACTGATTCTATCGAAGCGAAGATAAAACCTCAATATATATTATACATATTTATTTATTTAAATACGTAATTAAGTATAATGAAAACCTTTTGGTGATTCAGTTGTAAGATCAGCTTTGAATTTTTACTAAATACAGTAAAACTTCCATAACTCGAACTTCTATAACTCAAAGTTCTGCATAACTCGAACTCTTGAATTGGCAATAGAAATAAAATTTCATACAAATTACCTGCCATATCTCGAAGTCTCTCTAAATCGAAGTTTTTTTGTGGATTATGGTGATACGAGTCAGGGAAGTTCAGCTGTAGTTTATACTGAATACGCTTATAATCCATTGTTTGATATTGTATAATGATATATGGGGAACGATACAATATTGATATATGAAACAACTGACCCAATCGAAGCTTATAAAACGATTTCAATATTCATAAGTGCATTTACACTTGTAGAATTTCAATTTTACACTTTTTCCTTTTATGAAATCTCAATCGCCACCATTCGATTAGTTTAATTATTTCTTTTTTTTCTTGATAAATCATTGTTATTGTTTAAGTGAATAGTGTTAAGTCTACGAGATAACACGGATTATTATTTACTATAGGATTAATCTGGTACAATAGTTGGCAAATACTATAAAATAATGTAAATAAAGCCAATATTGATAGTAAGTAAGCAGACGTCATAAATTAGTTTTGTTGGTAGTTGCTTGTCTTTACTTAAAATTTCATTTAGAAAACCCATATCAAACGCTTGTTTAGCTTTTAAGCTGAACGTCTTAATCTAACGTAAGCTTACTGAGGTCAAAAAGCCGACTTAAAAAAAAAACTATTTATCAGCGATAAACAGACACGTCAACAACAACACATCTTACATACTATTAGTATCAATTCTTTAATTTCCTTATGCACTTACCTGTTTTATCGATAAATTTATCCCATTGCGCTTGCCAGAAATCGCCCGATGCACCCCAGAAGCTTTGCAAATGCCTGAGTAGAAACATATCCAAGTAGTAAAATTTCTCCATTATCAATGTAGGTAAAAATGATAGTTTATAACAAAAACAATAACAACACAAAAATAGAAATTCTTTCAACCGATAAGTTGCATATAACGTCGTATATCTGAGTATCTATGCCAAGGCTTCCAGTTTAAAACTAAACCAAGCTGAACTTGAAACGAAAGTCGGAACTGCAATGCTAGGTAGCTGGTAAATACATATGGATGCACATACATACATACATATGTGCATATGTAATTAGAGAAACGAAAATGGAAAATCACAAATAAACAAGAAAAATAATGCACTAAACGTAAACGTAATGGAGGAATGAATGTTTGGAGAACCGAAATTCTGGACGGTCGTTAAAAGAATGTCAGCTGGTGCCTGTGCTGGTCTGGTAGTAAGTGCTCATGGAAGTTGGAATTGACGGGCACAATGGGGGACTCAATGGGCTGTGCAATGATCTCTGCGCTCGCAGTGAAGTCCAAATCAAAACAAAGCGATCGAGAGATTTTACACTCAACAAACAACACACACACACAATGATTTCTTAAATTGTATATAAGAGTATACAACGCTGTAAATAGGCAGAGAGAGAGTGAGAGAGTGTATGCGGTATTTTGCTGGAAGATTGTTGATTGTTGGTTAACGTCCAACTGCGACTTATTATACTTTTGTATTACAACCTGCTTGCGCTTGCACTATTAATTTGTATATATGTATGTACAGAACAATTTTACGTTTACAAACATACTACCAAAATGCCCTGCTAGGAAAAGCTAAAGAATCTATTTAGTTATTGGAACTGACTCCACTCTCTAAGTTGTACTCTGTTCAGAGTATTACCTAGTCCAGTACAATATAGTAAATCCTGTCGGGGAACCAAGTATTCAAAAATTACTTAAAAAAGTGAATTTAAAAGTTATTATAATTTTTGAGGTTAAGACCTCTAATTTTTGGCACATCTGTGGAACGTATAGTATATAATATCATCAGATCCTTCGTTAAGTTATTGTTTCCGCAGCCTGTGAGAAAACCAAGTAGTCCAAAATAACTAGAAAAAGTGAATTTAAAAGTAATTTTTTGAGGTTAAGGTCTGTAATTTTTTGCTCATCTTCCACTTCATATCGGATTTAAAATCTTAAGATCCTTCGTTTAGTTACTGTTTCCGTACTTTTCAGTGTGTTTTATCCAAACTGGAAAAGTCGGGAAATATGTGTTTCTTTATTTACTTCCAACAAAGACGAAACGTTTTATCCCAAAATTATCTTCAAAATAAAATATTTTATTCGGTTTATGAGTTATGACAACATGTTCCACAATCTTTTAAGGCGTCTATCTCTACATATCTCTAATCAATTTACCTCTATTCAAGAAGTATATCAAACCTTAGACTGATAATAAGTTCGATTATGTCTATATTACTAGATTAGTAGATTTATGAGTCTTGTTTTAGGAAGCACCACTTTGTAGAAGCTTTAGTCATGTTAGGAAATCGTTTACGTTTCATATTTTCGCTTGACCATTTACAGTTTTGTAAGAGATGTAAAAATATTATCGTTTCTGGTATTAATATTTTGTAAATGTAGTGGAATAGGGTTTTCAAATAGAGAGAGCGAGAGAGAGAGCGGTCGTAGGTATTATATTTATACATATGTATGTAAGAATGTGCCTAAGTATATGCTTAATTGTGCAAATTGTAAACAATATTGGCGCAACGTCAAAAGTAAACAATCGGTCAAGTGCGGCCTGATAGAAATATGCCCATATATATGGATTTATTTTGTAGATACTAGAATATGGGTGTGTGTATGAATGTAGAAAAAGGAACCTACATACGTACGTAAAGACGTGTGCATGTTTATGTACTTCTATGGGTATATATAAAAATGAAAATAAAACCTAAGAAGAAAGTAGTGACGAAGCCAGCGATGTCGTAAACATTTCTACAGGTGTACGTATGTATGTATACATAGTATATACTCTTAAGTGTTTTTGTTTTGTATAAATAATCTTATTTATGTACTTATACATACAGATATACATTGTTTTGAATCAGGTGGAATACAAAGCGGTCATTAGCATCTCATTCAGTAACAAAATATTGGTAGTTTTTGTTATTTTATTTGGATTTCAATTTGTATATCATTAAGAAAGAACCGAGAGAATTCTAGTTTATCAATTTAAATAAAACTTTCACTATCTTTGGACTATACAGTGAAACCTCTCTTGGACGGACACTCACCGTCGAGTGATTTTTGTCCGCCCCAGAAAGTGGTGTCCGCCTAAGAAAAGGTCAATATTAATAGAATATTGTTGATGGTAGTTTGAAATAATCTTTCGAGAATTTTATAATTTTAAAAATCCGGAGAGAGGTCTCACTTAAAGCGTTAAATATGGAGAGTTCTTAAAATATTTTACGTCTGAGAGATAGTTGGATTTTGCTTTACTTATTGCTGACTAGGAGCAATATACTTGTCTCCATTTATTAGTCTTAAAATCATCCCCTTTTAGCTGTTCTAATTGAATAAAATCTACAAATTCCTTAATAAACTATATATTAATATAGTCACTGAACTAATTAAGGTGGTCATCCCATGTGACGGCCTGTTTTTTAGAAATTTTTTAGAACTTTTTTTCTACGACCAGTAAATAGATAGAACCTTAAATGTATTATCATTTATTAACATACATATATTTCGAACAAAATAATAAATATAAATTTTAAGCTAAAAAAATAAAGTGTAGAACATGAGTTACAGCGTTTTAAACACCCCCGACTCGAAAAAATGGATTCGCACTTCTTTCACGATTCCAGCTGATTGGCTTCTCGTAAGCTTGAATGCATGGAACACTCTAAGATCAAGTGAATATTCCGAAAATTGGACTTTTGGTAGACATTTGAAAAAATTGCGAATTTTGTGTTTTTTTTTAGTTTTTTGCTATAAAAAAATTTAAATAATAATAGAGCGTTCCATGCATTTCCATGTCCTAAATGTACCCTACAAATTTCAAGTCATTCGGTCAAGCCGTTTATGAGATATGATGGAGGAAACCGTTGAAAGTTTCAATCTGCAAACTGAGCGCTTCGGACAGCTCGGTCTCCTAACTGCTGACCTTTAAAACGACTATGAATTTCTGAAAATCACTTTACTACCGTATTCTAGACATGTTAAGAAAGGAATTTATGATAATAAAATAAAAAAATATGCCTTTTGAGCCTATCACATGGGTTGACCCCCTTAAAATACGGTTAAAATAATCAAAAATTAGAATCAGAGTAAAAATAAATAAAATACATATAGTAAAAATTTTATATGAAAATGAAATCTTGAAAATAACTTTACTGTTTAAATTCTAACATGATTTCAACGTATAATAATAACATCCGTAACAAAACTTACCAAGTTAGAACGTTCCGAAATACAATGAATACAGCTAGTGCACAGGTAATTATGAAAATTACACTGTGTAATGATGATAACCAACGACGCTTTTTGGGTTCCATTGGTGGGGCATAACCAATAGATGATAACGGCGATGGCGGTGGCGTATAATCTGAATCATCACCAGCCAGCAAAGCGATGCTATCACCGTAAGCATCAAAATCAACACGAGCTAAATGCTTTTCCGGTTTTTCACTGTGCGATGTTGTGCCACCGGCATTACCAGTACCCTTATCATTAGCACTGTTGCCACTACCACCATAGCACCCAACTGGAGTTGCTTGTGCAGCATTGGATTCCGTAACTGTTTTTATAGTATTCATTGAATTAGCGTTGCTTACAAGTGTAGTATTTTTTGTTGTTGTTGTGCCATTAATTGAAGTTTTCAAATCGGTGGCCATATTTAAATTTAATTTATTAAGTACAATTTGTTAAGTTTTGTTTCGCTGGAGAGCCAGTCTTTTATATATTTAAAGTTTATTAAACTTTGCTATTCATATTTTCTTAGTTACATATTCGAACTGCGTACTTAACATGTATGTATGTATGTATATCTATATTAATTAAACTTATCACCATTTTTATGTCAAATCGATAATTTCGCAAGATATTTAGTATAATATAAAAATCGATTGTTAACCATGAAAATTGGTCAACCTATTCTAATTGGTATTGCTGCTGTCTAATAAGTATCACTTTCGGTTAACTTTGTTGTTTTTGCTTAATATGAAACGCTTTTAATTTGTTTATATAGTTATATTTATCAAATTGTTATTTAATTGTAGTCATAAAAATTTACTGCAAATGACTGCTACTTATTATGAACAAAGGACACGAATTGCTCACTTGAAAACAAAAACAACAAACTCGAAATCCTTTGTTTACATTTTGTTGGCTTGACGACGATTGGTGCGAAAAGCTTTCGACTGCATTTAACTTTTTACAGTGGAGTAAATTAGTGTAAAATATGCGTAAAAAGTGTGATTGATCATAGATAGCATACATGAAATACAGAAAAAGTTCATATTTTTATATAATTATATTCTTTATCTTTTTTTAATAACAAATTAAACTCGTCATACATATTTACATATATACAGCTATTTTATTGGAGTTCCACAATTTCGTATTTGTCCCGCTGTTCAACTGTAAAAGCTTAAATGTGAGCTTGCCAGACATTTCTCACACAATTCTAAAATGCAAAATTTACTTTTCTTTAATACGGTATCACCCTTCTCACATGCAACGCTGCATTCGTTTGTTAGTTTCTTCTCTTTCGCACTTGCTTTGTTTTGAGTGCTAAACGATAATTGGAAAAATAGGTCTAGCAACACTTGCGCATCTGACAGCTGTTTAGTCATTATTCACGTGTAAAATTGACAGGTACAAAATTAACGTAGTTATTTTACCGTTTCTTGCCAATTAAATTCATTATTATTAGTGTTAAAAAAAACTGAAATTTGCATTTCTACTTATATTATGCAACTTGTTTTTGTCTACGCAAATATCGCTGTGGTTATTTGCACAATACAATAGACAAAAACAAGCGGACAGATGATAAAAATGTTATTGCATTCGTCGTTATAAGTTAGAGCGAGAGAGTACAATTGGAAAACCGTACGGAATCAAAGAAATAATAAATAAAAAACAAAATCACGAAGAAAGAAGAAGGATTGAAGAGAAGAATAAATTTGAGATTCAAAAGAAAATATAAATTTTTAGTGTGATTACATGAAAGTGAGTGAAGAAATCCGCAACAAACTTATCGTGAAAGTACGCAATACAGTAAAAATATTCATATGTGCATAATTATCAACTATAATAAGTAAATTTATGCAAATCGTACAATACTAAATGCAACGCCAATAACTTATTTTGTAATATGTGCATAATTACAACGAAATAAGAAAAAAAATCATGCAGAGGAAAAATATCTTTGCATGCAAAGCATTTTACGTCAGTTTAAGAAGGAGCAGTGAACAGCTATTGAACATGTGTATATATATAATATAAAGTGATTATTTTAGCTGGAAATCAGATAAAACGTATTTTGCTTATATTTATTTTCGCAAAAGTCGTGAAAAAAAGTTTGCAAGAGAGTTGTACAAATGACGTGGACACAAATTATACGATGAAGTTGAAGTATTAAATTTGCATAGGATTTTAAATAACGGAGTTGCAGCAGGGGTTATTAATATTGAGCTGGAGCATTGAAAACGTCATATTTTGCAGTCGAAGTGTATACATATACTTAAAGGATACTTTTTTTTTTATTAAGTACTGTTTTGTTGGCGCGTTTCAGGAAGAAAATTTATAAATACATGCATGCATATAATATATAAATATGTATTAGCAAAACTGTTTAAAAGTTGTTCATTTCGTTTATTTGTGATAACTAGTTTTCCAAGTAAATCACAATAGTTGTTTTAAATATATGTATGTTTCGAGCATACACTTTGCCGTATTCACACATTAAACGACCTTCATTTTCTGGTGCTGCACGCTAAATACTTGCAGTGTTTATTTCTTGTTTGTGTTTTTTTTTTGGCTTGTGGAACTGTGCCATAGCCGTACAGATATAGTATATAGGAATCACCGCTTGCATTAATACTATATATGAATTTTAAAAGTGAACTATATACTTTATTTAGTGTAACAATAACGCCTCTGTCTCCCTAAGCTGCGCAGTTACACCCACAATCGCTTTGTTTTTGCATGAAGATAAAAATCTAATAAGAAAAAAATCTACAATCCGTTTTAAAGATGAGAGTGTAATTATTTCTGCAAGTAAACGTTTATTATAGAGATTCGTTAAGGATTCTCGTTCTACCACATTTAAATATTCATTATCAGAACTTTTTAATTTTATTAAATAACCGCACCCACAATAACCGCTACCTCAATCTTTAGCTTAACGTTGCGCTAAAATTCATGGCGGAACGAGACTGAATTGCGGAACCTTGATTATATTAATTACATGCTGTAAAAATAGTGTATTGAACTGTGCTGAAAACTGTTTGATATATTTAATGCAATTTTATAGAAAATTTAAATGTGTATACAAGTATATGCGATAATATATTAAGAGCTAGGTACCTACTGATATTTTATAATAAAGTTAAAATACCAAATCAGAGACATTTTAGCTTCCAGTCACGTACCTTTGCATACACATAATATGATATGTTATATATGATATGTTTTTTTTTTATTTAATTAATTGATATATTAATAATCCTAATTATGTAAATTGTTATTATTTAATAAAGTAAACTATATAAATGCAATTAAGTATACAAATACATATGTATATACATACTAACTTGTGGAAACATTTTTCGCACTTTTATTAATTACTATTTTTCTCTTGCAGATACTAATAATCAAAATATACAACTAACTGCAAAAGATAAATAAACGGAAATAAAGGCGCATAAGTACACACATATAATATATGCAAGAATCTCAAGAACGAAACAAAGGAGGTGCAACTATAGTCTTCGATTCTCTTAGAGTAGCGACGTCGTATTGTTTCCTGTTTAATAATTAATTCTCCGAGATCGAAAATAAGCATATGGGTTAATACAGAAACATCTACAAAAGAATATTTTTATTAAAGGCAAACAAAGAAATAAAAACAATACAACACGTACATATATAAAAATCAGCGCAAAACGTAATAAACTGTGGAGAATACAAAAATTTCAGAGGAAAGAGACAATTTCAATATAGCAACCTCTGCCAGCGTGTGACTAGTGGTGAAACAACAGTAGTTGCGTATGTCATAATATGCTAAATAAAGTTTACTGTAACAAAAACAACAGCAAAACATAATAGAAGTAAAAAAAAATTATAACAACGAAAACAAAACGCTATAAACACAAAACTAGAAGTGTAGATACATACATACATATAATAAAGACAAGTGACATTGTCGACGTAGGTGGAGTAGTATTGCAACGTTAACGTCGCTATGGATCGTTTCGATTTGGAGGATGTGGTTGCACCGCCAACACACACTGCCGATGCGCCACTCAAAGATTGGCGTCTCAAGTATCAAGCTGGTACAATTAAAAATAGTGATTTCACGGAATTTTTTCAAAAACAATCTAGGAAATATTTTCATTTCCGATATGAAAGAGAGCAAGGTGAGTAAATGTGCTATACAACATCATACCACATAAGCATTTGTTTAGATATTCATAGTAATTACCGTTATACGCAGACCACACAGTTGTTGACTGTAAGTAAAAACAAAAAAAATTGTCATTTGTCTGCCCTTTGACAATGGCGGTAGCGACGACGGTTGTGGTTATTTGAATGCTTTGGTAACATTGACCATGGCAACATGATCTGATAACACCCGCGTGCATTTTACGTGATTATATATACATGTGTGTGGATAGAGCGATACATTTATGCACATGCTAAAATTGTAATGAGATTCTAGTTATGTAGATCTGTACATAAATGCATTCATGTTTTCATGCTTACAGTGGTTTTTGTGGTTTTCATGGTTTCGCCAACACATGCTGTGTGCTACAATTTGATTTAACATATTTGTTTGTATACGTATTATCGACTATTTTTTGATAAAAAATACTTTAACATAAAATAAAAAATAATAATATAATACATGTATAGAATTAATTTGTTTAAAAGCAAGTCATTGTTTTGGGAAAATCATTTACCCCGCAAACCACATATTGGAATGCAACGTTTGCGTACATATTGAAATAATTTATAACAAATTTACTTACAATTTGTATGTCTGTTTTATAAGTATACTTACATATGTACATATGTATAATTAGCTAATATATAACTGGCGTATAAAGTTCCGTTAGACTCAAATTTATTTTTTTTTCTTACTTGCTTACCTTGTTTCAGTGTCAAATTTTGTTGTTAATTATCGCTTGCTCATATTAGTACAACGAAAGTTGCAATGCTTTGCCAAATAAGCTGATAATAGAAAAAAATTAGAGAAAAATGTATGGATTTAGAATTGAAGCGCAATTATACGAGCATTATCATTCACATATTGTTTATTTTTGAAATAGTTTAAGGAATAGCAAGCTTATGTGAGTTGAAGAAATTAACAATAGGTGATTGACTGCCGTGCGACTTTTTCAAGTTAAGAAACATTATTCTTTCAAGAGAACGTAGCTGTAGTTATATTGAAATTAAAAGAAACAATTGAATAACAACTTTTATATTGATTCGACGCCTATAAAAATTATATGATTTGATTAAACTAAGAACACATGTTGTGGAAACATAGTACATATATGATAATATTTGGTAATAACTGATACTTGAGTTGCCTTGGTAATAATGTTCAGTTAGTATTACATATGTATATATGTATTTCAAATTTTTTAGTTAATCAATTTGATTATTTCGTTTAAGTCACATTTAGTTTAGCTTACTTTTTTCATTTATATTTCGTATATTCATTTTTTTCTTTCAACAATTGCAAAACACACACACAGATGCATTGTACTTATGAATATTTGTATTCAGAAACGAGTATATTCACAACGAAAGCGCTTTGTGATAAATCGACAAAAACGAAATTATAAAGAAACACGTAAAAATTGCTACGTAGCGCTTTGTTTTCCATTTAAGACATTCAAGAGTTCAGAGACATGATAAAAATCATATAATACATTTACATATAATATATATTTATCTATGTTTATAATATGAATATGTAGTTATTTGTAAAACTAAAAATAATTTTTTTTTTATTATTTAAACGGCATAAGTATAATCTCTAATAAAATGTGCTAAATATTGCAGATTAATGACTAGTAATACTAGAGCAACTCAGTTCAATGATTTAAAAATAAAAAAAGCATTAAAAATTAACTGAACATTTCATTATATTAAATGAAATTAACATAACAGTTTGAATATATCAAAAATACATGAATATCCAGAAACATATCTGCCTAGATGTAAAATCTACTTTTAAACAAAAAAATGCTTAATCTCACAAGAAAGTGGCAATGCCACCAACTATCTAATTAATTTCATATTCGTAACTGTTTTTTAATCGTATATTTTATAATCACGTCATCAGCGATTTTATGTAATTATTCACTTTTAGTCCGTCACCTGCCGAAGCGATTGGTCACCATGTAGTCGTGTATATAATATATGCACGTAGGTTGTTATTTATCGGAATATGCATGAAACATAACTCGTTTGCATTATTTTCTATTAAGTCATAATATTTATTTATTATTTACTGTGTGTAAAAAAACTCACTTAAATTTTTTTTCTTTTTCTTCCAGATGCCACCAGACCCAGCTGTAAGTAAAATCGACTTGCGAAGTACTTTTCGCTTATCATCGTAAACATTTTAATCATCAAACATTTACACGCATTTCATAGACCATATATGGTACTTTATGTGGTTGTAGATTTTGCTTTCTGTTGGATAGTGGCTTGAGAAAGCTTAAATTGAATATTACATATTTCTTAAGTACGTCTGTGGGGTGAAAAAAAAGAGTGAAACCGATATTCGTTTGTTTTGGGCATTGAAATATATAGTATTAGAGGAATTGTTGTTGTTGTAGCGGCATAAAAAATCATTCAAATAATTTTGAGATATGTTGCCGATTTGACAGTTCTTGGCCGGATAAAAATCTGGGTCCATTCTCCATGTACCGATTGAAGGCATTCTAAATAACTGTGATCAGTATATTCGCAGATTTGGATCCTTTTCTACTGTTCAGACTACAAACTAGTATATCAAAACAATTATAATAATCTTTAGATTCTGAAATTTAGTAAGACTAGCGCTAAATACCCAAACTTTAAGAGATTCATCCCATGTGACGGCCTATTTTTTAGTGATTTTTTAGAATATTTTTTCTACGACCAGTAAATAGTTAGAGCATTCAGTTTATTATCATTTATTAACATATATTTTGACAGTATAAATATAAATTTTAAGCTTAAAAAATATTGTGTAGAACATGAGTTAAAGCGTTCTGAACACCCACGCCTGGAAAAAATGGGCTCAGTTTCCTCCACGATTCCGGTTGATTGGCTTATCAGAAACGAAATATAGCGGTGTTTCAATCTGTAAGCTTAAATGCATGAAACGCACTACGATCAAGCGAATATCTCAAAAATTGGACGACATTTGAAAAAAATTTTGCATTTTTTAAGTTTTTTGCTATAAAAAATCGAAGTTTTTGGAATTTTTAAATAATAATAGAGCGTTCCATGAGTTTACATGTGTACCCTACAAATTTCGGTCAAGCCGTTTTTGAGATACGATGGTGAGAAGTTTGAAAAACACAATTCTGAGAAAACGCGTTCAAAGTTTCCAGCTGCCAACTGAGCGCTACGAACAGCTCCGTCTTATAATTGCTGTATCTTCAAAACGACTTCGAATTTCTGAAAATCACTTTACTATCGTATTTTAGACAAGTTAAGGAAGCAATTTATGATGAAAAATATCTGATCTATCTGATTACCTTATGCCAAATATTTGATTTTTTTTGCTTAAGGGGGTGGTAAAGTTTGAATTTTTTCGAAAAAAATTATTGCTGTAGGTTTATTTTACTTATTATTATATGAAAGTACAACATTTGAAGGATACTTAAAAAAGTTTTATCGAAAAATAGCGAGGAATAACGGGTTTATCGTCGATCTCTGCAGGCACCTCGAAAAGAAGTTTTTGTGCGGTGACCAGCCTACAGCATTACTGGATCATCCGAAACAAAAAAATCAAAATGCTTTTTTTAGTTTATTAGTTTATCTTTCTCTCTGAAAGTATTCGATGCAGTACCCGCTGGTGGAAGCAGAGGAAGAGGGAGACCTCCACTCCGATGGAAGGACCAGGTGGAGAGGGACCTGGCTTCGCTTGGAATAACCAATTGGCGCCAAACTGCCAGAAGGAGGGATGCGTGGCGCGCTGTTTTGGACTCGGCTATAACCGCATAAGCGGTGTCTACGCCAGTCAAGAAGAAGAAGAAGAGTTTATCTTTCAATTGACGTCGAGTTTTTTTTAATTTTTCAATTTTTAAATTTTTGGTACCATTTTCAAGCCAAAATGGTGATTTTAGACGAAAAAATAACCTATTTGTTATTGTAAAATTGTTAGTAATTAAAATTTTTGGAAAAACTCGACGTCATTTGAGAGCTTTGTATATATATGTAGAATATTTGTTCAAAATTTCAAAACGCAGTAGTTTTTTCTGTAGGCTGGTCACCGACTTTAAAAATGACATATTTGGGAAAATCGATTCAAAGTTTTGTACACTCAGCGCAGGTAGCTGGAGGTACTTTTATTCAACCTGCTGTAACTTCGTTAGTTTTCTCCGAATGACTTAAAACTTTAACACAATATTCTTGAGATGTTGATGGTTCAGAAAAAAAAAATAAAAAAAAAAGTTGTCAAACCTTAAACCCCTCCTTAAATTTCATTGCTATCCGTGTAATACAATATTTATAGAGAATCTAAAAATCTATCTGTTATTGTGGTTAGGTTAGGGAGTTTTAACATCGTCATATACCGTATATAACCCAACTTTTTTAAAATAAATTTTTGTTGCTGAGGTTCTACATTAAACACACATCAAGTCCTAGCGCTTTTTCGCCTGATTGCATGCACATTAACTCATGAAAAGCTTTAATAATAATAAACTAATGTATGATTTGCTTTTGATGGAAGTATACTTGTGTTAAGCATAAAAAAAATCATCTCACCCAAATCTATATTTGTATAACATTTGCTTGATGCGCTAATTTTATTGTTTCAATATCGTTTATTTATTTATTATAATTTTTATTTTACGTTAATTATAATGTGTTTTTGGTTCCCCAAGGGGCAGATGTACTTTCTGCATTTAGAAACTATCAAACTAGGCTTGATGGCTCGCGGCCTCGTGGCGCCTGTAAGTTATTTTTGCCAACACTTTTCCCAAAACTTTAGTTCACCCATCTGAACAAATCGAATAATTCAAAAATAATAATAATCACAAAATACACATATTCGTTAATCAGTAATTCAAAATTACTTTCAATTTCAAAAAGCAAGATAATTTTCAGTTTAATACTCATACATACATATATACATATATGCATTGTGTTCGGAAGTTACTAGCGACGCTACTAACCGCTTCATTGCCTGGCTATCATAATATAAAGTGAGATGGTTATGCATTTTGTCATGCAAAAATGCCAGCAAATAATCAATAACCTTTTTCATTACTCACTCTTACTTTTAACTACTATCTACTACTAATGCTCTTTTTTCTTTACTCTTTTATTATGCTCCTACGCTCCTCTATACGTTCATTGCTTTGGATAAAAAAAAAACAAATATAGTAAAAATCACGTTCAACGAGGCTGGCGCCAAGGAGCACATCATAAATGTTCTAATGGAGTTCGTGCTGGGCGATAATCCCAAAATAGTGCTCGATAAACTGCAACAGGAGGGCAATACTGCCACCGTGTGTGGCAAAGTATTCAAGAATGGCGAACCCACATATAGTTGCCGCGAATGCGGCATGGATCCCACTTGTGTGTTGTGCGTGAATTGTTTTAAACAATCGGCGCATCGTTATCACAAGTACAAAATGTCCACTTCGGGTGGCGGCGGCTGCTGTGATTGTGGTGATGAGGAGGCATGGAAAAAGGACCATTATTGCGAGGAACATTTGGTGAGTACTTTGCATTTAAATTCTTTATGCAGTCATTTGCATCATGCATTTTTGCTCATTGAGTTTATGAATATGAAGTAAAGATAAAAAATTTGAAACGATCTAAAAAGAAAACACACAGGACACTATAGTCTACAACACCGTATTTTGTTTTTTATTTTTGTGGAACTTATGACCTTATGACCTTATGAATCACTATAAAGACCTATGTATAGGAAATTTATTTGCGATAGACTCTACTACAAATGGGAGAACTCGAAAAAGTAAGGCTGCACTCGTAAATAATATTCGCCCTCCTTCCAACTAACGTTCACAACATCGTTATCAAGGTTAATAATAGTTAACTGAAATGATGCATCTATAAAACCTTGAACTTTCCGGTTTTTGATGAATAATGTTTTCCTAAAAAAAGCTATTTATATTGGAAAACACGTATTTATATATTTAATAATAATTATATTCCGAAAATTATTATTAATTTTAATATATTCCGAATGTTTCAACAAAGTGTTCGTTTGCTCAAGAACTTGATTCATCCTTACTGATTAAAATCGACTATTATTTATTCTATATATTTGATTATTCAGTACCCAACTAAAATGGAACTAAATGTATGTATGTATGTTTGTATATGACCCGAATTTACCTATAATCACTTTATATAAAATTTTGCATTTTGTAAGAATTATTTGCAAATGTCAAATTATAAACTACGAAAGTTAGTAAGATTCCGAAATTTTATATTTAATTTGAAATTGATCATCATTGACTGATCATCAGTCATACTGTGAACAATATTGGTTCATAAGTATGAATTTTTCTAATAATTTGACTCGAACAAACATTGTTAAACAAGGCATAATTCGAGTCTGAACCGATTTAGACCGATTTTGGGCCATAATGCGACTCTAGCGCCATCTAGCGAGAAAATTGTTTGCGAATAGTCGCCTTATCTTTGCTTAATTTGACTGCTGCTCTATATTACAGGCTTAAGCAGCAACTTAATGTTGGAGTTTGTTAAAGCCAACAGTATATTCAAAACCGTTGTAAGTGTTTTGAACATCGTTTTTGAAATAATATGTGTCTCAGAGCTCACAGTTACGTAGAACAACGGCACAGTTAATTTATTAACAGTACCGCTTAACTTAAGTTGATGTGCATTCGTTCAGTAAAAAACCGTTATTTATGAAAAATAAAGGTTTTTCTCTGCTAATGAGAGTACTGAAACTGTAAAATATGTAATAACAAAAATCGTTTTACAAATCTGTGTGTAAAAAGCTAACCGTATAAATCACGGAAAGTTTTTCATCTATCGGAGATGGAGCTTTTTGGGTGTTAAGGAGCTTTTTCGAAACTTCATTTTATAATATATAAGTTTAGTGAATATGTGAAACTTATATACTATATTACTGTTAATGTAATGTGAATAATAATTATTAAAAAACAGTTATGTATTCATTATTACTGTAACCACAAATCACTTGGCACCACAAATAAAAGTTGACAATAACGGAACAACAAATGTTGAAAATATATCACAATTGTTGAACTCACCTAACCATATATTATTTTATTTCACCGCAAATAACTATCTCGGCGGAATGGCTGGGAACTGCAAAACTGATGAGGCACCCGTATCCCTATTTCATTAGACAGGGAACGAATTGGTGCTCTGTTCTTCTTTTGCGTTCTAGCGCTGGATCAATAGTTCTTTCGCCAGTTCGGTCAGTGTTATGGACCGGCATCTTTCGCTGCCCAAGTGGGATCTTTCAAGACACTTGTAGCGGGGATCAGTCTCTGAAACTAAGCTAACCTCGGGACAGCAATCCGTAAAGGCAAACACACATTTATATATTATTTCGCCATAACGCAAATGCAATGCTTACTAGATCAAACCAAAATTTAACCAAATATAAGTTCTCAGTTACCATTAGTGTTCATTGCATGTACATTTTCTAAATTCATCCACCACATCACAATCACTATGTATCATTCAAACCGACCGGCCATCCATATTCCCCATACAAACTGAATCACAAGCATATTGAAATGTAACCATTAAACTTTCAGCGCGGTAAGGAGAATCCCATCAGTAGTACAATCATCACCGACGTCATACAGGAGCGTTGCGAATTGGCCTTCAATGCGATTCTTACATTTTGCGTGAATTTCCTCGAAATCGAGTCGAATGCGAGTCTCGAGTGTTTGGACGGCGACTCCGATGATGGGCAGGAGGAGTGCTTTTGCACCGTACTCTACAATGACGAGTCACACACCTTCGATCAGGTCATACAGACACTGACGAAAATCGCCAAATGTCGGCAGAAGGACGCTATGGATATTGTGGCGAGTATCGATCGTGAGGGTCGTGCTGTTGTTAAATGTGATAGCTTTAGTGAGTGCCAGCAACTGCAGGAGGCCATCGAAAAACAAGCGGTCACCGCCGTACCACCATTACAGCATTCACGTGCCAATCAATCGTTACGTGTTTCTGTGCTGAATATACGCGCTGTGGCTTGTCAGCAATTCGCGCTGCAATTGCTCACATGGTTTCAGGAGTTTCTCATCAAACACAGCATTTTCCGCCAGATATTCGCACGTCTCATAATGGATCGCAAGGCACCCTACTGCATACGACACATACTCGAGTATGATGTGAAGTTGTGGAAGACAGCGCGTGCCTGCTGGCATCGGCTGCTCATTTCCGGCATGCTGATGGAGTACGACAACAAAATGGCATTGGCGCAGGAATTCTCCAAACATTATGCATCCATAGTGCAGGATTTCATACGTGACGATCACGAGCACTCGTGCTCCATCGTTTCGCTGAGTGTGCAGTTATTTACGGTGCCGAGTATAGCGCATTACCTCATGGCTAACGAGGGTATTTTTCACAAATTGCTGCACACATTCTATCATGCAGCCATTGAGACATTCATCAAGAATAAAACACTACAATTCTCCAAGAACATTAATGCGCCGTTTAAACGCGCCGCATACATACTCTACGATCTGCGCTATATACTCAGCTTTAAGCCCGATGTGTGGACGGATGCATTGCGTGAGGGTTTTCTGGAGGGTTGCAAAGCATTGCTCAAGTTGCTGAACGTCATGCAGGGTATGGAGTCGACGACACGTCAAACCGGCCAGCACATGGACTACGAACCCGAATGGGAATGCGCTTTCAATTTGCACATTAAATTGGCAACCGCCATCACTTTAGTGCTGGAATGGTGTGCCACAGATGCGGCTGTATTGACTAAGCTTTATCAAATGGTAATGCGTTATCTCTGTACAAACACTTTTATTGTGGATACCGTAACGAAGAGGGAAGAGCGGCATGTGGCCGGTCATGTAGCCGAATGTATAGTATACGATGTGGCTTCACGACCCGTCTCCATACATTTGCCATTGTCACGTTTCTTTGCCGGCATATACTTGCACTTGGGCTCATTCGGTTTGACCTTCGACAATGCCGTTGTTGGCAACAAACGTACGCCCGAGGAGATTATGGAACCAATATTATGCACACAAACGATGATTGCGCAGGTAAGTTCAAGTAAGAAAACTGTATGCCAACTGGTACTATATACGAAATATAAAATAACTGTAGGTGCACGCGGGCATGTGGCGTCGTAACGGCTACTCGCTGCTCCATCAGCTGTACTTCTATCGTATTGTGCGCTGTCGCACCGAAATGTTAGATCGCGACATTGTCGGCTTACAGATTGGTGCCGCGCTAATCGAGAGCAACCAATATCTGATACATATATTGAATAAATTCAATTTAATCAAATGGATACAACCGGATTATGAGAAGAACTCAACGGCACAGGGGGTAGAAGACGATTTCCTCCTATCGATGGTTGAAGAATTCTTAGAACTACTAATTGTGATCATTGGCGAACGTCATGTACCCGGTATATCTCATTTAACGGAGGAGGATCGCACCAAAAAGGAAATAATACAATTGCTCTGTATCAAACCATATTCGCACTCTGAGTTGAATCGTGCTTTGCCCGATGCGCTTAATGACACAGCCGTGGAAGATGTTATCGATTCGGTGGCAGTTTTCAAGAAACCACAAAAGTCAGACGCTAGGGGTGTTTACCAGCTCAAAGACGAACTGTATGAGGATTATAATATGTATTTCTATCATTACACCAAGGAGGAGAAATCCAAATCGGAGGAGACACAACGGCTGCGTCGCAAGTCTAAAAACGAACTCGTTTGTTGTCCACCACCCAAGCTGCCCAAGTTGACCGATGGATTTGTGTAAGTTCGTGTGTTTTGCAATGTGGAAAGAAAAAAAATATTTACATTTGAAAAAATACTTATATATCTGACAGCTCTATTGCTAATCTGTTGCAATGTGACGTGATGATGACGATATTAACAACCGTGTTGGATCGTGCAATCGATATCACTTCGAATAGCTTTGCGGAAAACCATTTACAGGAAGTGAGTTACTTAAACAATTCCCTTGCTTAGTAATAGTTACACTAAACAAATTTATTTTGCAGGTACTTTTTCTAATCGGTTATGGTCTGCAAGAGGAACAATCGGGCTATTATCCCTTTCTCTCATTCTACGAACAGTCACAAAAATATAATATGCTAACTAAGTTAGAAGAACTGTCGCGCAGTTCTCGTGTAAGTACTATAGCTTATGCCACTCAATTGTGTTTCCGAATTCTCCAATATACGCTACTTGCTTTCAGGTTGAGGCACATCGCGATTTCATACTCTGGACAATACAGAAATTCAAGGAATTACAGGCCAAAGATAAAGCCAACGTAGCGGAAGATTTGAGCGCAATGTTGGCCGAAGGTGAAGCCGTTGAGATATCACGTCCCCTCACCGCTGCCGAAAAGGAGAAGCAAGAAAAGGAGGAACGTGCACGCCTCGCTGCTGAACGGCGCGCTAAAATCATGGCACAAATGCAGAATGCGCAAAATAATTTCATGAAATCGAATGCGGAAATGTTTGCCAGCGCCAATGTACAAGCGACCGGTAGTCGTGATACAACCACAGCAATGGAATGGCAAGAAGATGTTTCGAATGCGGATGAGGAAGGCGCTGTGGCATACAATTCACAGGCTTGTTTGGGTGTTGAGCGACGTTTGCAACAGCCCGAAGAGCAGAGCTTCAAATGTATACTGTGTTTTGAGGATTGCACCGTTAGTAAGGATGGACCGACACTCGTGTATTCGGCATTTGTGCAGAAATCGAAAGTGTTGCCACCCGATGGCAAAAATGCATGCTCAGTGCATACGAGCAGTTGTGGCCATGTGATGCACATTAATTGTTGGCAGGAATACTATACTAACGAAGAGACAAAGGAGCAACGAAGACCACATCGCAATCGGCAACCATTTCCGCCAGCATCACAGAACACTGAATTTCAGTGTCCATATTGTCGTTGTCTGAGTAACTCAGTGTTGCCGCTGAGTGCACCATTATCGAAGTACTCAATGCCGCTGGTTATACACAAGGGTGAAGACTTGTTCCCCATTGACATGTGGATTGAGGTGATGAAGACATTGGGCGATGAACTCGTTTTACCGCCAATTGAGGGCAATTTCGATCGTGTACTGCCACCGGCTGACACAATATTATCACGCGCTAATCTGTACGCCAATATCGCACAGTTCGAGCGCATCGCACAACCCATTGATAAGTTAGAGGTACCGGCCAGCTGGATTACATTTGCTCAACGTTATATAAAATCGGTGCGTCAACATGCACCAACCGATTTTGATGAGTCTGAGAAGGAGGGCTTTCTGTGGCTGTTACACACATGCATCTATACAGTACGTGCGCTGGAAGTGCATCATCGTGCAGTGACTAAGCCGTTTAAGAGCGAGATGTCTATACGACAAAAGAGTTGCATAAGCGGACTGGTACGTTCGTCATGCCTGTATGGCACCAATTTGACACACACCGACATAACAAATTTGAAGCCCACTGTGGCCGAGTTGTTGGACACAGTCTTCAAGCAGAAGGGTAGCTGTGTATTGGAATGGCGTCCTTTCAGCATGATGGTGCAAATGATATGTTTGGTGCCCAATATACTTTTCTCCTCTTCGCGTAAGTATTTCGTTTTTTTTTGTGATTTTAATGTGTTCAACTAGTTTTTACAATAATTATTTACACCACAGACAAATCTGTTGTGGTCAACGGCAGCATGCTGGACTTCTATGCGGTACAGTTATTCTTTCTCGCCAATATGGTGAAGGCAATTGTGCTCTTCCAGCCACCAAACATGGATGTCGATGAAGATGAAGACTACGAACAGGAAATCAAACAGTTACCACAAAAAATACGCGACAACATAGCGGAATTTTATCGTAAATACAATTTTGTTGCACGCCAACAGGCGTACGCCCAGTCACAGTCACAATCACAACAAGCGCCAGCAAAACCCGAGGAGGCATTACCACAAGAAACACAGTCTACAGATGCAGAGAATCCCGATATCGAAGTCACGATGAATGAGTATAGTGCCGATAGTGAATTTAAGGCACCGTGCGATTTGGCCACCATCGCCGCACTGTACGCGCACATCAAACAGCAAATGAGCGAATATCTACGTTGTTGTTGTTTGTTCTTCCACTTTGTGACCGAAGTGGAGTTCCCCGACGAATTTCGCACCGAATATAGCGATACATATGAGAATATGTGTAAATATTTAGGCTTGGAAACGGGACTGGCGGCCTATTTCGACAGCGCCGGCTGCTATGCATCCATATTAGAGACATTTGCCACGCATCCCGATTTGGTATACTGTGACGTGACAACGCAGAAGAAACGCTGCGGCCGTAACTTTGATGTGGTGCCCTGCACACAAGCCGTGCCAAAATTAGTGGATCTACCGGATGATTTTAGCGATCTTATAAACAGTGTTTCGGACTTCATTTGTCCGAATAATAAGCGCGAAGAGATGAAAACACCGACGATGTGCTTGATATGCGGCAAAATTTTTTGTGCTCAATCATTCTGCTGCCAACCGGAGCTGGAGGGCCGTAATGTGGGCGCTTGCACTTATCATGCCAATTCTTGCGCTGCGGAGATTTGCGTATTTCTACGTATACGCGATTGTCAAATTGTTTATTTGGGTCGCAACAAGGGTTGCTTTGTCTATCCACCATACCTTGACCAATACGGTGAGACTGATCAGGGCCTGAGACGTGGCAATCCGTTACGGTTATGT
Source organism: Zeugodacus tau (assembly GCA_031772095.1). NCBI lineage: Eukaryota > Metazoa > Arthropoda > Insecta > Diptera > Tephritidae > Zeugodacus > Zeugodacus tau. The sequence goes on from CM062650.1 coordinate 45,660,282, forward strand.
CCGTTGCGTTACAGCAAAATACAATTGAATTGGCTGAGTCACACGTTGCACGAGGAGATCGCACGACTCAATGATAATACGTCCGTTGTGGCCACACAGTGGCATCACATGTAGTCTTTGCGGTGGTCGCGGCCAACACAAAAGTTGACGGAGCAATGATGCGCGACACTGGACTGGACTGGTGACGTGTGAACAAGTTGGCGACTAACAACATATATATATGTGATTTATGTGTGCGCTAAAAGGAATCAACCTTATCGGGAATATTTAGCGTGACTTCTTTTGTCTAGTACTAATTTTAGAAATAGAGGGAAGAAACCATTGGAATTTCATTCCCGTTACGGTTGTATAGGTTTGCCTTTTCGTTATGTAAAGATAATATTTTTTTATTTTATTTAATTTATTATAAACTAATTATAATAAATGCAGCTGGGAGCTGAAGTGTCTGTTAGCCAAAAAATATAAATACCCCACGGGGGCAGTTTAGTTGGTAGTGAATAAGATAAAATCGCAACGCTTTTCAAGTAACACAACGTATACATACATACAATACATACAAACATACAATACATACAAACATACATACATATATTCTATAAACATTAACTGTGACTGTTTAACGTATCTACAAAAACAAAACAAAAAAAAAAAAATAAAGAAAAATGGAAAACAAAAAGAAGTTTGGAATAAACGAAAAACTTGAATAGGAAAAATAAAAACCTAACTGCACACAGTACTTTTCTGGCACTCGTTAGAACTTTCGCTCTATATGCAATACTACTATTTACAAAAACAAAAAAAAAACATGTTAATAATTATAATTTAAATATAACGACAAACAATTGAAGAAACGAAAAATTTAAATAAATCAAAAAAACAAAGCAAAATCATTGGTTTAATTGTTGTGAACGTTAGTGAGGAATGGGAGGCACGTACGAGGCGATTAACTGCATTTTGTAAAGCAAATTTTAATTTTTTTAATATGTATATTTTTATCAAATTTTTTATTATTTTCGAACATTTACATAGCAGCCATACTTTTATCGACTACAATCTTATTAATTTTGAACATACTCTAACTATAATATAAAATCTATATTCGACAGCGATATCAATATCATATTACAAATAAAAAATATTTCTCGAATATTTCCTGTCCTTAATAGTCTATGTGTGTTTCCTTTCAGGAAACTGCCATCGAACTCCAGTAAGATTGTATAATATGTTCAAAGGCGGTTCCCTAAAAGAAAACACACTTAGACTATTAAGGACAGTTCTTTGTGATTCCAAAAAATTTACCCTCTCACTTAAATTTAAAAATTGACGAAGCGTCTAGAACCTACCACAAATCTGCAGAGATTTTGTACTTCTAGATCCCCTAATTTGCGAAGATGCCCAAAAGAGTGAGATCCAAGGAAATGTAGCAAAGATTGTACCTCATCCTCTGCTAAGCAGCTTCTGCAGCGAGTATCCGGTAAAATTTTTAGTTTGACCGCGTGAATTCCGATTGAACAATGTAAAGTTATAACTCCTATGACTAGGGAAAGACTGACCTTACTGAGGCCGAAGATTTTCCGTGACCTCTTGCGATTTGCTTTGGTCCAAAAGGATGCAGATCCAGCGCTTGGTCCAGCGCTTGGATCCAGCGCTTGGTCAGTTCAGCTCAGACCTATTCATCTAGAAGCAAATTGCCAGAGGATAGTGGAGTTCCTACTTCTTCCCATTCCACTGTAGGTCAGACTGACGTGCGTAGCCTAGCAAGCTCATCAGCCTTACAATCCGCTGCGATTCCGCTGAGGCCAGGCAGAGGATTGCATAATACAATACATAAATACATTTCAACACATATATGTATTAATTTCACAACCATGGATTCTCGACTCGAATGAATGTTATAGTCGATTTGGCGCATATATGGTCGTTTTTTTTTATTGTTAGCTCACTAAACGTATTTATCCTTCGGGTAATAATATCCAAAGACGATTCATGACATTTCCAAATAACTGCACCACAAGTAACGTTTATCGAGAACGAACTTCAAGTTGTCATTGGGTGAAAAAAGCTCAATTGCGGGGAGACTTGACAAAGAACCATCAATGCAGGGGAATCTCTTAATAAATAATTTCGATAAAATTTTCATTTGCATTGTTTGGAGTAAAGCCACTTCCCAGTAGTATTAAGGGTTACTTAAAATTTTGGACCAACATCCCACCATGTATTTAAATATCGAACCTCTGAAATCGTAAAAAGTGGTACATACTATGATAATAGTCACTTAAAAATAGTCCACATACGATATTATGTTGTCGAAACACTTCTTAAACTCGATTTTTCGATGCTTGTAAAACGACGACCATTTATGGTTATCTTTATTTTTGAAATAGGATAATGTCATGGAATAATATCTGGCGAATATGGAGCCTAAGGCATCGTTACAGTATATTTTATAGTCGATAATTAACGAACAATAATTAAGTGTAAGCTTTTAATAAACGAAAAGCGCCATGCTTATACGGGGGCATGTACACAAGGGGTTTTCAATAAGAATAAAAATAAAACAAAAACGGTAAATGAAATTCTTTATTCCTGCGAGAGAATATTCGATGCCATTATGTATAGAACACGATTTCTTTTGCATGGTCATCACGGTCACGCTTGCAGAAGTCCAGACGTTGAACCCAATTTTCGTTTTCAAGCATAAATCGGCCGATATTGCTGTATTTTCACGTTCGATATATGTACGTACGAAGTTCATCATTTGTCGCTGGCTTGTTTGCATAGATCACTGACTTGACGTAGCCCCACTGGAAATAGTCTAACTGCGTCAAACTACGACCGAGGCGGCCTTGGCAAACTTGGTTTTCAATAAATCGATTGTGATATTCGCTGTGTGGGTTGTGGCGCAGTCCTGTTGGACCCACATATTGCCCAACTCCATATCATCCACTTCGGGCAAAAAATACTCGGTTATCATTGATCGCTAGCGATTCCCATTCACAGTAATGTGACGGTCTTGATCAGCACCAGCAAATTTTAAATTTTACAATTCCCGTTATTTTTTGAACACACCACGTATGTGCCGCATAACTATTACTTCCCCTTCCCCCATTAAAGCCAATAAAAACATTGTCCGATAAACCGAGTAGATATATCGTTATGACTGGCCCTACCATTAGATAATTTTGATGGCATGCTTTCTCGCTACATTTATTAAACGTTATTTACTCAGAATATTGGTTTATGAGATTCTCAAAGTTTTTTTTGTCTGTTCATAAAGGGGCTTAAACGTTTTTCTAACATTTTGAGATTGTTTATCAAATATACCTCTTTGCTGGAGTCGTTAACAGGTTCCCAAAATCTTTCATCTAATATCCCATAAAGCCATATTCCTCTAATATCCCAAGGCCATAAGGAGGAGCAAACCTGAGCAAAACGTATGGAGACTTTTACAATATTTCAGAATCATAATACAGTGAAACTTCCATAACTCGAACTTCTTGCCAAATTCCATACAAATTTCCTTCCCTAACTCGAATTTCTATAACTCGAAGTTCTCCATAACTCGAACTCTTGAAGTGACAATAGAAGGCAACTTTCATACAAATTTCCTTCCATAAATCGAACTTTTTGGTCAGGGCATAATACAAAATTTAAAATTTTACTATCGAGGCCGAACTTTAAAAGAGTCCCTCTATATCGTACGGAGGTGATATGATAATACACTATAATACACTTATAAATCATCTAACAAATGCAAGGGATACAGACGTCAAGAGCCAAACAACTCTCTGTCTAACTCCAAGTTTTTTTTGTGGAATATGGTGATTCGAGTTAGAGAAGTTCCACTGTATTTTCGAAATAGTCTAATTTTTAACTTCGTGACTGCGAATTGATCTGTTAAATCGTAGTAAGCGAAGATTGGATGCTTGATATGGGTTAATCAATTCTAGAGTTTGATTAAGTATCTGCTTTTGTAGTTTATCTCCCTAATATTGTGAATACTATAACTTCTTAAACGAGCATAATTTCTTTCCTTTTAACCACCGTCACTCTCTCAATAGACAACCATCCTAAGCTTAGTGCAAAAATAGGGATAAATCGTTTGTTTTTTTTAATATTTTTGATTGCTTTATTTTTTTTTTCTTAACAGTATGTATTTTTTCAACATATTTTAATCGTTTTTCACACTATATATAGCTTAAGTATATACATACTATAGTATACGCTGATAAATCAATATTACATTTTAAATGCTGCTTTTCGTTGCTTAAAATTATTTACTAGTCTAAGTTTTAAAGATAAATAAGTAGTACTTCCGACTAGATGCTGTTGAGGAATATTTACAATGAATCGCAATGAACTTAGATTAATGTTTTTTCTTTTTATTTTAATTTTTAATAATATTTTTTCCTTTTTAATTTTTTATACAAAATTTTATTGAATAACTAAACTGTAAGTTTTCTTTGAAAACTAGTTTATTTTTTATATAAAAAATATCGATAAGCTTATATTTATTATACTGTAAATAGGTATTTGATTAAAAATAGTTACAATATTACATATTGCATAGAGCTCAGCTAAGTTAAAAGTCCGAAGTACAGTTTAAATACGCATCAGTTGCAGATTCAGATACAAATCTGTTAGATGGTGGGAAAATTGTTGAATTTAAAAGGCCTAAATTTAATACAATTTAAGAAAGTGTAACCAAGCAGACAAAAAAGGCGTAAATTTATGTGTGTTCGAATGGACAAAGTCGTGAACGGCTGTGAAAAGGCTTTTAAAGTATTCAATTGAACAATTTTAAAAATTAAGATTTTTGAAAATTTGCTGGCAGTACACGTTATGCTTCTGGCGAATGATCTTCTCAACTCTAAAATTTATTTATTACTATTGTATTGTCTTCTTATTAAAACCATTTTTGCTGCAAAGGTGTCGATCTCTTTGATTTCTCTCTCCATAAAGCTAATTGCTAGCCATGCTGCAGGAGTGCCGTTTAAAAAAATATAATAATTAACTTGGAGAACTGGCAACTCCACTTTTAAATATGTAATACAGCTGCGCTAGTAGCGATTGTCGGTTTGGCACCAGTCTCCGTGGTCGAGTTGCTGGTCGTGGCTACGGTGTTCACCGACTGTTGCGCTTGTTGCTCCTTACACTGCTCCATATTGACAATGACACAATCGTAGGGCGGCGGTGGAATCTCATGCTTCACCACAGTATCATAACTGGGCGGCAGGTTATCCATAATGCGCAGTATATCATTCTGTGTGTTGATCTGTACAAAGTGAAGAGAGAGAGAGAAAATTGTGTATAAAAAATTGCTCTCATTACAAAAAAATATATTAGACAAGCAGAAATTTTCCGGTTACTCACATGTGGTATACCGCGTCCATCCGTGCGATTGCCCAACTCATCGATCGGTCCCGTCCAACAGCAGACGCTCAAGCGATGCGTCACATAACCGATAATGATCATGATCACCGTTAGTAGACCCACACCCAGTACGAATACCAACCACGGACTATTGGTCATATTCTGTAAATTCTTCTCCAATTGCAGTGCGAAAAGTATCAATACTGGCACTGCAACAACACCAACTAGTATATCAACAATATGGCGGCGATCGTTATTGCCATTGGCCAGATCATTGTTGTTGCTATTGATCATGTTGCCCAAGCTGGTGGTGGAGCGCACCGTATTGATGCTGTGTGCGTGCAAAGCCATTCTGGAAAGGGAGGAAAATAAAATAAATGGAGATTAATATATTGATAATAAAAAATAAAATATTATAATTAAAATTGGGAATAGATCCAAAAAAAGTTAAATATTATTATTCAATTATAGATGTTATATTCTTTAAAATATTATCAGTATGAACGCATCATATCTACAAAAGCTTATAAGCTATGTTTGTAGGAGGTCCATTACTTTCTTAAACCATTTTTTTCTAATAAATTACTTTAGTAATCTGTATCTCGCGCTGTAAAGCGGTTTTCAATAGGATGCTACAAAAGTAGACCGATAGAGACAGCGAAGGACGCCATATTCTTCCCGCTCTTTTTACATTTCTCTTCAGTAAGGTTTACCATCATGTCATGGAAAGATACACCATCCAACAACGAGTCGAAATTATTAAAATTTACAACGAAATTCGGAGTCAGTCGCCTCAACTTTACGAGCGCTACGTTCAATTTATGTTCGTCATAATCGTACTGTCCGATCAACAAACGTCTAGTGGAAAAATTTGAATCCACAGGCACAGTACAAATTGTTCTAGTGTCAATGAGTCAAAGAAGTGTCTGTTGTGTCGAGAATATTGCTGCCGCTAGCGCATCAATTGGTGAAGACCCAAATCAGTCCCTCACACGTCGTTCTCAAGTATTCGACATCTCTGTGACCTCGTTGTGGTACATTTTGGCCTACATCCTTACAAGATCAAATTGAAGCAAGAACTGAAACCGCTTGACCACCAGAGTCGTCTTATATTTGTGAATTGGGCTGAGCAACAACTTGAAAATGATCCGGATTTTCATCAAAAATTCATCTTCAGCGATGAGGCTCATTTCTGACAGAATGGCTTCGTCAATATGCAAAATATGCGTTATTGGCAAGCAATCCACATAGACTATTTCATATGAGTACGGGTTGGTGCGGTTTATGGGCTGGAGGCGTCATTCATTCTTCCGTGATTATCAAGACCGACCCGTTACTGTGAATGGGAATCGCTACCACTCAATGATAACGGAATATTTTTTGCCCGAAGTGGATGATATGGACTTGGACAATATGTGGGTCCAACAGGACGGCGACACAACCAACACAGTGAATGTCACAATCGATTTATTATAAATCAAATTTGGTAAACGAGTCAATTGGCCACCGCCAGTACATAGTCGTGCGATTTGACGCCGTTAGACTATTTCATGTGGGCTACGTCAAGTCTATGATCTATGCCAACAAGCCAGCGACGATTGATGAAATTCGTACGAATATCGAACGTGAAATTACAGCAGTATTGGCCGATTTATGCTTAAAAACCTTCGAAAATTGGGTTCAGCGTCTGGACTTCTGCAAGCATGCCCGTGCTAAGATTTCCTACTAAAAAAATTTCTTAGATAATTTTGAGATTGCTTGACTCAGCATTTTTTGCGCACGCGTCAATAAAGGTCGCCCGGAAATATAAGAGATACGCCACGTTTTATGGTTTTTCCTCGTTAAAAGCGAACACAGACGACTAAAAATGTGAATGATATCACCTATATATCCAATATATAAAAATGAGATTTTTGAGGTTATGTGAATTTTATACGACTTATCAACGATTTCCATCACACCCACTTCTTAACACTCAATAGTGCTTTTGAATTGCATTTCTATTACTCATACAATTTACATGCCTTTTATAAAATTTATAATAAGCACATTACACTCAACCAGTTATATTTAGTAATATTTAGTATGATAATTATAATTGAGTACTCATTGATATTTTATATAATAATTTTCAGTAAAAATAAATAACCAACTTGGGTGCTTACTTTCCCACTGCTATTAGCACGTTTTATTGACACTTTTTCAGCTTTAATGCATATTATTAATTTTGCATGGCGTTGAGTGCTTACTACTCGTGCCTATTCTAGTTGTTGTTGCATTGTTTTTCAATCCTTTTTTCTTTTATTTATATTTTTGTACTTTTATCAAATGACTTGGCACTTGAGCGTTTGTTTTTCGCTGCATTACATTTTTATCTGCTAAAAACAATCAACTTATTTATTTACGGCAAAAAACCAACTTTAATATGCAGTTAGTATTGCGCGAAGTCGCGTATTTGTCTAACCTTATCTATGAGCATGGGTACTTAAGGTTACTTATACGCCATAGTGTCACATATATTTTACTACTTTTCCAGCATTAAGCTTATTTGCTATTTTCTCCTTACGTAGTATGTTGTTGTTTTTATCATAGCAGCACTTAAAAGTTGTAAATATGTTGACAAATTATTTTATATATTTTTTCTCAATAAATTTTTGTTTTCTTTGAGTAGAGTACTTGAAAGCATTGCACTTGAAATCCTAAGCATCTGCTAATCCGCACACGTGGCATTGTAAAGTTTGTAAATATTTTCCCTAACTTAATTGCTTGTAATTCTAATATTCTACGTATTAATATTACAAGGTTGTGTATTCTCATATTACATAGCTATTTATAAAGATATAATATATTGCATAAATCTGAGAGATCAGTTTGGTATTAGCTAAAAGTAGTTGCTTAATCCGCATGCTGTAAATTTCAAAGTGTTTTAACTCTAATGGAGTCAGTAATACAAGTTAGTAGTCATTTAAATGCGTCGCTTTCAAGAGTCTATATAAATTCTAAGCAATTTATCGACGCATTTTCCAATAGTCAACTACCATGTATGGGTTCTAATATCTCTCAAAATTTTTTAACAGTTCTTCTAGTGAAAGATTAACTTTCTTATTACTTTAAGTTCTTGAAAACAAATAAACTAAGTCTCCTCCAGACTTCGAGGAAACAACAGATAATCACTAGTTCAGAAACACTGGCTTTGACCGCATTCATCTCATAGTAGATTACGAAAAGGACTATCCGGCAATTAACTAAATAAACAAAACAACACAAAAATCCACATTAAACAGTGCTAATTGAATGCAAATTCAAGTCATTCACCTTTGCTTTAATTGCAATTAACAGGTATTTAAGTCAATTGTTCGATATGAAAAATAACTGCGAGACAGCGCCAACACCTACACACAAACACATGTGAAGCGCTTTTTTTGCAATTTGCGTGAGAATTGTTATTTTGCGAAAATAATCCGATAAACAATCATCAAGTGTAAACAGTCAACATTTGTGCATATAAAGGGTGATTTTTTAAGAGCTTGATAACTTTTTTTAAAAAAAAAAACGCATAAAATTTGCAAAATCTCATCGGTTCTTTATTTGAAACGTTAGATTGGTTCATGACATTTACTTTTTGAAGATAATTTCATTTAAATATTGACCGCGGCTGCGTCTTAGGTGGTCCATTCGGAAAGTCCAATTTTGGGCAACTTTTTCGAGCATTTCGGCCGGAATAGCCCGAATTTCTTCGGAAATGTTGTCTTCCAAAGCTGGAATAGTTGCTGGCTTATTTCTGTAGACTTTAGACTTGATGTAGCCCCACAAAAAATAGTCTAAAGGCGTTAAATCGCATGATCTTGGTGGCCAACTTACGGGTCCATTTCTTGAGATGAATTGTTCTCCGAAGTTTTCCCTCAAAATGGCCATAGAATCGGCATGTAGCGCCATCTTGTTGAAACCACATGTCAACCAAGTTCAGTTCTTCCATTTTTGGCAACAAAAAGTTTGTTAGCATCGAACGATAGCGATCGCCATTCACCGTAACGTTGCGTCCAACAGCATCTTTGAAAAAATACGGTCCAATGATTCCACCAGCGTACAAACCACACCAAACAGTGCATTTTTCGGGATGCATGGGCAGTTCTTGAACGGCTTCTGGTTGCTCTTCACCCCAAATGCGGCAATTTTGCTTATTTACGTAGCCATTCAACCAGAAATGAGCCTCATCGCTGAACAAAATTTGTCGATAAAAAAATTTCGAACCGAACACTGATTTTGGTAATAAAATTCAATGATTTGCAAGCGTTGCTCGTTAGTAAGTCTATTCATGATGAAATGTCAAAGCATACTGAGCATCTTTCTCTTTGACACCATGTCTGAAATCCCACGTGATCTGTCAAATACTAATGCATGAAAATCTTAACCTCAAAAAAATCACCCGTTACATATACTATATTTGTAGGCATATACTCGCGCATTTGCATATATATTGATGCAGCTGCAGTTGATGCACACAATGTTGTTGTGTCAACGAAGGTCTGGCATTTGCATTTCTCACATTTCACCTTGTAGTCGAAAGGCATTTGAAAATAATTTCATTTGTTTGAACATTTTTTGTATTAAATGATAAATATTTGATATTCACAGTTGCATTTTTAATGTATATGCTTATTTGAGTGGGTGTGGTAACCCAGTAAATAACATTTATATACGAGTATTAGGCTGGCAAATATCTCTCTTCCGCTTTTTTTTGCTTATTAATGCTTTATAAAAAGTGTTACAGTGATCGGATTTAGTTCAAATATGCGCCGTTTCGTTCGATAATCTGTTTCCATCTAGACAACTTCATAATACCCCATCGTAGAAGCCCCCCTCAAGAACTCGGACAGCCACTTTTCGCAAGCCTCTCCTTGAGTTCAACTTTACACCACCAAGGGCGTTCGTCATGGACAGGAACAGGTGGTAATCACTTGGCGCTATGTCCGGGCTATATGGTGGATGCGATAAAACCTCCCATCCGAGCTCCCGTAGCTTTTGACGAGTCATCAACGAAGTGTGTGGTCTGGCGTTGTGCTGATGGAACACTACACCCTTCCTGTTGGCCAATTCTGGACGCTTCAGGTCGATCGCCTGCTTCAAGCGGTTCAGTTTTTCGCAGTACTTGGTAGAATTAAGCGTCTGGCCATATGGGAGCAGTTCATAGTGGACGATTCCCTTCCAATCCCACCAAACACACAGCAAAAACCTTCCTGGCCGTGAATACCGGCTTGGCCACTGTTTGGGACGATTCACCGGCCTTCGACCACGACCATTTTCGCTTGATATTGTCGTATGTGATCCATTTTTCATCGCCAGTCACCATCCGCTTCAAAAATGGGTCGATTTCGTTCCGTTTCAGCAGCATATCGCAGGCGTTGATTCAGTCCAGAAGATCTTTTTGCGTCAAATCATGCGGCACTCAATAATGAAGCTTTTTTGTGTATCCTGCCTTCTGCAGATGGTTTAAAATGGTTTAGTGACTGACACCCATCTCTTGAACGATGTCACGAGATACCACATGCCGGTCTAACTCGATGTTTTCCATGATTTGATCGGTATTCGTCGTCACAGGTCTTCCGCCGGCTGGCTTATCCATGTGTCGTTTTCACACGCTCTGTCTCGTTGAAACCATTCCTCCACAGTTCGAAGTGATAGAGTACCATCCCCCAAAACACCATTAATCACACGAAGGGAGATATTTGCCAACCTAATATTTTTTTATTTTTTGGGCAAGCATGTAGCAATTATATTTTTGTTAAAAAAAATGTTTGGTTATGTTTGCTTTTATAGTTTTATTTATCAAATATTTTTCTAAATAAATATTTCTAAGTAAAATATCAAAACAATTTTTTGTGTACTGGGTTGTATGGTGTGTAAACATTTTTAGTAACAATTTGCAGACAAATTCCCAAATAAAAATGATGTCAACGACTTTTTAATTGAAGTATTTAAGAAAAAACATGTTGAATCACGGGAATTCCCGTTTAATTTCTAAAATTAAATTAAACATAATTAAAACCGTGTTCAACCAGACACTTAACGAATTGAGAATTAAGAAAATAATTAATTGTTACTAAATTAGACAAAATATAATATGATTGTCTAAATAATTGTGTTAATCTATTATAATTATTATTTAGTCAACGTTTCGTTTAATTAGTTAAAAAAATCTTTAACAACAAAACGAAAAATAAATCTTTAATGAAAAATTAGAAAATAAAAAAATAAAAATAAAAAATACATTAATTGATCAATTATGTTTTCAACAAGTATGTTGTAAATTGAATCAATTTAATATTAATTGAATTGAAGTTGAATCAATTATTATTAATTGAATTAAAAACATAATTGAATCAATTAATTTTTTATTTTTTTATTTTTTCGATTTTCTAAGTAAGTTAAGTAATTTTCAGCAAATTACATAATTACAACTAAATTCATGAAACAACTATGCCAAGTTATTGCTATAGTTGGCAAAGTATTTGCTTGAAATACCCTTAACCACAAAAATAAATATAAATAAATAAAAATTGCACAATTAAAACATCATAAATATAAAACTCTCATGTAACATAATTGAGTTACCACATAAATATAAAACTCTCTTGTAATATCATTAAGTTACCACATTCATTTTCAAATTATGTTTATTTGAGTGTTCTAAACTTTAAAGTTATTATCTCCATAAACTTCATAAAATACCCAAGTTACCTCCCCTGGACCTCACCACAGTCAAAACATTTGTTTATCAGCTAATTGCTTGAACTAAATTGAGTTTGTGTATATGAATACTAAACATGGTGTTAAGAAAATTTACAACTTAATCACCACTGTTATGTCAGTTAGGTACTTAAAGATAACACTAATGTTTTTCCTAGAGCAAAAGAAGAAAAAAATGTGGAGCAGGAACGAGAGGATTTCTCACAGTGTACATTTTCTATTATAGACTAAGCAATGGTGAGAGAGTGTTATTTAATTGTCATTTTGTGAAATTAATTGGGTTCTTCTAGGGCATCAAAATAGTGGTCTCATATAAGGAGAGCTAAGTAAAGGGTCTTAGCTTTTTTTGTTAAAATTTAAAGACAACTGATTATTTGCTCGGTGTACTAAATTTCAAATGTATGAAAATATCTATAAAATCAAATAGTATTAATCGTAATATACTGCTTAAACACGGTTGTCAAGGTCAAGAATTTGATATTCGACAATGTGCATGACTCGGCCTACTTTTAGATCAAATCTTTATATCATATCAATAACTATTCGACCAATTTGAACTAAATTCGGCACATAAGATCATCTTGACATCCCTATATTACAGTTGTATACGGTTACAATGGTTGATAGAAGATTATACCTTTCCAAATCCTATCTTGTGAAGCTCCCGACTTGTTGTTGGCTTGATACCTAAAGGATCGGTCAACTTTGAAGATGTCTTAATGAAAATAAGTGTATATCTTTCTCTGATAATAATCTGATACGGTTTTAAAATTGTATAGCATCGTTTAAGTAATTCCCCTAGACCCCATATTCCTAATATAATGATTTACAAGTTTCCGATTCTCTTTAAACCGTATATATCGGTTAATGTATATGAAAAGTGGTTTCACTGTTCTCGTAATCATATTACGCAACCAGTACATGCTGACATTACATTTCATTAGGATTAAGGTGGTTTTTCAAGTTAACTCTTTCAGTCACGCTTTTAGATTAAGAATATGTTGAATGTTTCGATTATTGTTTTGGCATTGTCTACAGCTGAAATATCACTGAAAGTATGAAAAAAAAATCTACGTATGAAGGTTTTCGAGGTATGAGGTGGTTAGTGGCACTAACCACCGTGACTATTGATAGAAACAAAACAATTATGAGTTACTTATATTGTTTATTAATATTAAATGATATAATGAAATTCTCCGGAATGAAACTAAGGTAAATTTGTTTTTTTTTATGAAAATCTGAAAAACAAGCTTTTCCCTTGCGTAGACAAAGAGGCACTTTGCATGTACTCCACTGCCATACAGCAGGTCTGTTTGAGTTTACAGTGTTAGACTTTGTAGATTCAGGATTCCGAAGTACTAAGTTAGACAGAGGGATGTCATCATCGGAATTAAAGTTGTCATAATCAGTCATTTGAACTTCTCCAAACGAATCGCCTAACACCAGCGGATTTGGCTGATCTTCTGTATCCTCATCGCTGCAAATACTTTCGCTATCTGAAGGAGTATCTTCAAACAAGTATTTTTCGATTTGTCTATTATTTAGCTTACGCGACATACTGAAATAAATATAAAAATGCATGAATACTTACATGTCTAACTCATATGTAGATTAAACCTCTAAACCTGCAACAGTCACGGTGGTTAGTTTACTAACCACTATATTTTCGTCGTCAATACACATTGAAAATAAAAAATTAATGATAGTTTCATACACATACATATGAAATAAATATAGGAGAATAAGTTGAATACAAAACATTAAAGAAAAACGTTACTTACACACTTCACAGATATTTTTTATCAAACACAAGAAAAAATGTACGTTAGCGCAATTTTCAAATGAAAACAAATGAACTGTCATTCATCGAATATGGCGCTATGCGGTCGCACCTTATCAAAAAAGGTACAAACATTCATGATAATTAACGCGATTGCCGATAGATGGCGTGGATTTTAATATAAAAAATCGGAAAGAGGTGGTTATTGACACTAACCACCACGACTGAAAGAGTTAAACCTTTTGTAACAGCGATCTCTGAAGAACAATGTATCTCTCGGGTTATCTTGGAAACAATATATCTCAATTGGATATCTTTCATTTGTGTAATCTTTCCTATATTTTCTGATACCACTTCTAACAGAATGTTGAGTGAATTAAATTTTTCGAAATTTTTTTGTATACCCTATCAACATGTTTCTTATATAACTCTGTTGTCGTAGTTCATACCTGGTCTCAAATGCTGTGGTCAGCAGATCGGCGGGCAAACTAATACGCATCTTGAAGCGTTTATTTTACGCGGTTACTGTTGTGGTTTGGTATATTACCGGTGTGTTTGTATATAGTAGATAGTAGTATTAATTGATCTCGTTCATACAGTTAAGTTAGCTTTGTTATTGCTTTATGAGCAATATCAGGTACTTCCTCTCGCGTGGTGTAATGCAATATGTTTATATAATATATTTAAATATTTATTTGTTTTTGCTTTTATTTGAGCAGTGACTTTAATTTGACATTTAACTTAAAGCTTATATGGTGTTGTTGTTTTAGTTTAAATTAAAAATATTTATTTGATATTTTTAGTAGACAAATTCGAGCTATTGTATTATCTTTCTTAAGTACCTTTAACACTTTTCGCACAATTTATATTTATATTTGAGCAAAAATATTTTGCATTTCATTTTCATAGGATAAACTTTTAAGTTTTGATTTTTTTTCAACACTATTTTGTTCGAGATCACTTTATGTTCGAATTTTATTATTTATTTTAAAACATTAAAGTTGATTATCTAACTTGCATGCATGTACTTTCATTATATTTTTACACCTTGCTCAGCCTCGAAATGCTTTTTCAAAATCACTTAAAACATCAAATATGTAAATTACATGCAAATTTCACACTTCGAAAAAAAAGGAAAAAATAAAAATCGCAGTTAACGTGTGTTTATCGCGTTTACTGAACTGCTCGACAGCAGCTCTCTTGGCCAACTGAGCTGAGCCGCTTTAGGGGTAGATTTTAGTACAATTCGCAAGGTGGCGAGATCAACGCTCAGCGCAAAATGTTAATCATACGCCAGGTACGCACGCACCAGTAATTTTATTGTCGGGGAAAAAAGCTGACTCAATGTGTTTAGGCTTATCAGCCGCGTGTTTTGTTTTATTTTTTTTGCGCCATAATAACTTTAATTAAATAGTTCACAAGATAAGTTGTACAAATCTGGAATGCGCAGAATTTGTTTTTATTGTTTTTGTGATTTCATTTTATGACAAGGAAAAATATTAGCATAATTACTTAGCATTGCGTCTTAGCTGATTTGCTACACTGAAGGCAGCTAGTGTGTTGATAAAAGACGCTTATCAGTTAGTAAGAGGATTTATGATGGATGTGCTTGTTTCTGTGTGTGTGTATGTATGCATGTATGTGTGCAAAGAATTCACGTGAGCTGTCAACAGCTGTTAAACTAGTTTAGTTTAGTTTTATTGTTGTTGTTGTGGTTCATAGTGTAGCGTGTAGCAATAATAATAGCAATGGCACAATCAACTCATTACGTCTACTTGAAGAAGCTGCCTTCTTCACAGCATCTGTGTTTGTGTGTGTATCACACGAAGACATTAGGGTTGTACAAATGTGTGTGAGAAAAAGTAAAATTCATAATTTAAAATATTTTTATCTAAAAACTGAGTCTTTAATTATTTTTGCTGTCGTTAATGAAATTTAATTTAAATTTATTATATTCAAAAAATAAAATAAAAATAAAAAATAGTTAATGATATGTTAATTTTTTAATTTGATTTCACATGTTTGACGTTCCGACAGTCTCTCAATTAAGATTTAACAGCGTAAACACGTGTTTGTTTGTCATAAATAACACAATAGGAAAATAGAATAAATATAAGTTATTATTTCGCATAAATTAAAGATTTGTTATGTGAATTTTTTTAAATTTAGTACTTAATTAACATAATTAATAAATTGGAGAAGTATAAATACCTGAGTCACGTGCTTAAGCACGTTTTTCTCAAAATTACGTTTCGCTAAAACTCGAGAACGGTTGTTCCGATTTGGCTAATATTAGTCTTGAAATGTTCGTGGAGGTCTAAGGAAGCCTTGAAAGGTGAATTTTGGAATAATTGCCGTGAAAAACTTAAAAACAGCCTTTGTTATATAAAATTTTGTGCGTATTTGTAGCTAAAAATTCATTTTTAAAGTGTATAGTTTTGAATTTGGATTTTTTTGTTTTATTAAATAGTGAAACATGTTTAAAATATTATCCAAAAATATGAAATCAATCCGAATAAAATTCTAAGAAAAATACTCTCTGGAAGTTCCATCCATCAGGTGACGTCAGTAGAATATAAAACGCGTTTATCTCAAAACTCAATTTTTCAAGTCGGTGGACACGATTTTTCGAAAAGTTCTGAAGCGATTTTGTTAAAATTTTGACCAGATTTTTGGAATAACATTATCTAATTAATGAATAAAGTATTTTTTATATCTTAATTACAACTATTTTTTCGAAGCAATACATGTCAGAAATTTTACCGAAAAAGTGAGTTTTTTTGTTGAAAATCTGTCAAAAATACAAATTTTAATAATTTTTTATCCTTCTTTCATTATTTACTATCGAAATACTTTAAATTTATTGGTTTTAAAATTTCACAAAATACTGTTTAGGTGTGCCCCAGTGTGAAATTTCAAAAATATCGATTTTTTGTTTTTTCCATATTTCGGTAGATTACACCTTTAAAAATTACATATTAAAATTTCAAATCGATATCTCAAATAGTTTTTGAGTTATAGCAATTTAAAGAGCAGCCGCTCGGTTACAGTGAAAACGATCATTTTATCTTTAAACTCGTTTTTCTCGAAACAGCATTTTCCGAATTTGCTGCAGTGATTACACAAAAACAAATGATCCGATCACTATCGAATTTTTTTTTACATGTTCTATATATGTGACCTGGTCTACGGAAAGGGGGCTTAGGTGTCAAAAAATCAATTTTCACTTTTTAGTTGTCGAGAAACTGATGAAACTAGTTGTTTATTTTTAACAGCTGTTTCCCAGAAAACTAGTTTTCGCACTTTAGCTCCCTTTTCGTAGACCAGGTCACATATAGTTTTCCGTACAATGACCTATCGATTTTTGATCTGATCAAAAAATCGAATTTTGGCAGGCCAAAAACGACCAAAATTTTGTGTAAAATTCGACTATTTTTTTTTAAACGCCGCCATATTGTCAATTTTTGATTTTTCCTTTTTATCGTAGGTCATTGTACAGACAATATTATCTAGTTTAAGGAGATTTTTTTGTTTTTTGATTTTATCCACGGAGAAGGCCGGAATCACTGCAGCAGTGTAGGACCTTTTTTTTGCGCCCTTGGAGATCGACTATAACTTAAAAATATTTAATTTTTTTCTTCAAAATTGTCACTGTATATTCGTGAAACATGTATAAATAATTGATAAAGTATTTATTTTAATAAAAATTCCCAAAAATCACCTTTTTTTAGGCCATTACACTAGGTGTGCCCCTTAAATATGAATCTTTGATATGCTAAATTGATTAAATGAAATATGTGATTGTATAGTTTTAGAAAAAAATGTAAAAATACTCTTGTTTTAAGCCTCTGAAACCCACCACACCCTTTCAGTTCAACATTTTTTTATAATTTGGATGTAAGAATTCCAATACATTTCTTGAACTTTTTAAAGGTAAAACATTCTATAAGTTAAATCATCAAAATATTTTTTTCCGACAGCGAAATCCTAAAATAACAATAAATTTACAGCCCAACAACTGTAATGTCGTAATTTTTTTTTTAATTTTAAGAAATATTTTTTTTTTTAAATAAAAAATCTCCAAAACATAAGAACCACCCTAATAATTGCAAATGTATCTATTCAGTACATACTCATATACATACAATGTGTGCATGTAGGTTCACCCATAAACGCTTTGAATAGTGCACTTGTACTCGTCACGAGTGCGCTAGCGTCCAATTGTCGCCTTTATTGCTATTATTATGCTGTTTGTATGCATGAGTAAGTAAGCAAGTGTGTGTATGAGTTTATTTATATTGCCACCAAATATCACTTCAATTGATTGACATTATTAATGTGTTTGTTTTTTGTAAATATTTTCCCAACTTTTGCGCTCATTGTTGTTGCTATTGTTTGTGTGTGCCGCCTGATCAGCGCAGCCGGGCGTCTGATAACAGTAAAGGTCATGAGATTATCATTTGTTGTTGTAGCGACTAACACTAATCGCTTGGCGAATGCGTGCAATAGTTGCAAAAGAGATTTGCACTGGCTTACTTGTGTACTTAGAGGTGACTAATTGTTATCATCGATTTAGTTGATAATTTATTCACATTATATGAAACTTTATGCTTATTTATATTGGTGACTGTCTATGCAGTGAGTATTTACACGTTTTCTTAAACTTAATTACTTTTGTTTTTGCTCAAAGCTTTCGCTTTTCAAATCATGCTTTTCTTATCAGAAAACAAATCGAATGTTTGTGTAAGAATTGGGTGAAGGTGAGATGTCGTGTAAAATTGGTGATATACTGTAGTCACATGTTTTCAAAATTGTATAAAAAATATAAACACGTGTTTTTTTTTACGAAATGGAAGCAAAAAGTCAATAGAACAACAAAATTAACAGCAATGCGGTGCTTTAAACAAGTAACAACATTAAGACCTACTAAATTCTTCTACTAAACACATTTTCCTTATTATTCAATAGCATGCTTGTAGTAATGAGTTATAACGAGTTTTATGTCATATTTATCTATTAATTGGTCATGCTTAATTTGTTACCTTCTAAATTCGTTTCGCACACATATGTGGATATGTATGTATTTGTTTACTTATAATTATTTACTGTAAGTAATTAACGTTTCCACTTGAATTGATTTAATTCCGACGTTAATTAGATGCGTTTTAATTATTTTACAAATTAGCATTGCCGCGTTGACTCTGACTCAGTGGAGAGTGTGAAAAAGCGTGGCAATAAAAGTATATATCTACTTTACATATATGTATGTATGTATAATACAAATATACTTAATTAGTGTTAATCACCGGCAGCACTTATAGAAAGTCGTGAGAACTGTGTTTATTGCTTGATTATGCGAATGGGAAGCTATCAAGTTAAATGGTGAAGAAACAGTTGTACACAAATTGAGAAAAGCAAAAACATTTTTTTTTCAGTGTAACGGATTTTTTTTTTAGAATTTGGAGCAGAAACTGTTTTTATTATAGTTGCACTTCCCTAACTCGAATCACCATCATCCACAAAAAACTTCGAGTTATGGAAGGTAATTTGTATGAAATTTGACTTATTTTATTTTTATTTGAACTTAAACTTAAATTTAATACTCGCTTTAATATTATTATTATGGAAAATTCTAACTCGATTTATTCACTAAAAAACTTGAATTGGGACTATAATATCAATTCTCGGTCAAATATACCCTATGCCAATGCCAGGGGGTTAAACTATTCCAGTATATAAATATGTATAGGGAATTAAGGGGGTCATCCCATGGGCTCAAAAAAAAATATTTTTTTATTATGAATTGCTTTCTTAACATGTCAAGAATACGGTAGTAAAGTGATTTTCAGAAATTCGAATGACTTGAAATCTGTTGAAATCTGAAGAGCAAAGTAGGGACACTAGTGAGCGTAGATCTCGGCGTGAAAATTCTGAGATACGATTCCGAACAGATAATAGATACCATGCAGCATAGAACTAGGCGACAAAATCTCGAAATTAAATCAGAAGAGCAGAATAGAAACACTAGGAAGCATAGACTTTGACGTCAAAACCGACTATTCGTTTAGTTGAACAGTTTCATAATACTGAAATGCACCGAGAACTTCGTGCAAGAGATTCTGAGTATAGGATGTAGGAAGGTTTTAGAGAAATGCAGCGTCGACAATTTATTAGGAGGCCTGCTAGGGATGAAATTGTGAATCGAAAGACGTCATCGACAAAGACATATTCGCCTTCATAGAGAAAATATTGCCAATAGGCAAATTGAAAATGAAAGGCAGTCTGAACGAATTAGATTAACGAGGTTTTTTTTTTAAATTTCTACCAAACGTCAATTTTTGGTATATTCATCGTAGTGCATTCCATCATTTAAGCTTACAGATTAAAACAGCGCTAATTATTTTTTTTCCGATAAGCCAATCAGCTGGAATCGTGGAGGAAGTGCGAGCACATTTTTTCGAGGCGGGGGTGTTCAGAATGTTGTAACTCATGTTCTACACAATATTTTAGATTGAAATGTATATTTATATGTTTAGATAGATTAAATAGATTTAATGCACGATCTATTTACTGGTGGTAGAAAAAAATTTTAACTAAACACTAGAAATGGAATGACCCCCTTAAGAGTTTGGTTTTAAACATCCCATTTTCGTTAAAATGATAATATTTTTCTTATGGAATTCACTTTTTTTCAAATTACTCCAATGCTCTCAGTATCCTACTGTCATTAACTGTCTTCGATTCGCCATTTCTCTGAGCGACACTCTCTTTTTACTCGACTACTCTCCAACGCTTGTCTCATCAAAGGCACCTAATAATAAATAATACAAAATTCCAATGGTTTCAGGCTTCTCCTATGAGTTCTATTTTTGCACGCAAACATTTCGTAAAACTCTAATCAAACTGTATAGATAGCGCAAACTTGATTAACATTCATTTTTACCGGCAACAAGCAGCATTTAGCACTTGTTGGCAAATATTTGATTATTTTATTAAACATTAGCATTCATTATTATATTTGTCTTAAATATTCACACGTTAATGGCAGCACTGTTGATTTTAAACGCGATTACGCTGTGTTGTGTTGTGCTATAAACTTGTTAATATTGCAAACGGTGTAATTGAACTTGAACGAACGGTTTATTGCGTTGTTTTGCATTTTATCTCATTTTTTTCTTCTATATTATATTCTTATCTTATTTATGCCGAACTGTTTCTAAATTACTACTCGATTACTCACTCACAAGAACCACAGGCAAATAAATAAATAAATAAATAAATATTTCTTTGTAGGAAAAAAAAGCAAAAAATAAATATCCGGCACATTCACCTGCTGCCGTTGAATGGGTTTGAGTATGCACAGTACCAAAAAGTTTTTGCGGTTTAAAGATCACTGATCGTTTTATTGGTAAACCAAATTATGGCTTGTCTATTTGGTTGCTGCTGGAGCGATGGTAATTAGCACACTCTTTCACCAACTGTTAAATGTTTATTGCTATGATTAATAGCGAACGTTTAGTCAATAGAATTTTTAGTACATTTATTTTAGAACAAATCATGATCTAATATTTAGTATTTGTTGTGCACTGGGTTGCTGATCGCTGATCGCTGATCTTTGATCATATATTCTATTTTTTAATTATAATTCTCACGCTTTCAATACACTATTTCTCACTACAGCTCAGCTCAGCAGCTTAACAAAGCATTAATTCTAATTTGTTTTTTATTTTTTTATTTTTAATTTTTTTTAGATTTGATCGATGCTCAAGATCGCCATACATTTCGCAATGATTTCACTGATTTTTTGTTCTACACACACATACACATTTCTGGGCGTTAGTCTTTCGAGACACTTGCGCTGAATCTAACACCAAAAAACCACAGTCAGAATTAAACCGTATCATACAAATGTGTTCGAACAACTGACAATACGGATTTAATGGCTAACAAATGCGAATAAAATTGCTGAACTTCATAGCAACAGTAACAACGAAAAAATAATTCAGTAAAACTGGGCAGCACTCCTTTCGTATAGGAGAGAATGGCAGTAGCTTGAGATATCGCAAAAAAAAATTAAAAAATATAAAAAAATAAAAAAATATGAAAAAATGAAATAAGAAATAAAATAAAAAAAGAAATGCCATAAAACAGTATGAAACAAAACAGAAAAGTAAAAAGTTACTAACCGAAATGCAAACCAACAGAAAAATTAAAAAAAAAATTTACAAGCAATATGGAGAACCTGGACACACTTCTGCTTAAATGTGCATATATATGTTTAAATGTACAGATATATATATATATTAACTGGCATATCACATATTTCGCAGACGTCGCAAATAATGTCGCAATGGTCGACAAAAAAACACGTACATTGCTTTGAGTACCTTACAGCAAAGGTTCGAGAAGTGAGAGGGCGTCACTGTGATTAAAAGCACACAATTAACCGATAAGCCAAGCAAATTCTCATGAACCCCGAAAAAATGAGAAGAAAAATGTAACAACAAATTTCATCAGCTGCTTATGAGACACCGATTCAGTAACCAGTTTAGTAACCAGTTCGCTAACCACTCCAACTCCAACCAATCAACCGCACAGTGCTGCACAAAAGTAAGTCACATAGAATTAACTGTATTTAATTACACTTTACGCAAACAACAATGCATTTGTTTATTCTAGATATCACACTTACACACACACACATACCAAAAGCATTTTGCTGTGTTGCAAGGTGGCAGCAGCTCAAATATCAGGCCGCAAAAAGCGTAAATTAAACAAACTACAGTTCTACTGAAAGTGCATACAAACATAAAGGCAGCCAAGCGTCATTGGAGCGCACTAAAAAAAAGTGTCAATAACAACAACAAAAAATAGCGTACAAAGGTAAGTGTTTAAAATTTTACTAGCGTTAAAAATAGAAAGAAAAAACTCGTTGCAATTGCATTTCTAGCGCCATTGAAAGGTGAAAGGCTTTCATAAACAAATACATTTGTTGTTTTGTGAAATGCTTTTGCAAACAGCTTGTCACTGCCACGGTAGACACACAAATTCATATCATATATGCACGCTTGTGAAATTGCCGCTTTACTTGTGGAACCATTAACCTCAAATAATACTGACACATCACTGTTGTGTGGGCGATTTGCGTGTGTAGCCGGTGTAAATATTTACGTTAGTCCAATGCAATTTATTTATTTTTGCAATATCTATGGATATAGGAATGCAGTATTTGCTTTAGGAATTATACTTTTAAATTTTTTTACGACACTAATCTTAGTAGAGTTCTTCTAACTGCTATAAATCTTCAACTTTAGAGGATTTAGGATAGATATTTACTATTAAATATTAGCCGTCTTCGATTCGCCAAGCGTTAGAGAGTAGGCAATCGAACAAACTATACCAGATTTTCAAACAAACTGACAGTATTTGCGATATATCCTGACAATTCCTCTCACGCATGCGCAATACTTAACTTTCTTAACTTAGAAGAGACTGTAGAAACCACTCCTATGCGGATGAAAGGCTTTATAAGAAAAGAATGGCGCCTATCAGTCTCGGTTGACGATGTCTCGGGATTTATAACTTTTTGAATTCTTTAATTTCATCAAGACCACTGAGTGGTTCAAAGAGAACATGGTAGTGTGAGTAGCTACTCAGATTTAAGTAGCGTCTATATCTTACGAATTCTTTAAACAATTATAATTTATTTCAAGTTAAAATCAATTAGAAAATACTTAGGTTGTAATTTTTGACAGTAATTTGTCCTTTGAACTGGTCTAAAAAGTGTAAAGTATAACTTGACAGCATTGAATATAGCGCTCATACCACTTTAATGAGATATCCGAATACTCTCTTGTATCGAATTCAACTCAATAACTTTTTTGTTGCTTGTCCATGTATATTTTTTGACAAGACAGCATGGAAAGTTCAAGACCGAGAGACAGCGAATCGAATACAGTTATTATACCAATAATTAGTTTAATCCAATTTTAATTAAACAACTGCAATTATTAATATTTCTTCGTCGAACTTTTAGTACAAATTTTGGGCTCATTTGTACTAAAAGCCACTGTCTGTCAGAAAGTTGTGAAATCGTCTGACTTATACCAAAATACAGGCTTACAAATCTTAAGAATGCAATATGGTTTGCATCTGTCTCGTTTACGTTACTTTTTTACACACCTCCTTAACGTCAGAAAGCTGTAATACTTAAGTGGACTAGCTTGCGCTTGCGCATTTACATAAAATATCGATTTAAATATAACCAGCCAAGTATATTTAATTTCCTTCTAAACTAATTAATATGCCACAGATGGGAAATTTTTCGACGCAGTCAATTTAAATAAAATTTTTGTCTGCGACGAACACACCTTTTAACTGAACGGCTTTAAAAGAAACATGTTACTTCAAGTTCTTGTGCCCAGTAAGCTAACCTCTCAAATTGCACTTGTCATACCGACACTTCGAATATATAAACTTGCGTATAAGTTTGTATTTTCTTCTTATTGCACCTTATTTACCTTCTGTATGGGTTCTTTTTACCATATACTCGTATGATATGATTCATATGTTTCGTTGAAAATGTCTCACAACTACCGACAGTTATTCCAAGTTACCTACAGTCCAAGTCAACCAGTTTTTTATTATTTATTTGTTATTTTTTTCCAGCTAAAAAGTTAATCATTCAACTGGTGGTGATTTTGCTAATCAAATATTATATATGTACATATATTATTCATGAGAGTATATACTTAAGTAGAAATTTTTATTTCTTAATCTCTGAGCTGGAAAATAATATTTATTTACTTTTTTAATTTTTTTAATATAATAAAATCAGAAAATTCTGTTTTGCTCCTTCTTGGCTTCTTCTTTCCAAAATTAATTTATACAAAATATTAAATTGCTCAAAAGAATATAAATATATCTGATTTTCGTTAGCAAGTAATACAATTAAAAGTAGCAAGTAAAAAGTATCGTTAAAGAAAGAAAATATCGATAATTTAAATCTAAAAATATCGATTTTTGAAACAAAGTTTTATGAAACCCATTTTCACGCCTGTCCAAGCTTGCAGCCTAGGTGTTCAATTATACAGTGAAGAACAAATATAAATTATAAGTTCTACTGTCTGCTAACTTAAAACCCCATCTAAGAAAAAACAGTCGCCAATAATAGTTTCTCAAATACTTTTTTTACCTGTTAAAGTTTAAGAATATAAGCATTACCCCCATCTTCTTCTTCAGTATGAGCCCCACTAATTACTGCGCTTTCATAGTTGAGTAACCTCAGAAGAACACCAACAACTAATCTCACAAAATTTTGTGGTTAAGCTTCAGTTAATGTAAGGGGTAGACAAAATCAAAAACAAGTGAAGTTCTGGTTCACAATAATTTTGCAAAAAAAAAAAATCCAAAGTCGGAAAAGAACAATTAGAATGCGAATAGAAATAGGGTAAAAAATATTAAGTACCATAAAAAAATTAGTAAACCTGTTCGTTCTGCATGAAAGCGGGAACAAAAGCTTGTGTTACTAGTTAAGTATCTAGATACATACATATAGTACATAGAATCACAATAATTGACTACAGTTCGCGTAATAACTTCGACAGACAACTGTTGTTGTTGTGCTGTGTCAGATAGAAATCAGTTGGAACGTTGAACTAACAAAGTTACGTTCGGTTTCTCGATTTGTATAACGCATATGAGCGAAATATTCTCAGCTCGAAAGGAAGTTGAAATGTCGGTTTGAGTGTTGGTTGAAAATATTCACGATTTTTGTGATTTGATCTTTATGTGGTTTATTTATTTGAGTTGGAAGTTATTAAATAAAATTATGTTTAACGTGATATCATCACACAATATTCGCTTACAATTTATGACAGGAAAACGGTTTCTTAAATAATTTTAATTTATTTACTTTGGATTAATGTCTTAATTGCTTATAATTTAATTTTTTGCTTAAATATTTCAATTTTATGCTTACATTTTGAGCTAATTAGTGGTATGAAATCAAATTTTATGATTTTTATTCTAAAAATCAAAATAATATTGCGACAAAGCAGCTTTTTTGAAGTTCTAAAATTATTTTGCTCCCACATGTAGGCAATAAATAAGCTTATAACCTAGAAGATTGTTCTCAGATGCTAGTAAGAGGTTAGAAATAATTATGAAATAAATTGATTTTAGACAGGAAACGCTAAATAATCTCAGTTATTTCATTTCCATTTGACAACAGCAGCTGCATAATAGTTAATTCATTGCAATAATTTTCTTTCCAACAATTGTTGCCTACCTTTAGGCGACCAGCAATCGTTTTATCTTAATTATGACTACAAATAAAGTGTGTTCTTTTGTTGATTTAGCGTTTAAAGTCAGCTCCCATGCAAGGCATACCTTTGATTTATATTTTGTGTATTCTTTTTGAAAAAAAAATCTCCACTTAATTTATCTGACGAATGACGACTGCATTTTATAATCCTTCATTATAATTTATTGCAGTCGTCGCTGTTTTGGTGTTATTTGCTATAAAGGTGATGGACTTTCACACCTCAGCTGTTTTCTAGAAGCACAGTCATGTGTTAGCGAATAATATTTATTTAGTTATATGCACATGTTTTTATTATATTTGTTTTGAAAATTTTGCGTACTATTTTTAGTGTGCTTCCAGTGAGATGCAGTATCGCATTAGACTTTAAGCTAATTTACGAAAGATTTGAAAAAATTTGCATTCTTATGAGTACATTTTTGCATATCATCAATGCACTAGTTCACGTGCATATTCAACATTCAATTATCTAGAATTGTCAAGATTTACAACCCTTTCATTGATATTGATATTGAAAATGTCTCAACACGTGGCCGGTCACATTAATTAGGCACGTTCTAATATTGAACTAAATTAGGAACTGGAACAATAACAAAATCGTATTTTTTTTCTCAAGTCATTATATTATTAAGAATTTATTAATAATTAAAAATTTCTCGATTAGTACACATTTTCAAGCTTATCTTGAAATATTCTATTAAAATTTCCATGGAAAGCTTAGTTATAATATTCGTTAGTATATAGTATGTATATAATATGTGATCTTAAATGCCTGAAAACAATTGGTGACTCATTCACTATCACATTTATTCGTAAAAACAAAGCTTTATAAGATTTAAGCTTCCTGCAAGCGGTTGATTGATCTTATAACTAATTGATTTATTAATAGCTTAATTATCTGTTAATTTAATAATTATTTTTTCTAATTAATTAATTAATACATTAATTAAGTCCTCTAAAAATATTAGCTGTCTTCGATTGGCCAATTCTCTAATCGCTAATCTTGTCAAAAAATTACTATGTAAAAATTATAACAAAATTACCAATTTGAATTTGCATACAAGAGTAAGCGGATACATTATTATAGTGGTATAACCGATTTTTTCAGTGCTGCCAAGTTTTGTTTTACACATTTCAGACCAGTTGTTAAAAATTAAAATTCAAAGATTCATTTATTGGTTTTAAAAACTTAAGATTTTAAATGAATTATAATTGTTCCCTAACTTCCTTACGAGTTACGGAAGGTAATTTGTATGAAATTTGACTTCTACTGCCAATTCAAGAGTTCGAGTTATGAGAGTTCAACTGTATTTTTAACTTCTTATTTGCAAATGCCAACCTCACCCACTGTCCGTAAAGACTTGGTGATCCCTGTTACCGTCAACGAGGCTCTGTCGATCGAGCACATAGGCGGTATGTCCTTCAACCCGTACAGGGGAAATTCTGTTGCCCATGCGTTAGCTAGAGGCTCTCTAACAAACTCACCACCGGGATCGGGAAGAGGAAAGATTTGTATGTATGTTTGTATTAAATAAACTCAAAAGCTACTGCGCCGATTTCAGAATTTCTTTCACCATTGGAAAGCTACATTCACCCCGAGTAACATAGGCTATATTTCTCAACTCAACTTTATGGAAATATTTCCCAGGTGAGGGTAAAAAGACTCCGTGATGGAGAATCTTAATCTGAAACTGAAAATCGTTTTGCAAGTCATACTCTTCGCATCGCAATCGCGTGGCAGAGAGTTGAGTAACGAGCGCTCGCTGCTGTTTGCTGAACAAAATTTCAAAACCTCCCAAGTACGCGCTTGAGAGTCGAGTACGAAGCGTGTGCAACGAAATATTAGAAATATACAAGCTCGCACTAGGCCGTCGAACTCTGAGCGTTCACAACGCCTTCATAATCAGAGAGAAAGACAACGGACATCAAAGACTAGAGGTCTAGGTTGCAAATAAAATATAATTTCATGTTCGAATTTTCCTCATTTTACTTTTTTAAAAGGAACCCACACAACAAACGGGAAAGTACATACATATGTATTAGTGTAAAAAAAGTTATAAAGCCAGAAACGGGAAAGTACATACATATGTATGGACGAATGTGTATAATTATATGAAAACTTTTAACTTTTGAAATGTTTGTTTAAACCCGTGCGAATCCGAAGCGGTCTGCTAGTAATATATAATTGTTTATAAAAATCAAAACTAAAAAGTTACTTTACATTTTTTGCATAGAAAAAAGACTCTCTCCACTAATGAGAGGAGAGCAACATGTGTACGGTTGCACCGCAAGTACCGACAGTTTGTTTGAACATCTGACATAGTTTGATCGATTGGCTACTATCCAACGCTTACCGAATCGAAGGCAGCGTTTCTTACTTAGACCGGTTTGAAATTTCATCTTAAGGAGCATAGAAAAAAATGGAGCCACAGAATTGAAACCTATTTTGTTGTAACAAGTTGTAAACTATGTAGTCTATAATCTTATAAACATATAGATTGTACCTAGTATCGCTTTCTCATCCTAGCTCGTCTAATAACTACTCTCATTAATGACACTGGCTTTTTTTGCTTCTTATTGGTTTCTTTTAAGGTTTAAGCGTTTCTCTAATAAACCATATCTTCCAAAAGAACACAAACAAAGATTACAAAGTTTTTTTTTATAATTTTTTTTTGTAAAACAAATACAAAAAAATGGCATTGTAATCTCATTTTCTCACACATGTTCTGCTAAAAGGTGCAAATATTTAATTAACACATACTCGACTCTTGTAAATAACCGAGTTTTAATTAACAGCATTATGGTAAAGTCCATATATAAACAGACACATTGTTGATAAAACTGTAAAACAAATTGGTGTGGAAATCTTATCAGATCACAAAACAAGACTTGTTAAGATACTTTATTAGTTTGCGTACAAAAAAGTGTGTGTAATAAAGAATACAAAAAAAAACCTAATTAAAAGCAACAAAAAACACACTACATTAGATGGGAAGAGTACGCAGAATTTTGTTTTATGTGACGACTATAAAATATGTATATATATGTCAAGATCTTCGTTCCCTCAGTGCACGAACACCCTACAGAACTGGTTACTTTGTAGTTACCATAAATGGCTGGAGTTACTAAATACGACAAACACACAGCATTGTGGGATAGATAAGCTTGGACGCAGTACTTTGAAACAAAAAGAAAAAAAGACTCAATGGAATAAATTTACGATTTGCGGATAAAACTCATTATGACAATTGTAAAATGAATAAAATGTATAGAGCAATGTATAGAGTGTGCAATTAAAAATAAACCGTTTATCAGTGTGAGCTGATAATAAAAAGTTGAATGACGGCAACTATACAAGTAACCAACGGACTTGCCAAAGGATGGGAGCGACCAGTTATGCCACATACTCCTAATACAGACATACATATAGAAAAGCAGTTGTGTGGGTAGAAAAGCGGAGGAGCAGAAAGGAAGGTGCACATTTAAGATAAAAAAGAAGTTGAGATAAAAAAATCACATACAATATTTTATGGCATTTATTCGCGCCAGCAATAAAGATAAATGTGCTAAGACTGCACATTGTGCCATATCGTAGCTTTCCGCTCCAGAAGTGTGGTGTGTCTGTGCTTGGAGAGGGTAAATGTAGGATAAATGTGAGACGTGCGTTCAAATTACTTTACAATGTCGCGCGTTGAGTTAGTAGATTTCTATGTATATTGGCTTGTATGGGCTGTCTGGACTTGTGCTTGCAACATGTGCGCTACTGATTGCTCATTTCTCATAGCAAGCTATAAGTATTTCATGAACTCATTATTGTTGCTAGCGACAATTTTCAAATCGGCGACGTGCCAAAGCGTATGTTCGCCAGTTATGCTGTGGTGTTTCAGCAAAGGCTCAGAAAATAGAAAGATTTTTTTTCGAGATCCGGACGATTGATTTATTTGTTTCAGATAATGTTGTAAAGCAAAAATACAAATGTAATATATTTGTTTGTTCGCAGAAATAGTATATTTAAATATATATTTATGCTCATTAAATTACGACATAAAGCGATAAGTGTTTTGAACTCTGATGAGGTTAATGTGCAATAAATAATAATTTTTGACTAGGCAGACATACAATCCACAAACAAAAAGTATATATTTTTTGCATTTATCAGATGATTAAAATATTAATCTTATTATTATTATTATATGACGCTAATTTAATGTAATAAACAGATTTTATATGTAAAAAATAATTAAGCACAATTTAGAAGTATAGTGACATCATTCATCATACGCATTGCACACGTACTTACAATTATGTTATGTTTAAAATTACGCAAACAATTTCAAAATATTTTTTTCCATAAATTTTTCTACGAAAATTATTGTGCTATATACATACATACATACATACGCAAGGGAATATTTGAAATGAAATACCAAAAAAGTTACTGAAAATAATTCCTTACTGTTTAACAATCTACCCATTATAGAAGCTCCGAGAAATGTTAGTTACTAAAAGCATAAAACAACGAGCGTATAATATACCAAGCATTAGAGAGTAGTAAATCGAAAAAACTATACCAGAACCTTCTTTTGTTCATCAATACTTTAATCTTCTCTTTTTTTACCTCTTACTTTCGAGCAATGCGTAGGGCATGATTTTATATATGTATGAATATATTTTTATAATTTTTTTTACCCTGAACAGGGTATTTTAAGTTTGTCACGAAGTTTGTAACACCCAGAAGGAAGCGTCGGTGGCCCTATAAAGTATATATACATATAAATGATCAGTATATTGAATTGAGTCGATTTAGCCATGTCCGTCTGTCTGTCTGTATATATACGAACTAGTCCTTCAGTTTTTAAGATATCGTTTTGAAAATTTGCAGATGTTATTTTCTCTTCAAGAAGCTGCTCATTACAAGTGCAAAGCAGGAAATGACTGCAAGCAACGAGCCACACATTTAATTGCAGTTTAATTTTTTTGCTTTTTTTGTAATTTCAACTTACAAAGGTGGCGTGGCGGGGTTTGCAAACGTCACGCAATGAAAAATTGAAAAGTTCACTTTGAAGCAATTATAAAGTGCTACCGCTTAGCCTTGCAGATGTTATTTTCTCTTCAAGAAGCTGCTCATTTGTCGGAACTGCCGATATTGGACCACTATATCATATAGCTGCCATACAAACTGAACGATCGGAATCAAGGGCTTGTATGGAAAACTTCCGCATTATACTACATATCTTCACGAAATTTGGTGTGAGTTATTGCTCATAGAAATAATTTAATCTCCGAAAAAATTGTTCAGATCGCTTCACTATAGCATATAGCTGCCATACAAACTGAACGATCGGAATCAAGGGCTTGTATGGAAAACTTCCGCATTTTACTACATATCTTCACGAAATTTGATGTGAGTTATTGTTCATAGACATAATTTAATTTCGGAGATTAAGATATGTTTTCTTTTTTTTTTACTTACTTACTTACTTACTTTAGATTTGCTTAAACACATAGTTACTAAAAGAAATGCACCTGTAAAGGGTATATTAGCTTCAGTACAGCCGAAGTTAACGTTTGTTTCAAGTTAAAATCATTTGAAAAATATTTATGTTGTCATTTTTAACAGTAATTTATACATTCAGCCATTCAATGTGATAAAACTGGTCTAAAATGTGTAAGTAATAACTTGGCAGCACTGAATATAGCAGTTATACCACTTTAATGAGGTCTCCGCTTAAACCCTCTTGTCTCGAATTTAACCCAACAGCTTTGTTTTTGCTTTTTTTGTTCATTTTTCGAAAAGAGAGCAGTGAGCAAGGATAGTCAGCAGAGAAATGGCGAAGATCATTTCATCATATTTATTTATTTCTAAATTAGCTATCAAAATTATTCTAAAATAGCGTGAAAGTACATTTTGAACACGCTTTTGAGTTAGAAAAAAGTTGTGAAACAGCTAGTGGGGTTACATCATTCTAGATCGCCGAATAATAAAAAAAGTATTCAAGAAAAGTTTTCCAAAAACTCCCTTCGTCTATACCGAGGTTTACTTCTTAAAAAAACTGAGATAATTTTCAACAAATCCACTCAATGAAGAATTGAGCTATTGGAAAACTTATTTTTTAGAAAAATGTTTTCAATGAATTTTTGTAGATCTAAAATTCCCCTTCCCAGAACTCCCATCTTAAGCATTCATACATACATAGTATATTTATATGAATAATCAGTGCACTCACAAGGTCACATTCTAGGTATAACTAACTTCATAAATTATAAACTTATGACTTCTGTATATAAATAAATGCGCGTGCATTTGTAGGAATTAATAAAGATAAGCGCAGAATTTCGCGCAGATAACGAGAAACTAAGGATTACCACAGGGGACCAGGATGAATAACGTGTCACATGGGTATTAAGATAAGACAGTGTATACATACACAGAAAAAATAGTAATATTCCATAAATAATGTAAATTTTAAACCCATTAACTGCTAAAAATATGCAGTAAGCCGAACTAATTAAGTCTATGCTTACATAAGTACTCACTTTAGTATTTACATAAGTGCGCTATAAAAGTTTTCAAGTATTTACATATACACGAAAAAAATTATCGCTTACAACTTTGCTAAATATAGAGGCGATCTATCTTCTAATCTTATTTTATAAGCAGTTACTCGTTATAAAGCATTTGAAATCAAGAAAAATTAATCAGATAATGCACTTAAGTATAACGGTAATTTCTATGAATTTACATAACAATTTCTTTTTTTAATTTTCATCAACATGCTATTGACTCCACACGCCTATTTGTATTTTTTTCCATATACATACTTTATAATTATTCCATAACATTTGGCCTTCACCATCAAACAAGTTGACGCAGCGCGGTCTCTTGTAATACCGCTCGTCAGCCTTGTAAGACGTTGATCTAAATTATTTATAGCTACCGCCTAGTAATACAACTAGCACTTGCATATCTTGTGAATTACAAGTGCAAAGCAGGAAATGACTGCGAGCAACGACCACACATTTAATTGCAGTTTAATTTTTTTGCTTTTGTTGTAATTTCAACTTACAAACGTGGCGTGGTGGGGCTTGCACGCGTCACGCAATGAAAAATTGAAAAGTTCACTTTGAAGCAATCAGAAAGTGCTACCGCTTAGCCTTGCCATGTATACTAGTAACCCAAACAAGTGACACTTGTAGACTTCTGGCTTGACCGGCCTCCCAGATACCGGCTGTCGGAGGTAGCAAGCTCTTGTAAGCCAAACGAATGACCGATCAACCGATGGTGGAGTGTGTGAGTATGAGAAGAGGTGTGAAGAATTACAATAACAATTGAAATATTCGCCAGCTGGTCAACCGCATTGCTTGTTGAATACTAGTCTTGTAAATATAAATATTTGTATAAGTATGAAACCGTCACCTCGGTACTAGACACCTATTTAAAAGTAGTTTATTATCTCTTCGATAATCCAACAGTTCGTTTGTCCAATTGTTCGATTTTTCACTTGTTCCAGTGTTTCGAAATATGTGCTCAAAAGCTTATTGGATTATATGTAGATCACCTTCATTATTCTTGGATTATCGCCTAGTATTTACATAGCTGATATTGATATATGAAGTTAATAGCTTCTACTAATCGACAATTATATTAGATAGTTCATTGTCGTTGATGTAAGGTGTATAATTTAAGCTTCATGCGTCAGCAAAAATATTAAAACACTATTTTATAGACTTGACGTAGACAAGTAAGCCTTTACCAGAGAATACTACTACTACAACTTATTCACTTACTATTCAAATTGCTAAGTCAATGTAATTGTGGAAGAGTTAATTTCGCTTTGTTTTTGGGTACAATTAATAGATTATTATACCCTGAACAGGGTATATTAAGTTTGTCACGAAGTTTGTAACACCCAGAAGGAAGCGTCGGAGGCCCTATAAAGTATATATATAAATTATCAGTAGGTTGAACTGAGTCGATTTAGCCATGTCCGTCTGTCTGTATATATACGAACTAGTCCTTCAGTTTTTAAGATATCGTTTTGAAATTTTGCAGATGTTATTTTCTCTTCAAGAAGCTGCTCATTTGTCGGAACTGCCGATATCGGACCACTATATCATATAACTGCCATACTACTTATTGTTCATAGAAATAATTTAGTCTCCGAAAAAATTTTTCAGATCGGTTCACTATAGCATATAGCTGCCATACAAACCGAACGATCGGAATCAAGGCTTGTATGGAAAACTTCCGCATTTTACTACATATCCTCACGAAATTTGGTGTGAGTTATTGCTCATAGAAATAATTTAATCTCCGAAAAAATTGTTCAGATCGGTTAACTATATAACCTTAATGTTTCTAGCAAACAACCCGGCTAAAAAGAATTAGTAAAATGTTTTCTTTTTTTTACTTACTCTTTCTTACGTCTTTAGATTTGCTTAAACACATAGTTACTAAAAGAAATGCACCTGTGAAGGGTATATTAGCTTCGGTACAGCCGAAGTTAACGTTTTTTCTTGTTTTTTTTTCTTTCTCGAAAACACTCTTTCAATCAGTTTTTGTATGCAGCAACAAAGTATAAATGTCTGTTACATATTCTTACAATTTCAAACAATAATTAGCAGTCTTCTATTCAACAGACTTTGAAAAATTGTCAATCGAACAAACAACTGGTATAAACTGGTATAGCAAGCGGTTCTACCACTTTAAAGAGCTTGCTACATACGCTTTGGTGTTGCATTTTACTAAACTAGATAGGTTTGTTAATGCTTTCTCAAGTAAGAGCATGTAGAGTTCAAGCATAACGGGGTGGCGAATCGAAGACGATTTTAGTTCGGGTAGTGAGTAAGAATATTAAACTAATATTCGTAAAGTAACATTGATCATTTAGAGACTTTGCATTCTGGGAATATTTTTCTTACAAAACTTAATACATTTTAGTCCTCGTTTTCATTAAAAATTTTTCCAAGAATATTAAATGTTGGTTTTTCTAACCGAGTTTTGTATACAACAATTTTCTTCATTTCTTCACTTGTCTTTTCCTTTTACAAGTCAACGTAGATATGTCGTTGAACTCTTCATGCTAAAAATAATTCGGTATAAAGCTGCAAAAGAAGCTTCAGAGCTTCTTGTGTTCGCACTGAGGTCTGTTTTACATGAATTGTTGGTTGTTTTTTATATGTTTTGTTGTATAGTATATCTGCATTTAAAGCGTAATTTATATAGCTCTTTTGCTCGTTTTTCTGAAAGTCTGTCTGTCGGCTTACTCATAAACATTTAGTTTGTGTGAAAATTCTACTCTTTAATATCTTTAAGTAATTTACCCACGACACTTGACCGCTAAGTAGCCGCTGTTTAATGCTTTAACGCATTACTTGACTTAAGATCATATAATTTGTTCATTAAAATAACATTAATGTTGCTCACTAGAATTACAAGTAACTCGATTTTTTTGTTGATGTTAATACAAGACTCCTAACAGGTACTAAAGCTTGAACTTCTTATCAAGTCTTTAATAATATTATAATATAATACTAAGATATATGTAATTCTAATTATTTCATTCATTAACGTTATGAAATATTCTATTGGTGATAAGAAGAAACAATAAACATAACCTGAGTTCTATGCAATTCTTGCATTCATATAGTATATGCGATTATATTCGATTATATTTAATCACTGCATGTGAATCAATTATTAACCATTTAAACTCTAAAAACGTGTATTTAATTAAATATATGTTAACAACACATGAGACTTAAATTTGTATTATTCACTTAAAACCGGAATTAATTTAAATTAAATTTATTCAATATTCAGTCCATAAAGGTTTTATTCTGTGAGTTTGACTAGCGTTGAGGCTAATTCAACACGCGTCCACTGTTTGCTATTTTATGTGTGTATAATCAAAGAAGTAATGATTACCTTTGTGTGGCAATGAAATTTAAATGCATTTTGTTTTGTAAACAATGCGTTTAAATATTAATTCTACATGCATTGTATTGTTGTTTGTAAAAAATAACTGCATATTTAATCATATATATATTTAAAGTATTGAATTAGATTTAATAAAACTAGCCTATATAATAGGAGACTCTGAGTAGCAATAGCTTTGAGTAGCTTTGTTCGTTTTAGGCCTCTCTGGATATATCGGAAAACATTTTTGACAGAGGAGAGAAATAATATCTCTCAACGATTCGCAAAGCGTTGGAGAGTAGCGAATCAAAGCAATTGTTCAAGCAAAATGGTAGTACTGCTAGTTGTAGATTCAAGTATTCTTTCGATCAGAAAATATCTTGATAGCTTTTTAAACAATTATAATTTATTTTAATTAAAAATCAATAGAAAATACTGGTATAGACTGTATAAAACTGGTCTAAATGTGTGAACAAAACTTGGTAGCATTGAAAATAGTGGTTATACCACTTTAATGAGGTACCCACATACTCTCTTGTATCGAATTCAACTCGATAACTTTGTCGTTACTTTTCCATGTAAATTTTTTGACAAGAGAGCAGTGGACAAATATAGCGA
Source organism: Zeugodacus tau (assembly GCA_031772095.1). Classification (NCBI taxonomy): domain Eukaryota; kingdom Metazoa; phylum Arthropoda; class Insecta; order Diptera; family Tephritidae; genus Zeugodacus; species Zeugodacus tau. Next base: position 45,697,041 of record CM062650.1, read on the forward strand.
GTACAGAAATGGTGAATCGAAGACAGCTAATGCTTCAGCTTATATTTAATGCTATATAAACAGATCTATGTTAAAGATGAGACCGAGGGCGGGTATCATTGGACTGCTTATCTGATTCCTAATTAAAATTCCATTCTCGATACGCCCCCTGGATTTTTTTTATCGCTAATGTTTTAAAATATACAGTTCAGTAAAGTTCGTGTTGAACTTCTCTAAGTCGAATCACCATAATCCACAAATAAACTTCGAGTTATAGAGACTTCGAGTTATAGAATTTTCATTAAAACATATATATTTTTAAAAAGCTGTAAAATATAGATTTATACATTGTTTTATTTATTTACTTCGCAAAAAAATTTTTGGACATACATTAAAAGATAATTTTGTTTGCACTTGCTATTGTTTGGCTCTTGACATCTGTATCCCATGCTTTTGTGACATGATTTATGCAATCCATTAGTGTAATATGAGATTTTTTTTTCGCCTCCGTATAATATAGAGGGACTCTTTTGAAATTCTGCCTCGATCGTAAAATTTTAAATTTTGTATTATGTAAAAAGTTCGATTTATGGAAGGAAATTTGTATGAAAGTTGCCTTCTTTTGCCACTTCAAGAGTTGAAGTTATAGAAATTCGAGTTAGGGAAGTAAATTTGAATGAAATTTGGAGATCTTCGAGTTATAGAAGTTCGATAAAAGAAGAGAGAAAATGAAAAGAGAAGATAGTAGAAGAAGAATAGTGATAAATTGAAAGAAAATTCATCTCGAAAACGCTCAGATAATTTTTTTTTTACTTATCAAGTACTACTATACGTCAAAAAAGTTATGTCAAAGGTAATCAGAGTATAAGTTTACTGTAAATTACATTAAAAAATAAAAATTCTGCACTTTTTAGTTTGTATGTGTGTGTGTGTGTGTATAGCAAAAACTTCATCCAAAAAACAAAAAATTAACTGAACTTGTGCCAGCCAGTTCAGCAATATTAGCTGCTGCACCAAGCGCTAAAAACGCGCATACAAAGTATTATGTTCAGACAAACTATATATCTACACTTATATACATATTATACACACACACATACAAATGCACGTTTATCCACTACAAATTGATGCACCATTCGTTAGTGACCTACAAACCTATTTAACCCGCGTTTTGGCCCCTCGGCGACGATATTCCCGTTCGCTTTAAGTTATATGTATATATGTATGAAAAGTGATATGTATGTGCATATATATGAAAAGTCGACAGTAGTGTGCTTTATACATACATAAATGCTAAGTTTGTTTGTTGTGCTAAGTGCTTATTCATTCATTTTCTTTTTATTTTGTTTTTTTTTTTACGCAAAATTATGACTTAGCTCAACAGTTAATTATTATTATTTTTGTTAAGTCAAATCTTTGAAGTCACCTAATGATAACGGTAATTAATTAACGGTACTAAATACAAATAAAAATTGAAAATATTAAACAAATTTTATTGTTTTAATTTTTATTAATTATTTAAATAAAAAAAAATATAAATAAAAAAAATTATAGATTTCTTTTTGATTAAATTTTAAATATTTTTTTATAAATTTATTTGATTGTATATAAAATTTTTAGTTTATATAATTAATGATTACTTATCTCTTGTCAGTCTAGTAGCAATATGCTTTATTATCACATTTTTCTCGGTATGTTTGTAAAAATAATTTCATTTTGGCAATCACTTTCTACGTCATTGCAAGAGATCACAGCCAAGCAAAAATCAAAATAAACAAATAATGAAAAGAAATAATCAAAAACAATACAAATGGCTTCAATAAGCATCTTGGCGAATTTTCATATTCATCTGAGGTGTTCAGTCGCTCGCATTTTTTGATTCGCATCCTCAACTGTTATATGTACATACCCGTAAGAATGTAGTATATGCAAATATAATGAATAAGTGTGTATGTGAGTGAAGCTTTTTTCAATATAGCTCGGTTATTTACATTTGTATGCTCGAGACGGTTAGGACAGACGCGTCTTATACGAAATTTGTTGACTACGTGACAGAATACTAAGGAACATTTAAGATCATATATACAAATACTTGCGCATTAGGGTGAACCAAAAAGTAAAGTGATGCAAAAATTACCTAACCTGAGGTTTTATAAAAAGACCAAGAAAATATTAAAACTTTTTTGTTGGAATCATGGAAACATGTAGGAGCGCCGTTTCCTATTGCAGTTGCCAGTTCCTACTGACCTACGGTGAATCGCAGGAGGTCTACCGAGCTCTTCTCCCTCAGTAAAGTTTAACTCTCCTTAGTCTTAGGGGTTCTTACCGGCTATTGTCACATCGGGATCCACGCTGTAAGGTTAAAAATCTAGCTGCAGAAGCTGCATGGAGGAGGACGAGGTGGAATGATCTCATCACTTTCTTCTAGAATGTGCCGCCTTTGCGAGATCAAGAAAAAGATTTCTCAAGTCCTACTTTTTCGAACAAGCTCGCGAAATAGCGAATATAGTAGTGAAAAATCTCTGCAGATTTGTAGTAGATCGCTTTGTCGACTCCTAATTGTTAATCTATGGGGGGATCCAGGCTACACTTTGGGAAACATCCTTATAACTTAACCTAACCCCGCTGAAAAATTACAGAACTTATCTTGATTTACGTTTATTTTGTTGCAAACGCATTAGGGAGAACCAAAAAAAAATTAAATGGAGAAATTGTTCCAGAATCAGAGGATTTATAAAAAGATTAGAAAAAGTTTAAAACTTTTCTGTTGGGAAGTGACAAAAGAATACTACAAATGGCTTTCGATCAACCTTACTTTAGCGAGTATTATTTTGCTACTCGCTTACTGTTGACTGTATCATACTACTAGAGAGGGGCATTTGGACCATTTGATGTTAATTCGATTTTTTTTTAACCTTAAGTGAATCTAATAAATGCTGATTAGTGCCCAGTATAGGATTATTTCTTTATACATATAACATTCTTCTATTCGCATGTGTTCTGTTTAATTAAACGGAAAAGTGGTTATACTTTGTTAATTTATGTATTATGTCAGGTGTTCTTAAGGGGTTACATGGGTTTTATCGGGTAAAAAAGGCCTATTTACAAAATTTTTTCTGTCTTATAGATACATATTTAAAGAATAATTTTTGAAATTAAAAAAAAAAATTAAAATTCCTCCATTGCGACGTCATTTCCGGTGACCCCTCGGAAAAAAGGTGCGTCCGCTTTGTCAGTATAACTCTTGACAGGATCTTCTAAAAAGAAATAACCAAAATAAGTGTTTTAGGTAAGACCATAAACTCGTGCTTGAATGAAGGAAAGACAAAAAAACTAGAAATTGGAATTTTGGCAGATATTTTTCCAAAAAAATAAAAATTTCGGTAAAATTTGCTTGAAATTTAATTTTTTTAAATAGTTGTAATTGAAAAAAGGAAAAATCCTTCGTTCAAGCACGAGTGAATTGTATCTCGAACACATGTGCAAAATTTCATCAAGATCGGTTGTGTAGTTTTCGAGAACATTTGACAACCGACTTTGAAACCCGGTTCCGAGAAAAACGCGTTTAGAATTTTGAGTAACAATACTATCTGACTTGGAGCGCACATCTACCAAAGACTGTACCTCCGAAACTATAATTCGGATCGACTTGAAAATTTAGGATAATATTCTTGAGAAGTTGTAGAAATTAAATATTAAGCAAAAAACAAAAAAAATCAGATTTTTTGAATCCACGAAACCCATGTAACCGATTAAGTCATATTCTAAGTTTTTTTTGCACAATAATCAATATTCTCATTATAAAAAGTACAACCCTAATGAACATATGTATTTGTGACCCTTGGATATAACACTACATTTTGCGCATACATAATTGTATTTACTTATGTACGTACTATCATTTCACATACTCGAGTTAAATTATGTAAATACATACAGACGTGCAGATATATCTATGTATATATATGGGCACTACACGCGTCTTACCGTGACGTTGAAAACGTTAAACATATTAATATGCCGCATAGCGTTTTCACGTACTTCAGTGTATTGCCATGCGGACGAATTGATATGTTCTGACAATATCAATATTATTTCCTTATGTTGTACAGTGCTTTTATTGACTATCTATAATATGCGGTGTAGATATGTGCGCACATGCGCTAATTTATTGCCGATAATTATGATAAAATAGGCATTCAATCGGAATATTGATTGTTAAAATTATTATTATGACAGTTAAGTGATTTGATTAACTGACCACAAGTATGTAGAATTCCTGACAAGGCAATTAAATTGAATACTGCTGTGTTTAGTCTCATGTCATATGTGAGTGCGTGGAGTTTAGTATGTTGTAGTACTTAAGTAATACTACGTTTAGTTAACGGTAACTGAGTTGACTTTTTTATGAAAAAATCTTAAATGTTAGAAAATCACTTTTTTATGGTCTAAATAAATTATTTAACAACAACAACTTTGATTACATATGTACATAGACGTAAATAGCTTCTTATGCATTAACGCAACTCATTATGCTGAATAGCGTCCCACATAAGCTCAAATAATGCAACTTTTAAATAATATTTTTGTTTATACAACACTTGTATGAAACAGCTGTAGTTACGCAGAAAATCATTATAGCTTTTAGATTTTGAAAACAAACCTACACACACACTCATCACACATTTGTTTTTGAATTTATAAACATTTTCTTATTATGCTATTTGCATATATGCAAATACTGAAGTATCTAAACTTTAAGCATTCTTTTTAGTATTTATCTCGTTGTTGTTTTATAAATACTAAAAATACGCAGAAACGGTGACTTGTTCAAATTTCACAGAAAATTGCTGTAAAAAACCAATTAACCTCACTTTTTTGTAACTGACATTTTTTTTTTTGTGAAATCATGATTACACCTGCTCAACATTAGCTTTGCTCGTAATCACTCGATTTAGCAACAATGTTCATTTCGCAGAAAAATTAAGCTTTTACACTGTGGGTTGTTGTGTTTTGATGATTGGTTTACGCAATATATACAGAATTGAACTTGTGACTTTTAGCTTGAAGCGCTAATCACTGCACGTTGACAGATAACGCCTATATAGCGTTTCTAAAAATATCATGAGAACTACAGTGCACATGCTCGCAGGTAGTTTCATAGAAAATTTATTGAATCCACAACATCTTACAGTGAAAATCAATGTGATGCTTTCTGTGTAGAAAGGGAAAACGTAATGAAGGTTAGAAAGAAATAAATTAATTAAATTTTCATTTCAATTTTATTACATTTCATTCGAATGTATTACATGAGATTGATCGTTGAAGCATAACATTTCACCACTTAGTGAAATTTGAACGTGAATCTGAGTCTTATGACGCACGTATTGTAGATTATCGCTTTAAAACACTTTAATTTGACTTTGACACTTTTTTTGTTTTTTTGGGAGATGCAATGCTTAGGAATTAAATGTTGGACCTTTACGAAAACGAGTAGAGAGTTTCAAGCGAAATTGGTGAATTTTTCAAAACGCTGTCCGCCATATTGGTTTTTTAGGGTTATATCGAAAACCCTGATTTGATGATGATGATCGAGATGATGATGATGATCGAGATGATGATGATGATTAAATGGATCTCAGATTCGGATTCAGCGACACCAAGAACATATGGTACACATAGTAGGACCCTCATTTAAGAACCAAAAATTTTTTGTGTGGCTGTGTTATTTTTGAGATTTATTTGAGATTTATAGATAACTTTGCTTCCGCCGTTTGTTTTGGAAATTTAAGTTTTTTTTTGTATAAAAACGGTTACAAATGAGCCTCAACCGCTCTTTTCTTGGAATTAAAAAAGGATAGCAAAATTTCCCGCAAATGTCGAGAATTCGGCTCAAAAAGTGACATTTTCAGTTGAGAATAAGTTTGGGATACAAACAGATCTCTACAGATATTTTGTTGGGTTAATGTTGACACAAATGTCCAAGATCGATGTAAAAAAATCGATTTAATCGACCAGAGCTTGACCCTAGAGACATCTATTGGAAAACGGCGTAAGCAAAGTTGTAGACCTGGGGACCGGTGGCCTGTAACGAAGATTTCCGAATATCGGATAGCTTCTTTAACTATATAATCGAAGATCTACTTTGTTGGCCATTTATGCTGTTGGCTCATTTTAGTGTCGTAGGAAACAGAGATTTGCATTTTAAAGTGGGAGCTATTTTTGAAACCCACAATATTTGCCTTTCTATTTTTCCTATTTCATCGAGTTAGAGCCTTTAAATATTGACTATTTTAATTATTTAATAATATTTTATTATTAGAAAATCTGTAGTTAGGAACAGAATTTGTGTTATGCTGTACCCAAAATGGGGTTCAAAGTACACTTTCAAAAGTACCACATACAACAATTTAGAATGTTTTCGAAATGCTATAAAAAATTTTTCAAAACAAAAATGTAAAATTTTGCCAAAAAATATGCGTTTATATACTTCTCAGTCAAGTATATAGAGTGGTATGAGTGGAAAAGACCAACGGACAACAGGCGTAAAAACAAAAAAGAAAATCTAACCTAATGGAAAAGAATTAGAAAAACATTTTCTGACTAAAAAAATGGCTACATAAGTATATAGCATGTACAAAAGTATGTACTTAGTTTATGTATTTGAATATACTTATGTATTGATATAAAATGCGAACGTTTTTATGCCAAAAATTTATTACCATGCCAAAGATGCGCGGTAAACAATGGTCTACGCGTGGCAGTCTTCGAGATACATATAAATATGTATATGTATATAAAGTATTTAGACTACTAATTAATTATATTTATACTATGTGTTATCTTTTTCCATTCACTGAATCTTTACTAATCACTAGGTGGCACTCGAAAATCGCACAGCGGAAATGCTAATCTTTAGATATTAATGAATTTATTGCGCGTTATCAAATTTGTTTCCATATAATTCAAAATTCTATTTTTAGAGGGTTAATAGCAATGCGAATAATTTAATGAATAAATATAAAAGTTAAGAAACACACGAATAATCGTCTTTAATGAAAACAATCATAGGTCTTATACATAGTATTAGATGACATGTGTGATCACAGGGATCAAGCGAATAAAGCAAGAATCCCTTGTATTGTTACATGAAAAGTAAATTGCCTTATACATTTTTCCAGTTGTTCGGATAGGTGTAAAACTTCTAGACTTTGCTCAGAAATTCTGACAAGAGTTAAAACAACAATTATTTAAAACAAGTATGAAAGGGCTAAGTCCGGGTGTAACCGAACATTTTGTACTCTCGCAATTTATTTATTTAATTTTATTATAATAACACACAATTTGGCTCACATATTCGGCATTTACTATATATGGTATAAAGTCCATTGTAAGCGTGGTTGTAAACCGATTTGGGCTATTTTCATAACATATCATTGGGAAGAAGATATTATGAACCCAATTTCATTGAAATTGTTCGAGTAGTTTCGGAGATATGGTTTTTGACCCATAAGTGGGCGGAGTCACGCCAATTTAAAATTTTGTGTACCATTTAGAGTGCAGCTCTTCTGTACCATCTTTATAATAAAATTTAAGGTTTCTGGTAGTATTCGTTCCGAATTAAAGCATTTTTAGGAGTCTTCAACATAACCTTTGTATTGGAGGTAGGCGTGGTTATAATCCGATTTCCTCTATTTTTGACTGTATAGGGAAATGCCTGAAGAAAATGATTCCTGAGAGTTTGGTTGATATCGCTTTAGTAGTTAAAGAGATATGTCAAAAAGCTTAGTAAGGGCGAGGTCACGCCCACTTTCCCAACAAAATTACATCCAAATATGCCCTCCCCTTAGTGCGATCCTTCGTACGCACTTCGATAGCTTAATTTATGGTTAAGTTATAGCTTTTTATGTGTTTTCGGGTTTCACCATGTTGTGGGCGTGGCAGTACTCCGATTTTTCGAACTTAACCTTCTTATGGTGCCAATAAACACATGTACCAAGTTTCATCAAGATATCTCATTTTTTACTCAAGTAACAGCTTGCCCAGACGGTCGGACAGACAGACATTCTGATTTGAACTTTACTCGTCATCCTGATCACTTCGGTATATATAACTCCATATCTAATTCGTTTAGTTTTAAGACTTACAAACAACCGTTATGTGAACAAAACTATAATACTCTCTTTAGCAACTTTGTTGCGAGAGTATAAAACTATTATTCTAGATTAGTCTTAATGATGACTTAAGTCATTACGAAGTTCTTGCGAAAAAAGTATGACATACCAGCATTAAGTTTTTAAGCTTTCCAGTAAATTTTTAATATTCAACAAAGGCAATCATATTGGAGTTTGATATTAATAAAGTTTAGAACATATATCTATTCTATATATCTTTAAACATATGTATATAGGTAGGTATATGTATATACATATTAATGAATGCCAAAATGCTATCACACATATCATCTTAAGATAATCTCTTAGAAATTGATAGATAATCTTTTTTGTACAAATTTTCGTTTAATGCAAAGCTTTTTAAAAGGAAGAAAAATTTATAAATAAAAAAATATTATTCTTATACCGTAATGATATGGAATTACGTCACGTTATCAATTTAAGAAATCATTTTAATTCTGCATAAGTAGAATTCTATTATCACTTAAATAAAATAATTCTATGCAATCTATGCACAATTAGTACAAGTAAAAATAATTATAATAAATAATTCTTAAAAAAATATTTGAAAATTATGGGAAATATGAAATTGTTTACTCACTTTATCGTACTTCAAAAACTTCGCTTTCCGATTTATGGTGCGTAAGAAAAGTTATAAGATTTTTTTGCGAGCACAAAAAGTTTTTTTTTTTAATTGTAAATGCTTTTATCAGTTTGATTATTTGAAAAGTACCACTTTTTACTTATAGAAACTATTTAAGTCACTTTTTTTTTTGTTTGCCAAAATCACAGTATTTTTTACGTAGTAAATTGTTGCTTACGAAATTTTTATGCGGTTTAGTTTGTTTTTTAATTTTTTGATTTTTTTTTTTAATTTACTGCGAAAACACTATTTTTTTGTTGTATTTCCCGTGCGTACTACTGCTAGTACACGTTAGGCTAGGTCAGTGTGCGCGCGCTGCGAGGGCTTTGAGATCAAACACCGAATATTTAACGCGTAGCAAAATAGAAATAGTGCTGTCGCTGTGTGTTGTTTGTTAATTTTCGCCAAGAAATGTTCGAGAATTTTTAGATAAATGTTCAATTGCGTGACTTGCTTTACTTTTAAATAATAATTTTTATTGCTTATATGCCGTCGCGTCTTTTGTTGCAGGTGAATGTCCTTTGGCACGTGTGCTGTGCGCAATAAGGAGGCAAAGAAGCAGATAAAGCAGAAAAAACAGAAAAAAACGAGTGCAATGCGATTAAGCTTCGTTGAGGATGTCAAGCATGCAAGTTAAATGCTATCAACAAATATATTCCTTCTTGGACTCAAAACGTCGCCGCTGTAATCAACAGTGCTTTCGGTGAGTTTCAGCTATGTTTTCTCTTTATATATATATCAGTTATTTAATTGCATTAATTATTTGTATATATTTATTTAAATTTTTTTGTAATTTCGTCTTCGCTTATCGGGAATGTGTCTATTTTTACACTTTGCCAGCAGCAGTGTTTATTTGTGTTTGCATATAGAATTCTTCAGCTTCTTCGTCTTTTTGAGGCGCTACTCGCTTTTGGTGTGCTCTAAATTTATTTTGCATGCGCTTTTTCCTTTGCAAATATTTCTGTGTGCATATGTATGTATATATGCCACTCAGTCAGCTTCAGCCGTGTCTTTCGTTGTCATTGCACTCTCTCTCTGGCACTTATTCTTTAATTATTATTATTATTATTATTGAACGCACTGACGTTGTTTACGTTAAATTTAGCAATTGTTGCCGCACAATCTTCTCGCTTCGCAGCAGACTACGGTGTGTTGTGTCGGCTGTGTATTGCAATTGCAAGCCAAAAATTCTGTTTGTTGCTATAGTTGTTGTTGCTATTCCGACTACAATTGCCGCTGCACTGAAATCGCCAATAATCCAGCCAGTCGAAAACGTATTGATAGAAGTAATCCAACAGCGGTTTCACCATTACACTACAGTCACCCGTTGACCTGTCTGCTGTTGTAGCTAGTGTTGTTGCTGTGATTATTAAAATTGTTGTTGTTTTAATTATTGTTTTTGTTATTGTTTTTGTTTTCCTTGTAATATTATTTAGCTTATGTTGTATACTCCCACTTATTGTGCACTCCCTGTAGGCTTTCTTTTTCTTTCGCTCTGCTTTGTTTAACTTGTTGCGCGATTTTTTGCTTTGACGCTTGTTACTCAGTAATCTAACATATGTTTAGCTAGATTTGGCGTTGTTGCTTCAACTTGCAATTGAAAGTGAAATGCTATGTGAAATTCACAATATTGAAAATTATTATTTTTATTAATTAACCGCAATCACGTGACCTTTAGTCCCACAATTTTATTAATTTATGCATAGAGCACGTGTTAGCGCTCCAAGTGTTTCTTTAATTGTCTTGTGTTCAACACTCTACAACCAATAACAGCTTTTTTCAAAAATAATAATTATTTGACTTTAAATTAAAGTTCCAAGTTCCGTTGTACACGTCTGCTCCACAGCGCTTCGTATTACTTTCTGCATCGATGTGTATTAATAACTTGTGAATTTCAGTTCAAGTATCTGCATATACTTCGATTGCATTACAATTATCTTATTTTATTTACAAATTTTTTCTTTTATTTATTTTCAATTTTTCTTTTTGCCTTACATTTTCTCTCATTTACGCCAAAATACCGGTATTGACAACGAGCGCAAGCGCATTTAAATGAACACAACAAAAAGTAGTAAAACTGCAGCAGTTCTTAAACCCGATTGTCGCATCTGCAAGATAGCTTTCCACAAAATTTATTGCTGTTGTTGTTGTTGTTTTCTTTCACTGCTTGTCTCTGCTGGCGTTTGCCTTTCAAATGAACACACTTTGTTTCATTTACCGCCACTTAGTGTCGTTTGTTTTGCACGCATTTACATAAATAACTTTACATTATATACATAAATACATATATATCGCTTTATATATTATATATATACCTCTTCAATGATATATCTTTATACATATATATACATATTTAACTACATAGCATATATGTATATTCGTGCATATGATTTTATTTGCGTTTGTTTAGCATTTCTTCAGCCTGAATTTATCGAATACATTTAGTTCTCATATACATACATACATACATCCATATGTACATATATTATGCTATTGTTTTCTATTTGCCTTTGAATTTTGTACGAAATTTTCTGTTTCGTAGTCTATTTAATTTGTGTGCGCGTTCACCGATCTTCACAACAATTCTCAAACAGCTCTGAATGCCAACTGAGGCGATTCTATTCGAAGCAATATGTTATTCTGTGGGCTGCTGTCTGCTGTCTGCTGCCTGCTTTGTATAGCGCGGTGCTTTTGCGCCTCAGCTTAGTTGTATGCCCATACATACATATACAACATATTTGTTTGTGTTTATAGGTGTGTTGAAGTGACTTGCGGATAGCCATAAATAACATACCAACAGCTACAGATACTTTGTGTGCATGATGTGATGTGATGTGATGTGTTGTCATAGCATGACATCAACATCACACGATCAAGTTGGTGAGCTTTTTAACAGCTCGGTGCTTTCAAGCGAAATTTGTGTTATGTGGAGCTTTGCGCTTTCTGTTAAGTTGGCGCTGACAAAAATTTTTTTAAGCACACAAATTAAAAAAAATAGATAATTGTAATGTTAAAAAGCGATTTTTTTGAAATAAGCGCTTTGAATAGTCGTTTAACAGCCGGTTTCACGAAATTTGTGTACTCTCGCAAGAAAATTGCCAAGAGGGTATAATAGTTTTGTTCACATAACGTTTGTTTGTAACACCTAACCGTAAACGAGTTAGATATGGAGTTATATACACCCATGTGATCATGGTGACGAGTACATTCTAAGGGGTTATATACAGTTAGACGGCCGAAAAAAAGTGAAATTTCCAGATTTTTTTCTGAGAAAACTTTTTAATTTATTGATCCAAAAATTTATACACATATTATGGTATCTTTTAACTGTATTTTAAGACTTAGTACTAGTAAAAATATTTATTTGAAAAAGAGCTACAGCTGATCTCCAGGAGCTCCTCTCAAAAAAGACGTTTTGCGGTGACCACTATATCTCGGAACTGGATCATTTGAAATGAAAAAGCCAAACAGATTTCGTTAAAATAATGTTAATTCTAGTAATTAATCGAAGGAATAAGCAAAATAAAATTTTTTGACAAAATGGCGGTTTCTCAAAAAAAAAATCGATTCTTCACCGAAATTTCGCCCTTAAATTGTTTATAAAAAAAAAATATTTATCGGAGAGAAAAAATCTTCGATTAATTACTAAAAAATATATTTAAGAAGGTCGTGTTAAAATTTGAGACTAATCGGTCTAGCCGTTTTCGAGTAATGTTGGTCACCGACTTTGACAACACCATTTTGAGAAAAACGCGTTTAAAGTTTGGACCTTGTACTTCCAAGCACTCTGAAACGCCTTTTCAAATTTGCTTGTAACTTTGAAAATATTCACCGGAACGATATGAAATTTTCAGTGTATATTCTTAAATATATGTATGTACATTAAGAAAATGAAATAAAAAAATCGATTTTTTGAAAATTCTAACTGTATATAACCGAATGTCTGTCCGTCCGTCCGTTCAAGCGATAATTTAAGTGAAAATTGAGATATCTTGATGAAACTGGGTACACGTGCTTCTTGGTACCATAAAAAGGTTCGTATTGTAAATAGCCATAACTAAGCCATAAAAAAGCTATAAAATGGGATCGCACTAGAAAGGGACATATTTGGATGTAATTTAGAAAAATGGGCGTGGTCTCGCAAACCAATAAAGCTATATAAACGAAACTCTTTAGAGTAGTTTCCTTTAGACATTTCCTTAAACAGTATAAAAATGGAGGAAATCGGATTGTAACCACGCTTATTTCCCATACAAAGCTTATGTTGAAAATCACTAAAAGTGCTTTAATTCAGTGATGAAAACCACCGGAAACATTAAATTTCATGGTAAAGGTAGCACAGAAGGGTTGCACTTAAATTTCTATACAAAATTTTAAATTGGCGTGGCGCCGCCCACTTATAGGTCAAAAACCACATCTCAGGAAATACTCGACCAATTTCAATGAAATTCGGTACATAATATTTTCCTAGCTTCCCAATGATATGTTGTAAAAATAGACCAAATCGGTTCACAACCACTCCTACTTTCCACATGCCAGAAGTCGATTTTAATCGTTTACTTTACAATAGTAAGTCGATATAGGTAAGTCTCTCAAATATTTTAAAGAAATTCAGAAAATATTTTTCCAAGCCAAAAATTAGTGAAATCGATTCAGATCTCCCCTAGCTCCCATATACCTGATATTAGGGTTTTCAAACTTTCGATGGACTTTATACCATATAAATGTCGAATATGTTGAGCAATATGCGTGTTCTCTTAATAAAATTAAATAAATAAAGTATCAGTAAGTACTCTTCATGCGAGTTAGTAAGTATTAATACTGCTAGTGGTGTAGTAAGTACTATTATTAAGCGATTTTTCTTCAAAACGTTCGATTCGGTAGTGACAAAAGCCGCAGTACATTTAATTACATTTTTTATTTAACTTTTGATTTAAGTTTACTGCGTTTCACCCTCATTCACATTTGGCATCCCCAAAATTAAAAAAAAGCAGGGATGTTAGTAAGAATAACAGCTGATTTATGAAAACAAATAAATTTAATTTTGTAAACAGAACGCAAACTGCAGCCCGAAGCAAACATTTTTCTTGCAATAAAATTGTACTTTGCTAAAACTAGTGTTTTTGAGTGCAAGACTACTGGGAATGTGCGTCCTGACCAAAAGAACAAAGTGTGGAGGAGTATGGCAGAAGATTTCAACTCTGGAGCACCGCGATCAACAAAACATACACATGCATACACTCTTTTTATTTCGCGACAGGAACTGACAGTGTTTAATTAACATTTATTGGCAAACTGTGACCATTTAAATACCATAAAAATTAAGCCAAATGGTTTAACTGAAATTAACTATTTTTTTCACTTCAATTAGTTTCGTCTATAAGGAAACGGAAATTGTCTGAAAGCTTTCTGATATTTCTACAAATTATCTGTTGAGTTGTAAATGCCATGGGCATGGGAAATATTACTAATTTATAGAACAGAGTACATTCGTTGTAGAAGTGTGCTATTTCATTAAAAAAAGTTGTGAAATTTAACATTCTCCTTAATGTGTGGCTCATGAGGACTTTCCTTAATTGATCACATATGAATGTATTTTAGATATTTTTGAATAAGCTAATTATGCCAGTTTTCAAGCTGTATTTTTTATTTTATTAATTTTTATATAAAGCTGACACAGTACCGAAATTAAGTTTCTTTTTCTTTCTCAAAAAAAAGCTTTATTTATACAATTATCTTAATCTCATAGATATTTAAATAGATTTCACCATATAGTTGTATGAACAATTGGACAATATACTCTAACTAAATTGAACATTTCTTCTTTATTATTATTTCTGCCTCCCTGTACTTTTGAGAGCTTTTCTTTATGAAATCGATTATTATATTTACTCACATTGACATGTTATTTTTATGATGATAACGCTTTAATAATAACATTTAGTTTTAGCGTTTGCAGTAATCCACCGTTACTGGTCCCGTTAGTATGTAAGTTTCCTCGAACTTTTTTCTTTTAGCGGCATATGGAGTTAATATAGAATAGGTTAGGGTAGGTTATACTGGTAGGCCAATAAGCAACACATAGACCAGTTTTGGTCCGTGGCGATACCAGATGGAGTGCCGTCACGTTGTCCACGAGGAGTGATCATCATTTAGGATGTCTGCGCTGGACGCGATTTTTAAAAGGTTTTGTGACTTCACTTTCGATACCTCTTCCAGATTCTCATATTGTGAGGGCCCTAAGTGGCGAAGACGTTGCCTTTACAATGCAGGGCAAGTGCACAAGAGATGTTTCATTGTTTCTCTTGCACCTTGCTCCTGATATTTCCTGTAGTCATATCGATTCGTAAGTTCAGTTAATATAAATATACATATATAATTGAAATAACACCAAATTTTTTCATGGAAACTGCATTGATTTCATATACTTTTGCACTAATATACCAATTATCAGTGTTCTTTAAAAAATACTATTTGAACTTAATGAAGAATAAAATGTTCAGTGGTGAGATCATCGCATCCGGTTTTTGTTGTAACTAAATACATATGCATGTGCATGTGTGCATATATAGTATGCATTTCGTATATATACATACATACATACATACATACGTACATATAGGCATTTCACTTTCATACATTCCCATTTGGAAGTTTAATTTCATAAAGAAGCAGCATGTTTAACATTTAATTTGTTTAAAGAAAAAGGGTTTCATTATTAAAATATTGTTCAGTTTGCTTTTTACAGTTTAGCTTTAGTTTAGTTTAATTTCATAATTTTACGCAACCCAAGTAAGGTTTAAAGAAAGTGTATATGCAATAAGCGTATATATAAATAAATAATAAACTATTTTAACTAACTTTGCTTTTGATTAACTCATATACAAATATATAATACTGTAGAAATTCTTACCGAATTGATTCACGAGTCATTTTGTGAACTTGTCGTGCTCGTAGACAAAGAAACAATGATTATGATTTTTATGCACGGTTAATTGACGGCTAAAACTCCCACGATCGCTGTCGACAAGTGTCAAACCGTTTGGCAACTAACACAGGGTGCAAGAGATGAAAATTTTAGGAAATTGATATTTGATGTAATTAAAAAATTTAAAAGCTTTTTAATATATTTAAACCACTGAACGTACAAAGTTTACAAAAAAATCAGATTGTTTTTTTTAGATCTTCATGTTTTACTTACTTAAAGAATATATTTTGTCATAGAATTTGTAAGTTTTTAAGTGTGAAATTAATATTGAATTTATTTTCATTCTTAAATATAACACCGGTCAACAAAAAAAAATTGTTTTTGGGGTTACTGTTCTCATGCTTGAATTCTGATGCTAGACATTGGAAAACACTTAAATATTAATCTTTAGTTCTTTAATTTTGCTTTGGGCTGATCTACATCGATAAGTATATTTTGATTAATTTCATAAATCAAAGATGGCAGCACTTTGATTAACCCGAAAGTAAACAGTATTATTATTTGTAAGAGGCACAGTAGTGAATGTTAACCTGTTTATTATAGCTGTAACAACAATATTAGTGTATTACTCAGTTAAAATCATGGCATCAAGTCAGTGTAAAAATGATATTGATTCATTCTGTTTTATTTGCGGTGAATTTATTAAAGTTAGAAGTAAAAAATTTGCTTTATCCACAAATTTGAAAGCCTATGAAGCCTATTTTAACCTAAAAGTCAGTAATCAAAATAATCTATAGTGAAATTATAGAAAAAATATAAAAATCAATAATTTCTGCTTAAAAATTGAAAAATTGCTCTAATTTTTACGAAAGCAAACTTTAACCGGAAAAAAAATGTTTTTCCTTATTTTTTTCATAGGAGAAACTAAAACTTTACATGTAGATGTCATACCCAAAAATCGTGTTGACCGGTGTAGTAAATCTTTCACATGGAAGAACTTTAGCTTTTTATTAGAAATCTGGCAATATCTAATTATCGCTTGTATTTTTAAACAATTATCTATAGTCATATATTTATACACATTCATACTCACACAACAGTGCAACAAAGGTTTTTTTAGAGAACTTAAACTTAATTAGCTTATCCCTGGATTTTTTGATAGTTTTGTTTTCATAATAGTTGGTGTGTAAAATTTAGAACTAAAGTAGTAAGCTATAAGTTTTTATAGTAAGTTTATAAGTTTTTTTTTTATATAACTACTAAAGCTATATAAACCTACATATTTGTACCTTTAGAACAACATCAAACACCTTCAAAATGGATGAAGTCGAATAACAACTACTGCCACACCCCTGTATGTAAAATTTAGTAATAAGAAAGACTAAATTTTAAAGTCAAAATGGTACAGAAAGATTGCAATGCGATTGGCACATAAAATGAGCGTGGCGTCGCACACTTTTGGGTTAAAAACCATATTTCAAAAACTACTCGACCAATTTCAACAAAATTTGGTACATATTTTTTCTACGGGCTAAATTGTATCACGGCGTGCTTACCATATAACCCAAAATTCAATTTCATCTGATTTGTTCAATTTTCAATACATACATAAATCATCACCCTGAACAGGGTATATTAAGTTAGTCACGAAGTTTGTAACACCCAGAAGGAAGCGTCGGAGGTCCTATAAAGTATATACATAAATGATGAGTATGTTAAACTGAGTCGATTTAGCCATGTCCGTCTGTCTGTATATATACGAACTAGTCCTTCAGTTTTTAAGATAACGTTTTGAAATTTTGCAGATATTATTTTCTATTCAAGAAGCTGCTCATTTATCGGACCACTATATCATATAACTGTCATACAAACCGAACGATCGGAATCAATGGCTTGTATGGAAAACTTCCGCATTTTACTACATATCTTCACGAAATTTGGTGTGAGTTATTACTCATAGAAATAATTTAATCTCTGAAAAAATTGTTCAGATCGGTTCACTATATCATATAGCTGACATACAAACTGAACGATCGGAATCAAGGGCTTGTATGGAAAACTTCCGCATTTTACTACATATCTTCACGAAATTTAGTGTGAGTTATTGTTCATAGAAATAATTTAATCTCCGAAAAAATTGTTCAGATCGGTTCACTATAGCATATAGCTGCCATACAAACCGAACGATCGGAATCAAGGACTTGTATGGAAAACTTCCGCATTTTACTACATATCTTCACGAAATTTGGTGTGAGTTATTGCTCATAGAAATAATTTAATCTCCGAAAAAATTGTTCAGATCGGTTCACTA
This sequence comes from Zeugodacus tau, assembly GCA_031772095.1. Classification (NCBI taxonomy): domain Eukaryota; kingdom Metazoa; phylum Arthropoda; class Insecta; order Diptera; family Tephritidae; genus Zeugodacus; species Zeugodacus tau. The sequence goes on from CM062650.1 coordinate 45,715,076, forward strand.
TAGCATATAGCTGCCATACAAACCGAACGATCGGAATCAATGGCTTGTATGGAAAACTTCCGCATTTTACTACATATCTTCACGAAATTTGGTGTGAGTTATTGTTCATAGAAATAATTTAATCTCCGAAAAAATTGTTCAGATCGGTTCACTATAGCATATAGCTGCCATACAAACCGAACGATCGGAATCAATGGCTTGTATGGAAAATTTTCGCATTTGACGTGGTATCTTCTCGAAATTTGGTGTGAGTTATTGTTCATAGAAATAATTTAATCTCCGAAAAATTTTTTCAGATCGGTTCACTATATCATTTAGCTGCCATACAAACCGAACGATCGGAATCAATGGCTTGTATGGAAAATTTTCGCATTTGACGTGGTATCTTCACGAAATTTGACATGGATTACTGCTTAAGGTAATAATATAATCTCCTAAGAACTGGTTACTAAAAGAAATGCACCTGTAAAGGGTATAATTAGCTTCGGTACAGCCGAAGTTAACGTTTTTTCTTGTTTTTTTACTCAAAAAGAAATTCAGATGGAATATTTTTCTTCTAGTAGTGTGCCTCTGTGCCTAAAATGGGTAAAATCCGATCGCTACTTAACCTAGGACCCATATACAGACGAAACTCTCTATAACGAATTCCAAGGGACTGGATTTTTACTTCGCTATATATTATAGAAAAAAAAACAATGTTGTTCCTTTGAACATTTAACACAGTATTCTTATAATTTATTTGCAATAAATAAAACTTCGTTATATAGGAGTTCGTTATAAAGAGTTTCGACTAATATTAGTATTTCAAAGAACCGGTGCAATAATGGATGATCAAATTTTTAAAGAAAAAAATCAGTGAATTTATTTCTTTCCATCTTTATTAAAGATCTGTACTGAGTAGGTGAATTAATATTTTCCAGAATCTGAACGAAGAGTTAAACTACCCGATTATTTGGAACTACTTGGTTGTATGTTGTTTTATTGAATTTGGCATTTACCAATCTCAATTTGAGGCTGTGCTATGATTACCGCTATCATATAGACCTGGTGTACACAATCAATAGTTCAATTAGAGCTTATCACTGTTTTTTTGGCTTAGTTACAACAAGCACAGCATTTTTGAAAGAACAATATTTAAAATGACCTTGGCAGACAGTCACTTTCTATACAAGTAGTTCTAACTAATTTTGAATGCAACCATAACCGTCTGTTATAGTAAAAAAAATGTCAGTTTTATGCAACCGGTTTTAATTGATGGTTTTACTGAACTATAAAAAAAAAACTTAAACCCACTCCCAAATGATATGGAAAACATAAAACCCAATTTGCATTTCGCTACAATTATGATTTTACCATAATATATTATCCGTGAATAACTACTTCCTTATGCCACAATGCTTGGGGAAATCTCATAACAAAAAACAAACTAGTTGTTGTTGTTTTTTTAATTTAAACTAATTTCATTTGTCTTGATGCACTATTGCCATTTTAGATGTGCCGAAAATTTAGTATCCATATTAAATGACCCAATAAAAATACGCAACTGCTTTTGAAGTCATTCAACTGACAACTCGTTTGCGGCATTCGAACATGCTCTCTCTATGCATACTCATACATACATATGCCGACACTCGTGTACAGATACTATGATCTGAGTGTCAACAAATGATTTGTGCTGATTTGCTTGCAATAATCCAGAACGCTTTGATTTAATTATGCAAAAACACCAGTTTTTCGAATTAAAAATTAAAAAGAAAAAAAGAATATTAAGTCATAAATGTTAATTGGTTAGACAACTTAGCCATTAAGGTCTCGCTAAAAAAGAGGATATATCCGAAATTGTATTCGAATAATTATAATTGCGTCTTCCGCAACAACAAAGTTTTTTTTTTCAATTCAGTTATTTATACGTAAATTAAAATTTCAAAATCTGCATAAAAGCATTTGGCAAGTTTTAAGCATGGATACTGCCGAAAGTTCGCCGATAATTATTCTCTCAACGTTCATTTGCTATGAAAACCTGAATTTAACTGTAATTTTCTATTGAGGGAGCGTGAGAAAAAATGCAATTCTACATGATTTTGCCGCTTAATACTGTAAAGTTGTTTATTATTATTATATTATATTAATGCATAGTTGACAATTTAAAAATATTAGTTTAAATTATTAATTAGCAATATACAATTTATAAAGTTATAAAAAAAAACATTAGTTAATTTTTTGGTTGCGGCTTAAAGCGTGGCAAATGTTCACCCCACGGCTGGAATCCTTTCTCATTAGCAACGTAATTCAATGTGTATTTGATGCCATCGGGTGCTACCCAAGTCGAGAAACCGTCAACTGTGAGCGCTTTAGTATCTGTGCCAATATCCTTAAGTTCGGCGCTCTCCTTGCGTTCAATGCCGTCACTGGTCTCGAAACTGCAGAAATGAGAGATAAGATAAATTAAATTTTGTTTTGTAAATGTTAAAATAGCAATTTGAAGACAAGAGAAAGTTTTCATTAACTTATCGGGTTGTGAGGAATCAGTGTTATTTAGCATATACCTCTTGGTCTGTAACTATGAGTATAAAATAGGAAAACTGTTTATCCGTAAAATGTGAGTCTAACTTCTGATTAGAGGCTAGACTCAATTCTTCAATTCCTTAATGTAAAAACTAGATTATATTTCATATTTACTTTTCATCTCAAAAATATCCAAGTATCAGGCAAAAGAGAGGTTATGTTCAAGATTAAAGTTTGTCAAAGTTAATGGACCTAATTTCGATCGAAAAATAGAAAAATTGTTCGATATGTTCGATACGATCAAAAAATTTTACGTCGAAATCATTGAAACCGTATTGAAAATAAAGGTATCAATCGAAGAGAACTCATTTACCGACTTGATAAATACGTTCCGCGGCGAATAGATGTCGCTAATTTCGAAATCTTTGAATCTGCAAAATCGAAAATTTTGGTCGAAAACTATCTGTTGGTGAGTGAGTTGTGGATATTCGATCGCAATTGTGTCGATTGTGGATATTGTATCGAAATCGATTTCGCTGCGAATTCAATGATTAGTCCAAATAACTGTTTGTCAAAAGCTGATTGACGTACTAAAATGGTGTTTAGCGTATCAATCCATTACAATATATGGAAAAATTGTGTTTTTACTGTACCAAAACATTTTTTTTCGAATAGAGACAATATTTTTGGAAATATTTTTTTTTTTAGAATACTGTTTCTTTTTGAAAACTTTGAGTCAAGCTTATATGTATATATGAGGTTCATTATTTTAGATTTTGTAATAAATCTTGCAATTATTAATAATATTTTCAATAAGCCTATTTTCGAAATTCGAAAACAAATATTTTGATTCTCGAGGCTAACTTCCAAAAGTAGAGAAATAACTATTTTACTGATGACTGAATTTCCCGAAAAGTGACTTGGCCTAACCGAGTGTTGTACAGTGTTATTAAAATTTTTTGTTTCATATTTTTTGTTAAAAAATCTCGAAAATGTTCAAATTAAAAAAAATCGAATTTTTCTGAAAAAAAAAACAAACAAAAAGTTAAAACTTTGATTATTATTATTTTTTAAAATATTTACTATAACATTTGTGAGTTCTTCTTTTCTTCGTTCTTCGAGCATGTGAAAACCTCGTCTTGTCCCAAGCGTTGGAAACGAGTTTTTCTTACCGTACCATTTTTGAACTGTTTTTGTTTCGCTTTTAAGTGAAATTATTTATTTCAACACAAAAATAGTAAAACAAGAAAATTAACACGAACGCTCTTAAGCTGGATCGCGATGAATTGCACAATAATTTTGGGTTTTATGACGTCACAACCTTGAATTTTTGCTAGTTTTCTTATATACTGGAATTATAACTGTATTGAACAACAGATTCAATATAACGGATTCTCATTTCAGTGTCGCAAAACATTTTTTAGTTCCCTTAGTAGCTGTTTTATAACATATTATACATTCCGAAATCGCACACAAGCACTCTGATAAATGTAACATTCGATTCACTAATCATTTTGATGGCGATTGTTGTGTTTATTTCATTATATTATATTATTCATTATATTTTCACTTTTTTGTTGATTTTTTTTTCATTTCTTTTAATACCTAAAATCATATCCATCAATTCCAATATTGTCGAAATCATAACGCAACAGTCGAGCAGTAGCCGAGTCGTCAAGTGGTGCTGCGTAGGCGAGTGCAATTAATCCACAGATTGTCAGGATGCTCAAAGCAAATTTCATTTTAGATTTTTATTATGATTATTTTAAACAACACAAAATTCGTTAAGAACGCGCTTGTTGTAGTCTCTATTGAGGTTTCTAATGAATGCACTCATTTTCCTTATGCTGTTCGCTTTTTATATCCATAAATTCATGCAAAAAATAAAAATCATAAAATTGTCAGCGACACAATACACAACTGTATATTCAAAAAAAAACTGCTTAGAATGTCCGAAAAACTAGTAGCAATACACATTTTGCTAGCATCCAAGCGATATTTTAACGCCACGAGCAGAGAAAAAATATTTTATGGCAAAGACTGAGAGCTGCAAAAAATCGCTAGTTGTTAGGTAGAAGAATTCTTGAAAAAAATTAACAAGCAGTCTGCTAATGCTAAAAAAACAAGTTGACGAATTATATACCAAATGCGTTTGCATATTTTTGCTTAAATGTTTTATTAATGCAGTTATGTTTAAAGCGTAGCTAGAATATTGTTATACATATATCTTCCTACTTCTATTGTTATTCTTAACTGGCTTGGCAACTGAGGGGGAGAGACCGCTGAATGAATCTACGCTAAAGGTCCCTGAATCCGATATTTAATTAACACTGATAGAGAGCAGTTGTAAAGATCCTTCATATTACCTGATAATTGGATGATGGGAATGTATGAGACAGAGGGAGAGAATGAAAGAAAGAGAGAATCGATTATATTATGGATTTATTTATCAATGATTCAGGCGGTTTCCCCCTAATGATGTCTGAATAAGCAAGTAACTCTACAGAGACAATTTAAATTCCGCTTCCGGTGACAGAGGGCATCTCGAAAAATTTTACAAGGTTTTAATTCTTATAAATCACAAAAGTGATTATATATTTGGCTATATCAGAACGTGGTCGTTTCCTACTTGTGTGTCTAAGGGGTATAAAAACTTTATTTTATAAATTATACAAATAAATATAAGGATGTATCTATATACTCCGAAATAACTCAACCGTTTAGCTATCATTCCAAGACATCTGCTTGGAAAGTTAAATTTATCGAAAAACTTTAAAAAACTTCCAAAGTTTATTATTTTAGAAGATAGTAAAATGTCGGTAGCTCAGAGCCACTAAAAAACATTAAGAGCAAATATCGAAGTCGTAAGTATGATTTGAAACAATTGTGTTTATTAACATTAGGTCTCTCTGTATTTAATATTTTGAATCAAAGCTTTTATTAAAAGCTGTTTAAACAGTTATAACTGTTGTTAGTATGTACGCTTTTCATTCGTTAGCTTTTAAACACTAATGACAACTGCGCCATCTGACGTAGCTTTAGACTGTGCTTTGTGCAACAGATAGAACACTCTTATTTATTACTTACTGATTTTAATTTCATAAAAGGCGCATTGGCAAAATTGCAAAACATTCGTATAGAAAGAAATATTAGAGCTATAAAGCTTCCAAGATCAGCAGTTCGTTTTCTAATTCAACTAATTTTGACATGTTCAGGGTGGAGCTGTTAGCCGGTGCTTTGCTTTGTGGACGATGTCAACATCCGATGAGCCGGCACTAGGAGTTTTCGAGAAAAAGGTTTTACGGAAGATTTATGGTCCATTAAACAATGGCAAAGGCGAAGTACCCGCTGGTGGAAGCCGAGGAAGAGGGAGACCTCCACTCCGATGGAAGGACCAGGTGGAGATGGACCTGGCTTCGCTTGGTATAACCAATTGGCGCCAAACTGCCAGAAGGCGGGATACGCGGCGCGCTGTTTTGGACTCGGCTATAACCGCGTAAGCGTTGTCTACGCCAGTCAAGAAGAAGAAGAAGTTGAGGTCTGTTATTCCAGGTAGTCAATGTAGTTCGAATCTTGTGTATCCCCGAAAACTGTATACCAGACTTTAACAGAACAAATACAGTCAGATATTTCTTTAGAGCAGATTCGCTTTATAGAGTTCACAGTTTTCATCTATTCATTTGTCTCTGGTGTGTTCTATGCGAATTCTCTCGGATTTGACTTAAACAACATCAAATATGTACTGTTGCGACGTGATCTCACTGTTGGGTTTGTTGTTGTTGTAGCGACAAACAATTTTGAGAAATGCGGGGATCAGATTTCAGCCTGGTTACGTAGACCCGATTGTAGGGGAAACAGATCATCCACACGATCTTATGAGAAGACTACTTACTGTCTCAGCTACATTTACCCTGCGAGCGTGGGTGCCGAATATATATATATATATATATACATTTTATAGAGATTTGTTGTTTTTATTCTAGCAATATGCATATTGTCTATAATAGTGCTATAATATACATTCTTAGGTTGAACTGCCATTTATACTACCTTTTTGTGCGGCTATTCCTATCATTTAGGACGATTGTGTTCAAGCCACAATTGTCCACCAATGCAGAGTATGGAAGTTCAAGCTTCGGCTACAAGGACTTTCCAGAGACTTTAATCTGGTATCAAGAGAAGCAGGAGCCTAGGGAGCTTCTGTTCTAACCTGCTCAATGGGTTGACCTATAGGGAAGTTTCGTGGTGGCTGTAGTTTAAACCTAAAGGCGGATAGAGGTTCTTTAAGTTACTCAATGTGGAGTTGTATTGCATCCGTGTGGCGAACCCAAAGTGCGGCAGAGATTTGGGGTAAGACTCATTCCTGAGCAAAGTGGTTAGTGTATTAATGTTAGGTTAGGTCGTCTCAGGCTACCTCCCTAATCATGACATTAGTTGTCTCAGCTACGTGTCTCGCGCACCTTCAAATTGGCGATCTGTCAGTAGAGATCGTGAACTTACTATATCATCTGTAGTAGACGTTTTGGGGGCATCTATTTAAATATGGTTTATCTAAGACCGTCTGCGACTACGTTGAAACTATTTAAACCAATTCGACATCAATCGTAAAGCATTGCAATTTCTTATCAAAATTATTGTTTTTTCCCCTAATTTATAATCATCGATCGCTTTTACCGCTCATATTACATACATACATACAAACAAATTAAATAAGCATTGGCAGTTTATTCTTGAAAATGCTCAAAACATTGAACATTTTTTAATATGTATGTATATGCTGTTTTAAATTACATACCATTAGTACAATTAACATTTAGACATACAATATATGCTATAACTCTATGTATATTTATATATGTATCTTATGTACAAACTTATGTACTTAGTTATTTCATCATCAAACAATTAATCATGTAATATGTATATGTATTTATTCATGCGACTACCAACCAACCAACCAAATTCAGCTAATTTGCCATTGTGATAATAGTATTTGTGATGACTTTCTGAGGGAGGGAGGGGGTATGAAAGTGTCATGCCGGAAATGATATACATATATACAGATATATATATGCATTTTCCAGAAGTTATTACAATTTGCCTAAATTATTTTACTTTTATACTTTCACTTTATTTAGTTTAACAAATATGCCTATTAATTCACCCTTTTCTTCATTTTCATTTCATTGGAAAACTATACCAAAAGCGTCTTTCGAGACTATAACAGAAATATTTGTTGTAATAAGCGCTTTAACCAGTTAATGCCACATATTATAAAAATAACTAAATTTGTGTAGTTTCTGCTGCGAGCGTTAAATGTTAAGTCTCTATATAAAAATATATAAATAGTGAAGTATTATTAACAACAAAAAAATATTTTCAACCACAAACAAGCTATTCAATTCCTTTTATCTTTATCAATAATCCAAAGCTTTTCTAAGCTGCATACTTATAATAAAAAACATATCAAGCTGTGTGTGACGGTATAAAGTACATTAGTAGTTAAACAATTACATTTTCTGCGCGCACAAATGTATGCTCTGATCTACATCATCTTCCTAACGCTTCACACCAAACAAATTTGGTATTGATTTGATTTTCTTACGCGAACAATTCAAATAATCTTTATACATATCCGAGCGCAAGTAACGCGAATATGAATCGCTTTTCATGAGATGATAGACATGCGCGGCGGCTACGTCGAAACACCAGCGATTTGGACCATTAACAGCATTGACAGCCTCACGCGCCAATTCTACCGATTTCGAATCCACATTCACCGGACAGGGTGCATCGGGTGCGAGAAACTCTTGCCAGATTTTGTGTATTGCTTCTTTGATTTCCGATTGTGGTAGTGTTTTCATCTGTTGCACGGACTCCCAAAATCTGTGGAATGTGTAAAAGTATACTGTTAGTAATGGCCGTTTGTGTGAAATTCGATATTTTTTACTCACTTTAAGTTCTCGCCACTGTACTCTTTTTCGAGAAATTTCGTGAATTGTTCTCGTCCAACAGGATCGTTTAGTAGCTCACGTAAACTGAAGCCCCAACGCTTCACATGACGCAGCGGTACTTCTTTGCTGTAATTGAAAATTAGTTTTCGTGTTAGTTAGTTAGTTTCTTTTTAGTTAAAGGGATAACTAATATTTTTGATTATGAAAAATATTTATTATAAATACATTATTGCAATATGGATATTTCAAAGAAAAAATCACTTTGTTTCTTGTTTTGGAATGGAAGTCGGTCCGTGAGACAAAATAGAGTTGGATACGGTATACAGTGGCTTTTCTCTTTTGGTGACTATTGTCAAAATTTAGTTTAACGAGTTTTAACATTCCCGCAGATCGCAAGATTTGCCGAAATTGCTCTTCCGACATAACAACGATGTGAGCCGGTACATCTCCGCCATCACCACGGTCGATTTAGTGTGCTACTTAATACACCATATTCTCCAGATTTAATTTCTCGGGACTCATTGTTTTCAAACATGTAAAAGTAACGGATCGAAGGGGAATTCGTTTCGAATAAGGAAATTATCGCCGCCATGGGGATTAGGTTAGGTTATGTTAAAAAAGCTGACCTCCACGATAGGTTTCGCGGTGGATCCCATTTGGACAGCTAAAAATGTCGTTGTGATGCAGAATTACTCCTAAGTATGGATCCACGATTGGTTTCGCAAAGAAGACTCTTACGTATCGCCGTATGAGGATGAGCCTTTCGCAAATTTTATGAACCGGCTAATTTCTAATCCGGCAAGTTCGCATTGGCTCGCCTAAAGCTTAGCTACCGAGATATTCCAACAGTCTTACGAACGCTGGACAGTGGAGGAGGAAATGACTTGTTGTTTCCACCTCGCATTCCTACAGACAGTTTGCGTCCGGCAGGATTCCTAGCCTTATCGCATGCATGTACGCCTATTCCGCAGTGTCCGGTGAGTACTTCACTATTAAGGAAAGGTTAACCTTTTGAAGTACTCGCAATTTCGCCGACCTCTTGTGTTTCACTCTGGGTCCAAAGGATCTCGCAACCGAGCTGGTTTTGGTTGTTAACCAACGCTTATCAAACTCGCGAGAAGTCCAGTGATCCAATGCCAGAGCACAAGAGGACAACGGAGCCCCTGTTCGTTGCCATGGAGGGCTACTGTGAGTATTTTTCAGACGGGTTAAAGTAAAGTAGGAGCATCACTTGGTCATATATATCGAGCTAATCGGAGACTATATTTCCAAAACTTTAGTTTTTATTTTTTTTTCTATGTCTTAAAAATTGATCCAATCGGCCCATATTATCCCCGATGGTCATTGTAAGAAATGTGTCAAGTACGCCCGAATTAAAATAAGCTCCTCAGATAATTAGTAAGATATCTTACTTAATAATATTGACTACTTACGAGTTACGTTCCGCATCCCACATTTCAGTACTGTCCGTTTGCCAAGGATTTGGCAACTCTGGCGATGTGATAAAGTAATCAAATTCATTGTATTGCTCGTAGTAGGCGACCAAACTGTGTTCAATAAATATTTCAATTTATTTTTTAGACTTCAAAATTTATATTATCTCGATATAACTTACGCTTCGGCTGCCTTCGACACCTTTATGGTGCGTCGCTCGAGTTTTTGTTTGCGCAAACCAATGACACGTGTCACCTGTTCAACGGGATTCTTGGCCACCGCACCACCAGAAGTGCCGGAACCGTGTCCACCACGTCGATATGCTTTCTTAATATCGATTTCGGTGGTATTCACACAGCCGGGCATTGGACGGTGCACATCCCAGAAGGCGCGTTCCTGCGAATCCAGCACTTTGCGTTCGAGCTTATCACGTTTCTTGGCCACTTTGCTTTGTGACTCCGCCTGTGGTAGAGTGTGATTTAAATTTAATATATTTTTATATAGACTTATACTAAATACTAACCTGCATGAATATAAATTCCCACTTGCGTGAAAACATCTTTTGTAGCTTGGCTAAGTTCTCCGCCTCGTAATCAGCCAATTCCAGTCGCGTTTTATTCTGCATGGTGCGTTTGCACAGATACACTGCGTAATCTGTATTTTCCGGCTCCCAACAATTTGATGGCCAAAAGTAGGGTGTTTGAAATCTGTGTGTAGTTGAACATATTTTAATATATACTATAATATAAAGCTCTTTCAATAATATCGTATTTGCATTCACCTATAAAATGTGCCATCGTTTTTCACCGTCAACTGATGATCATCGATGGGGAAAATGTAGCCGTGCGAGGCAAGCAAATGCGCAAAATGCAGCGCTTCTGTCACATCTTCAACATCCAAGTTCTTTAATATCCAAGCTACCAAATCGGCGCCAGTAAAGACTGAGGGGACTTTGCTCATAAACGCTTTGACAGTACGCACCGCCACACCGGTGGATTCCGCCTGCATCTTCTCGATAATTGCCTCCATCTGTGGGTTGGCAAGAAAACCATACTATAGATTATGTTATAATGTAATTAATTCATTGTTTTTTCTTTTTTAATTTTAAACACATTTTACATGATCTGATGAAGCAGTAGAATTATATTTATGTATGATATATAGCCCTTATATTCTAAGGTGCTCCTTACAGCAGATCGGGAAATGTTACTTAATTAGTTGCTTTCATACTTATATACCTATATATACAATAACAGTTTTTGTTGTTTCTTGCTAAAAATCTATATCATCCGTTGGAACAAATCAAGAACATTTTACTTTGAATAAATTACTCATACCACCCGTCGGACTTAGTAAGATCATATATACTATAGTATACATTAGCAATTGTTACACACCGTTCAGCGTTAGAATTTAACTACCTACTATGCTAAGAGTGCTCCATTTAAATATTTCGCTAAGCAATATGCAAAGTTATGTGAGGCAAAATAATATATTTTACTGAAGATCAACTAGACGTATGAGTGATATTTTGGTTTGCCATGAAGGAAGTTAAGAATATATCTAGGATTTTGAATTCTAATTCGTATTCAAAGCAAATGTGCATCGCTTATTGGTGCGAAGTGTTACAAATTACATATAATTTTAATATTTCATACTTGAAGTGGTCGAATGAGTAAGACAATTGTATACGTTTCGAAAAACGTCAATATTTTATGCAAGTCAAGAATTTATGTTTAATTCACGCCACGCACTCCTATCAAAATCTCTAAATGAGGGCACTTCTATGACTAAATATATGTATTTTGTTTACATTTAAGACAGAAAAGTTTAAATAACTTGAAAAATATCTTATGATGTATTGAGATGTTCTTTTGTAACTGATTTTGTTATTGAGAAAATTATACGGATGAAGAAAGAGAGATAGGAGGAATAATCAATTTAGACAATATAAATTAATTTGTAGCAGGGACAAATTTGAAAGGCAGGACAACCTTCATTAAATCATATTTCATAAGTGAATGGAACTAGCATTTTTAGAACGGGAAATTGAAAAATCGGACGAAGAAGATAACTTTCTTGGTTGATTTCATAATTTTATCTCCTATATAGAGGCGTTTTAATTTTGTGGACTTCCAGATAAGCGGTCGGTAAGCGCTCTCGTCGTACAATATCGACTCAATAATGTACACAAATGTTGTCTATTTGATCTATTCGATGAAAATAATTTTAAGTGAATCCTAATAAATACCGACTGCACTTTGTTCATCTACTGTTATATTTTCAAGCGCTTCGGACGATTCGTTCCGATTGAGTTTCTGTTTATAATAATGTACAATATACCCTTCCATCCATTGCTAAACATCTTAAACTTATTTTTACTGCCTTGGGTCAATTTCAAATTGTCCTTTGAACATCGAACTTTGTCTTTATGATCCCTTATCAAAGCACTAATCATTTTCATATATAAAAATTTTTTAGAATGATTTAATTTGTGGTCCCCCAACACTGTTTCACGAATTTTCACATTGTCATCTGACATGCTTGCCTCTTATGGTCTTCTTAAACTTGGTACATCATTTGTTCAGTAAAACAGCACTTTACTGTGCCGTTTACCGTATCATTTATCTCATTGATAAACTGAGTCTGAACGGAGAAAATTATCTTCAGAAGTAATGTTAACGAACTACTGAATTATTAGGTCTACAACTTTGATTCCGCCGTTTTCCAATAGATGTCTCTAGGGTCTAGGGATGTCTGGTCGATTAAATCGATTTTTTTTATATCGATCTTGGCGATTTGTGTCAACATTAACCCAACAAAATATTTGTAGAGATCTGTTTGCATCCCAAACATATTCTCAACTGAAAATGTCACTTTTTGAGCCGAATTGTCGACATTTGGGGGAAATTTTGCTTTTCTTTTTTAATTCCATGAAAAGTGCGGCTGAGGCTCATCGACATTTGTAACCGTTTTTATACAAAAAAAACTTCAATTTACGAAAAAACGTCGGAAGCAAAGTTGTAGACATAATATTACTTGCTATACATAAAAATATGACCACTATTACGAGAAATCTATTACTAACAATATACAGCAAAATCGACATTTCTAGGACCAAATCATTTTTTTTGGAAGATCTCGAAATTTAGCTTATTGAAAACAACATTATAAATTATAGAATTTAAGTTAGCAGCAAAGTTAAAATATGTACATTATCAACCTTTTCTTCTTATTATCAAGCCTATTTAAGAGATGATATAAGGGGTCAAAGCTGGATCTTTTGAAAGAATCGATAATTTGATAGTTCAAAAAATATTGGAACAATTTTTAAAAGTTTGGCATACTAGGTCAAAGGTCGGTTAATCGCATTCACAACCATACCAGTTTATGGACGAGTATTTTTCGAAATGTGAATATATTTTGACCGAAGATGTGAACACTGTTAAAATATAAGAAAAAACATATATGTATTTTTTACAATCTGCACTATTGTTAAATATTTTCGAAAAGTCTTGTTTCGAGAGCAAATATTTCGATTTTGGAGGTTATCTTCGAAAAATTGAGAATGTGTATTTTTACTTGTGACTTAATCCACCAGAAAAAAATATTTTGGTCTAATACCCAGCCGGGAGTTGTATAGTGTAATTAATTATATATTTTTTGGAATTTTTAAACCACAAATCTTGGTCCTTTCATTTATCAGTTTGTTTATAAAATTTACTTTGTCACACTCTTGTTTTCTCACTCACTTGTCTATTGATGACTGTCATCAGTAGACCAAAAAGCAAATGCAGAGCACTAGATTTGCTTGCAAATATACATTTAAGCTTCTGTCAAGCCGAATGGATGTTGATAAATCTGTTGCATATTTTATCCATTTACTAACACAGCTAAACTAACGTAACTAGTTAATATTCGCTTTAGTGTTCTACCGCCAACTGTTTATAAACATTCCTGCCTTGTCTTATTTGTATGCTATCGCTTTTTGATTACCTTTTTGTAGACGAGTATATTGGGCGCATCTTCGTTGCGACGCTGTTGTGGGTGATTTAGAATGGCGCCAGTGGTGAGTGAAGGCTTCGCGCCGGGCAGCGCTGTGTGTGAGCCATCCGCACCGCCGCCGCTGCCACTGCTGGCCGACGATTTGCCATGCTGGCTGCCTTGCTGCTGCTGATGTTGATGATGATGATAATGACTGTTGCTCACACCCAAACCACCGGCACCGCTGGCACTACCACTGCCGCTGCCATTGCCAGTGATACCACCCGCGGCAGCCGGTGTAGATATGCTGGTCACACTGCTGGTGCTGTTCGTGCTCGAGGTACACGTGCTATTGCTTGTGGTGCTGTTGGTGGCGCTATTTAAGCTGAAATTCACCTTTGGCGTTGAGGATGATGATTGTGATGATGATGTGGTGGTGGTGTTATTGGTGTTATTAGTGGATGCTATTGTTTTGCTGGTTGTGCTGGTGACAGTTGTTGCTATGCTCGCTGTTGTGACCGATGTAGTGGTGTTTGATGTATTGTTCATGTTGTTGCTGTTGTTCTCACTTTTAACAACAACAACATGTTCGTTTATTGTGCTAGCGCTGCCTGCAATGGTGACTGTAACGGTATTATTTTCGTTACATTTAGTAGTTTCAACGCCTGCAATTGCTTCTTCGGTTTTTGTTGCATTTATTGGTGTTGTGGTTGCTGCTTCTACAGCTTTTGGTGTTAATATTGGTGTTGTTATTGGTGTTATTGTTGGTGTTGGTGTAGCTGTTATATCTTTTGCTGTATTCGTAGGTGTGGTAGGTGCTGGCGCTACGCCAGCCGCAGTTGCTACCGTTTTGGGCGTTGCTCCTTGCGGTGTGGTCGGCGTAACTGGTGTGGCCGGTGTTATTGTTGTACATACAGTTGCTTGCACGCCCGCGGCTGGCGTCGCAGCTGTTGAGGAGTCATCCTCACTCGCCAATTCAATGGAGATAGTAACACTTGATAACTCCAAAGGCTTGATATTTGTTGTAGTTGTTGTTGTTGTTGCAATTTTAGTTTGCAACTCAATACAATTATCGCTTGTTGTTATATTGCTGGCCGCATGAGCTACTTCTTCTGCTACAACCTCACCATTGTCACCAGCAGCGTGCGCTATTTGTTGGTGTTGGCTCATCTCCTCCGCCTCAATGGCACTATTAGCACTAGCAGCGCTAGCGCTACCGCTTTCTGCAGCAGCTGCAGACTTGGCAGCAAAGACGATAGAAGTTTGCGTTTTGTCCACCTCTGAAGTCATTGTTACCATTTTTTCATTGATTAGGGCTTAGTGTGGTGCTACGGTATTGCACGCTGCACGAGTTTGCTACAACAAAGCGACTGCGTATTGCAACAAAAACAACTTCAATTCCTCTTTTCAATTACTTATCACCGTTAGAATCACTTTTCTCATTTATGTGTGTGTGTGTATCGTATGGAAAAGCCTACACGAAGACACCATGACGATTTGGGGTATGCATGTGAACTACACGCTTCGATAACGGTTTATACGACAAATGACAGCTTTAACGACGACGGCGACGACGACGACCGCCCGCCGACCGAACGACCGTCCAACTGTCGCTACAAGGTGCACAGAGGGCAGAAAAAGCCAAAAAAAAGGTCAGCCTGGTGAACTGACGTTATCGGAAATGTAGTTGTACGTACGAAAAAAAGCCAACAAACACACACACGACGCACGCTTACCTACCAACTACCTACATACATACTTATACGCGCGCTCTGAGTGCGCACACTTAAGACATTTTTTATTTGATATTTATTTTTATGGCCGCTGCTGTTGCATGTGCTGTTGTTGTTGTTGCTGCTGTTGGCTCTTGCACAAAACAGCGGGGTTGGGTCACAAGTAATTGCTGTGTGCTCTCTTCGCCAGCAAAAAACTTTCACACGACGCTACTTATATTTCTATATATACATATATGTGTGTGTGTATATGTAGCGTTTTTCTTCCTTTTTCCTTACGCACTCGTTGAAATTTTTCCGTATAGCAAATTATATGCGTACAATTTTCTATAAGATTATTGCTATTACCACTTGCAAATTAGTAACTTTTCATTTATTATTGAGTGAAGCTGTTTGCTTTCATTATTATTTCACATTTTTATAGACAAAAAGCGGCCTTCTAGTTTACTTATATCAGCAATTTTAGGTATTTATAGCTTGCACTGTAGTCGATTTCTTCCTTTGCACGCCACACATAAATTCGAAATGTCACTTTGCCACTCGTAGCAGTGCCTGACACTGTCCGCTGGCACTGGCAATGGAACTGCCAACGGTCGTGTGCTCCAGCTTACGCTCGTTGCCGTTCGTTTGTGGCGCTCCTTTCGTGACACTTGTCGTTCGTGGCAATTTGCTCATGGTTTATTAATGCCGTTCAAGTTATTTTTGTAGTTTTTCACCACTGTTGTTGTTGCCACATTTTATGTTGTATGTTTCTTTCGAGTGTTTCGCTTCGTTGGCTTGCTCTCTTGTTGCTCTTTGCTTTCTCATACCTTTCTCAGAGAGCATTGGCTCACTCTCTCTGTTATACCGTTAGTTCAGTGTCACTTTGCATGCTGTGTATTGACAGACAGTGTTGCCAGTGTGTCTGTAATTTGTAGGTTATTTGTGACTTGCATAAAGATAATGTTATATGTAGAAACATATTTGTAGAGCGTATAAGGAATTATGCTTGATTCTTGAATCGGGATATTTCGAAAAAAAAAATACTGTGTATGATATGGTGCAACAGGCGAGAACACCACAGTCAGCAGTTTAGCTCTGGCGATTTTTTACAAGATTTCACTTGAGTTGTGAGTACTTTTGTTTATAAATTTGTATACTCTCGCAACAAAAGTCACTAAGAGAGTATTATAGTTTTGTTCACCTAACGGTTGGTGGTATGAACAAAAACTAAACGAGTTATTATTGGTTGGCAAATATCTCCCTTCCGCCTTTTTGTCTTTTGAATTTCGCGGCTATGTATAAAGCGCTAAAGAGCTCGTATCTGGCAATACTATACATCTTTGAAAGAACTTGGCATACGACGACTACAAAACGACACTATGCATGATTAGTTTGGATATTGCATTCAACAGTTATAGACGTGTAAACATGGAGTTCCCTAATGCCGAAATTCGCGATATTTTAAAGTTTTCCTTCGTTAAAGCAAATCCACTAGAAAAACGTTCCGTGATATTAATGGTGTTTTGGCGAATGGTACTCTATCACTTCGAACTGCGGAGAAATGGTATCGATGATTCAGAGCGGGTGAAAACGACACCATGGATAAGCCAGCCGGCGGAAGACCTGTGACGACGAATACCGATCAAATCATGGAAAACATCGAGTTAGACCGGCATGTAGCATCTCGTGACATCGCCCAGGAGATGGGAATTAGTCACCAAATCATTTTAAACCATCGGCAGAGGGCTGGATACACAAAAAAGCTTGATGTTTGGCGCAGAAAAACCTTCTGGACCGAATCAACGCCTGCGATATGCTGCTGAAACGGAACGAACTCGACCCATTTTTGAAGTGGATGGTGACTGGCGACGAAAAATTTATCACATACAACAATATCAAGCGAAAACGGTCGTTGTCGAAGGCCGGTGAATCGTCCCAAACAGTGGCCAAGGCGGGATTGAAGGCCAGGAAGACTGTATGTTTAGTGGGATTGGAAGGGAATCATCCACTATGAGCTGCTCCCAAATAGCCAGACGCTTAATTATACCATCTACTGCGAACAACTTGACCGCTTGCAGCAGGCGATCGACTCGAGGCGTCCAGAATTGGCCAACAGGAAGGGTGTAGTGTTCCACCAGAACAACGCCAGAGCAAACACTTCGTTGATGACTCGTCAGAAACTATGAGAGCTCGGATGGGAGGAGTTAGGTCAGTTTTCTTTCAATATCTCTGTATTTTGTGGCTATGCTCGTTTAAAGCCTAACAATAAGTATTAAAATCTTAAATCTATTCGAAACTAGAAGCGGTAGCGCTTTTTTAATGGAACGTTGTTCTTTAGTAGGCTTGCAGATCTCTGATTTCTAAACGGAGGCATTAGCCAATGGGTTTTCATGTGCAAGGAGTTTAAATACGGTGTGTTTATTCAGCTGCTACTTTGTCGACGGGATTATGGAGTGATATCAATACTCAATAAAAAAAAAACAAATACTTTGAAAAACAATCTTGTACAAAATGGTGAAAAACTTGGTTTAAAGGACACTAATCACTCCTACCAAGAGAATGAACTGAAACATACGGCTGGAATAGTAAGAGAACTCTGCTATATAATTATCACATAGAGATCTAAACACCTCTCCAAACACTAGATATAGGCATAATTGGGAATTCAAATAAGAAAACACAGCTTATCGAGCAAAGATGGTTTAAAAACGGCCCTTCCGTAGAATGGAATAAAAATAAGTCCGGAATATACATGAATTTTTCGTATAGTTTTTAAATGCTTATTTTCAAGAAAAATGTAATTGAATTAAACACATTTTTTGTTGTTTTTCTGTTGTGAACAAAGTGAACTTATGAAACTGACCTAAATTTTTGGCATTCATATTTTTTCTACATATTCTTTCGCAGTTAAAAGCAATTGATTACAAGTAGATTAATAATTAAGAATAATTATCATCTTAAGCACTTACCAAAAATTGGTCGGTGTCAAGGTATTTTTATACTGAAAATATTTTTAAAATGCATGCAATCAAAAATCAAATATTTTTTATTTTGTTAACAAAATATGGCAACACTTCTCCATCTACTGTTGACTTTGTCCCAAAATATTTCCGTTTCTGTTTCGAATTGATTTTTTACGCTCTCTGTCTCACATTTCCTCGAATCGGTGAGCGTAGAGCAAACTCGTTTAGCGCATGCGCCATATGGTGGGCCTAGGACAAAAATAGCATAATTGGCATGAAAGGCTGACTAAATGACTAACTGATTAATTGAAGCGTAATGAAAGAATGGTCAAGTGGATGACTGATTACCGGTTCGTTGGGCTGAAGTTAAGTTCGAGTGACTGCAAATGGTTGGCCACACCGATGGGTGTGTTAATGTGTGATAAGCACATAAGTACAAATATGTTTTTTGTGGTGGAATGAAGTGGTGGCTTCTCTGTGTGTGTGCAGGTATTTTTGGGTGCAGGCATTTTAAGTGCTTACAACAATTTAATGTCACCACATCCATTTCATACAAATCTAATTTTTGCATGTAATCGAGCGATAGCAGCAGGTGCATGAATAAGCTGTTCACTAATTTTAGTTAGATTATTAAATATTATAAATGTATGTTTCAATCTGGTTATCACCACATTGTCATATTGTTTGAAACGACGCATATGTTAACTACAATTATGATAATAATATTATGATTTCTATTCGCAATTTATTGGCCATTTACCAATCAAAAGCCTTATGATTTTGCCTGGTAAAAATCTTCTTTGTATAAATATTACCCAGACCCCAGATAGGGAGATCATTGATATAACGGGATCATTTTGAAATTTGAAATATAGTTAGGGGAAGCGTTGCCTTTTTATATGAGGCCCGAATCTCCCCGATCGGTTCATAAATGGGGGAGTTATTCAATGAAAACCGCCGATAAAACCCCTACTATGCGGTTCTGCGCGCCTGGTGCAATTCCTGGAATTTTGCTTTCAAATTGGATGCATTTTCTTTGACGTCACTAACACTTCTACATGGTGTATACATGTTAGCGTTGCATACTTTAGGGGTGAAAATTTCCCTGTATAATTCGCAAAAAATTGGTTTTTTCTCAATTTACCGGGAACGAATAACGGGATCATTTTGAAATTCGGAATATAGTTGGAGGAAGCGTTGCCCTTTTATATGAGGCCCCAATCTGCCCGATCGGTTCATAAATGGGGGAGTTATTCAATGAAAACCACCGACAAAACCCCTACTATGCGGTTCTGCGCGCCTGGTGCAATTCCTGGAATTTTGCTATCTGGTTGGATGCATTTTCTTTGGCGTCACTAACACTACTACACGGTGTATACATGTTAGCGTTGCATACTTTAGGGGTGAAAATTTCCCTATATAATTCGCAAAAAAATGTTTTTTTCTCAATATAACGGGATGGTTTAAATATACCAAGAATAAGCGTATATAGACTTACGGCTACCATAACGGGACATTGGACATTCGAAGAACATGCGCTGAAAATGGGTTTGCACTATAACGTTATTTGTCGTTCATGCAAATTAGAAGGAATAAGGAAACGGTTTTCCACTTTATCTATCACAAACTAGACATATGTATAAAACCCTTGGGATCCATCAATCACCAAATTTTGAATGAATAGTGCATCAAAATGGCGCATCTAGTGTTAATTGTGCCAGTATGGCAGCACTTCTACTTACCTACCTACATCATCTCCCATGAAGT
Organism: Zeugodacus tau; assembly: GCA_031772095.1. Taxonomy (NCBI): domain Eukaryota; kingdom Metazoa; phylum Arthropoda; class Insecta; order Diptera; family Tephritidae; genus Zeugodacus; species Zeugodacus tau. The sequence goes on from CM062650.1 coordinate 45,735,398, forward strand.
GTCCAAAAAAGGTCTTGTGTTGAGCATTTTAACTAATTTTTGGTTAATCAAAAAACAGTAAATTAAAAATATATCGAGAGTATATTACTCGGATGTATTTGATTCATTTCGATAATATTTGAAACATATAGCACTATTTAATAAAACAACAATTTTTGTTTGAATTTTGAACCTCATCATCTCATCTCTCAAATGAAGTAATGAATTTCCTAATAAATATTTTTATTACACAGGTTTCGTTGGCATCGCACTCGGTCGCACTGTGGTGGCCTGCACACGGCCTCCTACACGGTCATACTGTGTACATTCGTTTGGATTGGGTGGATGTGCAAGGGTGTGCGCACGATCTGCTGGCCACTTACATATTATACCTGGTTGTGTTCCATTGAAACGTTTACCAGCAGCTTCCGGATTGGCACTGCTCATTTCCGGCTTGTTTACGTACGCCTGCGCACCATTTGTGGGTAAGTGTCTGTCGATATCATGTGTTTCATAATATAAAATATTTTATTATATTTAGAATACACATACAGTTACATTTTAGTTGTATCGCAGGTCTTATACGTGATCAACTACCTTTCAACTACCCGATTACCCTGCCTTCCTTCAACATGTTGTCTCGTTCATTGCTGCCATCTCGTGGTCACTTGAGACACTGGTGCGTGTCGTTATCGCCGTCGCTATTAAGTAAATTTTTCTAATTAAGCCACTAGAAATACATTTAAGAAAGTTCGCTATTAACATAAGATAGCGTACCGCTCAAAGACTGAAACCAAATATTTTTAAGTATTTCATAAGAGGATCTACATAGAGGCATATTGTGAGTACAAAAGTCGGGAAAAAATGAACCTACTTCTAGTGCTGTAATTTCTTCTCAGTGTTATGGGTGTTGAAATTTCCTTTCATATTCCACAAAAATCATCGAAAGCGGTTCAGATTTACCGGAGTTATGACCATTCAAAGTGTGTTGGTGTCTACTGAAGGAGAATTCTCGTGTCCGATTTCCTCGCATCTGCTTAAATATGTTTCAGAAAATGGTGTTAGTAGTTACTCCGTGTCATTCATTAGCCATTGATTGAATGCCTCACTTGTTCAATAAAACAATTTTTTTGTTATAATAATTTACTTTTAATGTTTGTGTTTAATTAAATAATTTATTGCACAATATACGTTGTTTGAACGAATGTTTTTGTTTGCTACACAATAAATAATAATTTTCTACTTCAATTTTATATTCGTCTTTTCTGCTATGCACGTGCAAACGCTGGTTGATGCATCGAAATGTGGTCAATATTGGTGTTACCATATTGTTAATTCTTGAAATATTTCATAGAATTGTATGTGCCCACTTAATGTAGAAAATCATGTAGTTTCTATATTTGCAAGTTAGAACTCGAAATTCAGACGTTTTAGCCACTTTTTCGCTGAAAGTTTGCGATTTGCAACATCTTTTTATTTCTCTAAATTCGCTGGTTATTCCAAGATAGATTCTTATTATATAGGATTATAGAGCATGCGATTCTGCAAATTTTGGCATTTTTAGTTTTACGCTACGACCAGCCGTTCAAAAGTTATAAGCGTTTTTCTGTTCGGCAGCCACCTACTGCCTGCTCCTGGTCGCCTGGTAGAAATCCCAATTTTTCGTACCAAATTGAAATGCATTTTTGTGGCAGCGGCGCCGGCAGAGCGGCAGAGCTACCCGTATGTGTTGCATATGCAAAGGGGCAAATTTGAATTAACGGAAGCGGGATGTGGCGGGACCGGAAAATGTCACTGGGCGGAAACCGGATGTGACCAACTTCCGATTTCCGGTTCCCAACTTCCGGTCTGGACCCCAAACCGGAAGTGAAACCCCGTTATTTTCATTTCCGGTTTCCGGTCCGGGTCGACTTCCGGCCCCGCCACATCCCACTTCCGTTAATTCAAATTTGCCCCTTTGCATATGCAACACCATCGGGCAGCTCTGCCGCTCTGCCGGCGCCGCTGCCAAAAAAATGCATTTCAATTTGCTGCGAAAATTTGGGATTTCTACCAGGCGACCAGGAGCAGGCAGTAGGTGGCTGCGAAATAGGTAGGTGCCTAGAAATGCGAATTGTGGCCAAACGGAGGCACTTAGAGCCATGCGGTTTTTACTGGTCTCTTCAGAATCGCATGGCCCACAAGTGTATAAAAAATGGTTGTTGTTGTTGCACTGTAAACATTTATAAAAAATTAAAATATGTTGCAATCGGCAACAAATATGAGAAAACAGCATCAAACACCAGTAAATGCTAACTTTATTTGGACATTATGGGCATAGAAAGTTGCAGGGAGGCCTGCAGATTATTCTGAATACCATTAATGATAAGTAGCTCCATTTTTTGTAAAAGTTTGAAAGCCTACTAACACCAAAGATAGTACTATGTTATATTATTAAATATTTATTTAATTTTAATCACTTTGCCATGGAATTTGTTCTTATAATTTTGCGCCAAGTTAATGCAACAATTTAAACAAAAAAACTTCGAAAAATATTAAGAAACCACGAAGTTTTGGCAAAAAGTGTGATTACATGATTTCTGCACTATTTGCAGTGGCTTAACATGGACAATAACATTCTACTGTCCGCTAACATAACAGTCTTAGACAATAACATTCTACTGTTCGCTAACATAACAGTCTGCACAGTTAACAGTGCGTTAACAGTATCAGGCAGAAATCCACCTACTGCCTGCTCCTGGTCGCCTGGTAGAAATCCCAAATTTTCGCACCAAATTGAAATGCAGTTTTTTGGCAGCGGCGCCGGCAGAGCGGCAGAGGTACCCGATGGTGTTGCATATGCAAAGGGGCAAATTTGAATTAACGGAAGCGGCATGTGGCGGGACCGGAAGTCGACCCGGACCGGAAACCGGAAATGAAAATAACGGTCCTCTATTTCCGGTTTGGGGTCCAGACCGGAAGTGGGGGACCGGAAACCGGATGTTGGGACCGGAAGTTGGTCACATCCGGTTTCCGCCCGGTGACATTTTCCGGTCCCGCCACATCCCGCTTCCGTTAATTCAAATTTGCCCCTTTGCATATGCAACACCATCGGGTAGCTCTGCCGCTCTGCCGGCGCCGCTGCCAAAAACATGCATTTCAAATAGGTGCGAAAATCTGGGATTTCTACCAGGCGATCAGGAGCAGGCAGTAGGTGGCTGCCGAACAGAAAAACGCTTATAACTGGCTGGTCGTAGCGTAAAACTAAAAATGCCAAAATTTGCAGAATCGCATGCTCTATAATCCTATATAATAAGAATCTATCTTGGAATAACCAACGAATTTAGAGAAATAAAAAGATGTTGCAAATCGCAAACTTTCAGCGAAAAAGTGGCTAAAACGTCTGAATTTCGAGTTCTAACTTGCAAATATAGAAACTACATGATTTTCTACATTAAATGAGCACATACAATTCTATGAAATATTTCAAGAATTAACGATATGGTAACACCAATATCGACCACATTTCGGTGCAATCAACCAGCGTTTGCACGTGCATAGCAGAAAAGACGAATATACAATTTAAGTAGAAAATTATTATTTATTGTGTAGCAAACAAAAACATTCGTTCAAACAACAGAATATTGCGTATATTGTATATATATGTATATTGCCCCATGCCCGATTTCCACGCATTTGGATCCGCATAAAAACGTTAATTAAGCTGGAATTTGGGCATATTTTTTGCTCTTAATTAAATTGGGATATCGATTAATGCGAAACAAGTTAGAAAATTTGTGAATTTTGGAAAATTCTATAAAAAGTTTCGATTTCAAAAACCTCATATAAATATTTTATTTTCAAAATTGCAACCTCTTCCGTTCTCCAAAACATATACATATATACATGAAATTGGTGTAGAATTCTTCAGGCTACAAGAATATATAAACGTTTTCACCAACTTATGGGCATGGTCAAATTTTATTGCAAAAAAACACGAAATTGACTCTCAAACTGTCGGAAATAAGCGCTTATAACTAAAATATTTGAAGAGTTAGAATTCTGCAAAGTATCTCAGAAGATGCGCAATTCTCTCAAGATATCGTTAGCAAAAAAAATTTCATCAAAATTCGCATTAAAACCGCTGTTTTACGCAATTTTCACTTTGAAATTCAAAATACAAGTCGCATATTTGAGTGCCAATGAAAAACCATTAAATTTTGCGAAATTTGTGCCCACGTGCATATGCTACACTTTTCGCACGCGGCACATGTATACATGCCTGCTGGCATACATATTTACATGTACCACGCATTTTTTTCCGCATCCACCTACCTGAAAAGTGTAGCATATGCACGTGGGCACGAATTTCGCAAAAAATAATGGTTTTTCATTGGCACTCAAATATGCGACTTGTATTTTGAACTTCAAAGTGAAAATTGTGTAAAACAGCGGTTTTAATGCGAATTTTGATGAAATTTTTTTTGCTAACCTTATCTTGAGAGAATTGCGCATCTTCTGAGATACTTTGCAGAATTCTAATTCTTCAAATATTTTTGTTATAAGCGCTTATTTCCGACAGTTTGAGAGTCAATTTCATGTTTTTTGGCAATAAAATTTGACCATGCCCATAAGTTGGTGAAAACGTTTATATATTATTGTAGCCTGAAGAATTCTATACCAATTTCATGCTGCTATGTATATGTTTTGGAGAACAGAAGTGGTCGTAATTTTGAAAATAAAATATTTATATGAGGTTTTTGAAATCGAAACTTTTTATAGAATTTTTTAAAGTATGCACATTTTTTAATTTGTTTCGCATTAATGGATATCCAAATTAAATTAAGTGCAAAAAATATTCCCAAATTCTAGCTTAATTAACGTTTTTTTGCGCATCCAAATGCGCGGAAATCGGGGGCTGAGAATTCCACTTCATGTGACACCAACACTTTGAATGGCCATAACTCTGGTAAATCTGAACCGATTTCGATGATTTTAATGTCATATGACAGAGGAGAGCTGCACTAAAATTAAAAAAAATTTAAATTCAACTATTAAGTATGTATTTAAGTAATCTTTATTGATGTTGATTTGCAACATTCGATGATAAAGCACACACTTGCTTTGCATATCGTTCCTTTTCACATATATAAATTAACTTATTAATTACGTTATAATATGACATTTAAGCAGATGTTTTTAGGCATACAATTCATGTGTTTAAAACTAATTAGGTAAGTGTAAGTATATGCTATATTTTATATTTATTTATTACATAGGCTAAATCCAACTTTTTAATTAACAACGCAAAATTTCCACTCCTCATAAGCATGGCTTCAATGTGTTATTATGTTTGATATCATGTATGTATGTAGATGTGCTTATTCCGATTGACTTATGCTAACTAAAATTAATTGTTGATGTATAAATATTTAAATATGTATGCTTAATAAATTCTTTTTTTATTTTTTCTGAGCGATAATACTTTATCGAATCGATTTAATTAGTTTGCTTAATTAATTAGTTTTTTTTTTTGCTTAATTAATTAGTTTTTATTTATAGATAAACCATGATTTAGTAGTAGCTTTTAGCGAAATATTAAACTAAAAAGTATATAGTATATAGTAGAGTATTTCAAAAATTTAGTTGACGTTGGTTAAAATTTTGCTAATATGTATCTAGTTATAAAATTTGCATTTTTTCTTTCAACTCTGTTATGTTGAGTTTATGTAGACACGCGTTTCTTATCTCTACAGTGAAAAACCGATGTTAGTTTTAATACATCTTCATTGAATATGGTATGGTAATGTATTCTTCTCTTGTTCTCGAAATCTCTATGTAGAATTTGCTATTTTTCTGTGTCGATTTCCAATATTCAAATAACTTTAAATATCACAACATTAAGTAATAGATTTCTTCACATTCTTTTGACTTCATTTCTTGAATATTATCTCAACAAATTTAATCATTGTCATCAAATGCTTTATACATATAAAATTTTTTTTAAATTAATTTAAATTATTTCTCACTTTTATTATGCTCAATACCTTCTTAACATAATGCTGGTAAATTTCCGACATTTTTTTTCAATGATGTCAATTTATGATTTTTTTGTTTGTTCGTTTCGCTACTCTCTATAATGGATGATGAGTATTGGGCCTAATCATTGAATCCGCAGCGATTTCGATTTCGATACGATAAAGATTATTGATTAACATTTACATTTTTTTTTAAAGCTGTCCAAACAATGAATTTAGTGTTTTTCAAAAATAACAAAATTATCGGCCGATCATTGTCATGACCTGAGAAGGCACATATATTATATAGAGCCTACTATAGACAGATGATATTTAATTTCCGAACGAAATGGATCAAAATCTGTACGCGTCTATTTGCTGGAGATTTCTGTTATATCTGCTAGAAATTATCGAATTAACAATAAATTTTTTTCTTGGAAGAAAGTTATAATAGCCGAGACACACATGTAGTAACAATACTATTGCTCGTACGAATACCAGATGTGTGTCACCAAATACCAGCACTTTACCATGTGAGCAATGTAGTATTTTGCTGGTAACAATATCAGCATTTTTTTGTGGTATTTCACTAAACACAGCTGAAAATAGGTTTTGTAACCTAGGAGAGAGCTCGTATACAAAAGCTTTTCAAAATATTTTGTCAAAATGACTTTTCTAAAATGAAAAAAATAAGAAATTTTTCAGAATTTTTTTTGTTAACCAAGATTATGTACCGCTTTGGTTTGTTACACGATTCTGAGATATAATTTAACGGCTTCTGTGTTTTGTGTAGAAAATACGTGCTTTTGTATTATTTTGCTATAATAAATCTTACTTTCTCAATTTCATAAATGTGAATGTTTATTGTTTACAATTTTTTAAAATATCGAAAGTCTATGAAACAAATACTAGTATTTGGGTTTACTACAAATCGGGTAAATACAATACCATAATACTTGTATCATGGTATTTTTACCACATGTGTGTCTCGGGTATAAGGGCTTGAAAATATTAGAAATGAAAAGTATTCAAAAAAATTGTGAATCAACTATAAAATGCGATGAAGGTGTTAACAATGTTTGTTGAGAATATTAATAAATAGATAGTTTTAGTTGATGATAATTTCGTGTAAATAATGTTCGCAAAAAAATAGTTAAACTATACAAATAGATCGATTTTAATAAAAATTCGTTCGCGTGAGCTATTTTAAAATGTTTCAAGGATATTTCTAAATATTTCAAGAAAATGGAAAATCGCACCAAATAAAAATTTTAACTATATACAAGTGGTTAAACTATTAGAAACAATTTTGGAATAATTAGGAATAGCTAAATTTAATAATTACGTGGTGTGTTCAAAAAATAACGGGAATTGTCAATTTTCTTTATTATATTATTATACATGCCCCTGAAGTACGATATTATCATTATTAATTATATTTGTTGGCTTCCATATTCATTATTATTATTAAAAAATTATTATTATTTTCAAACATAGAGCGAATCTTAACCCTTTGTCGTCCGACGGTACTTTCAAGTACCATGTTAGTTTTTGCTCTTTTAAATGGAACGGTTGAATTTTTGATAACTTGATGACCAACGGTACTATGAAGTACAAAATAAGAAACATCATAAACGACACAATTTGTGAAATATTTTATATTTTTGTCTTAGAGGGCCATTGAAATTTAAGTTTTTCTATTGTGAAGATAGATTAAAAAACGATTTCTTTTGGTTTTTATCAACAGAGGGTTAAAGGCCTTTAAGTCGTTTAACAAGAATACGAGAAATCGCTGAAAGATCATCAATATCTATACCAAAACTCGAGTTTGAGAAATGTTTTGACGATTGGAAACCAGAACATAATATCGAAGGGGAATTATTTCGAAGGCGACAATATTAATGTAAACGTATGAATAAATATTTTTGTAAAAAAAAAAAATTCCCGTTATTTTTTGAACACACCTCGCATAATGAATGAACAGAGGACAAGTAACCGAATATATGATATTTCGCGAACAATTTATGAGTTTATAATAACAACTATGTATTATAAGATAATCTAGGCAATCGAAATCAATAAATTCTAAATGCAGACAATTAAAATGAAGACAATGATAGATTTATTATCTAAGGAAAATTTAGCTAAAATAAATGTTAGATCAAGCTCAAGGAGACGCGGAATTTATGAATAACTCTACTGAAAATTTTACTAATTTCCTTCATTTTTGGGTTTTGTCTGAATTTAGAATTGAGTGATTATGAAAATATTGTTAGATTTCGATAGACACTTAGATCACACACATATTAGAATCACTTAAATTAGTATAAGAGAGAGTACTCAAATTTAATGACCTAAATATGTGAAAGCAAACACAAGTGAATGTGTCAATATTGATACACACTCCTACCGCCTACGACGCCCACAACAACAAACAACGCGCTGACGCTGTGGCAATTTGAAACGCTTACAATTTGACAAACACTCCGCTGCTAGGCTTTCCCGCTGTTGATAGTTGGTAAAGTACAATTTGCTTAGCGCTAATGAGCAATTCGTAAATTGGCAAATACATTTGTGTACCGTTAAGTTAGACATTCGTATAAGCGAACGCACAGCAACGCATAAGAGCGCACACAGAAGCACTCTCCATCAAATCGACCCACTCAGCCAATGACACACCCGCTTTGCTTGGCCGTCTGCTGACACTTACACCACAAATCAATCCTTCGTTTTTAGCTTTCCTATCACTTTTACGCTTTTTTCTTTAGTGATTAATATTACCGTTATTGCTGCGCGTTGGCGTTGGCGTTGACGTTTTCGCATTTGTGTTTTGTGCATTTGTTTTGCCGCCCTCTTCGCCCTGGCTGCCGCTGCTGTCCGCTTCATTGTTATTTTTGCTTTCATTATTGCTGTTGTTGTTGTTATTTTCATGATTGCTTCTCCCATTGCCGTTGCTATTATTGGAACGTCGATATTTCGGCGCGATGTAATAGAGTCCATCCTGCTCGCCCGTCGCTGTCAATTGCGGCGGCAGACGCTGAAATCCAGCGTTCGATCGATATATGGGCGGCGTTGAGTAGGCTTGTGGCCGCACCACTTGTGGATGTGAAATGTACTCACTGTCGGGATTGATGGGCGGCAAGGGCTGGCGGTAGTTCACCAATATGTCACGATGCAGTGGAATTTGTGGTTGTTGGTATTGACGTGGTGGCGGCAATTGTTGTTGCTGCTGCTGCTGTTGTTGTTGTAGTTGTGGTGGCGCATAGTATTGCGATTGATGCGAAAGTGCTGGAGCGTGTTGTTGCTGTTGTTGTGGCGCTGTATAACGCTGCAATTGCGGCGGGAAAGGCGCTGGTTGATAGGGATTAATATATTCCGCGTCCGGATTGAGCGGCGGCCGATTCGGTGCATAATTCACATATGTATCATTCTCTAAACTCCACAGCGTTTGTTGTTGTTGCTGCTGCGGATAATTGGGTTGCGGCGGTGGCGCTGGTTGTCGGTAATTGATGACGCGCCGCTGTTGGAAGGGTTCCTCGTAGAAGCGATTGTTTTGGCGCGCATGCAGCGTCGGACCGCCATAGTAGTAGCCGTTGAAGCCGCGTTGTTTCGGTGAGAAGGCTGGTGGGGGACGCTCAATGCGCTGATACTGTGGCGGTTGCGCGTACTCATTCAGCTCCTGTTGTTGACTCAATGAAACCCATGGCGCTTGCGTGGTGACATGTGTGCGTTGGTTGCCCGGATATGAACGCAGCTCTGGTTCGGCGGAGCGGTATTCGGGTAGAAGTGGTGCTTGTTGCAAGTATTTAGCGCCCAAACGTAATTTCTTTACACGACCTTGCGGTATTTGCTGATAGGGCGTATCGGGTTGTATTGGCACGAGTGTGGTGGTGGACTGATAACGCGGTTGTTGCTGTTGTTGCGAGTATTGCTCCTGTTGTTGTTGTTCTACATATTGCTCCTGTTGCTGTTGTTGCTGCGCATTCGCCTTCTCTACATTGATGGCGTGGAATGAATTCTCATCATCCATCGGTGGACTGTAAGTGACCATCGGTTTGAAGGGCGCTTCATCATATTCCGCTGGTGGTTGGAAATCTTCAGCGCCTGCTGTAGGTTGCGCTGGCTCTAAATTCTTTGTCGCATCGAAATTGTACTCGTAAATAGGTTTGGCTTTTGGTGTGCGTGGTATGTTGTTGTCACGCAGCTGTTGATTTTGGTAGTAACGCAGCGTTTCGCGTATCGCATTCACCTCCTCTTCGAAATTCTCCAGCGGACGTGGTTTGTAGACTGTTGGCTCGATCGGCACTTGTGGCGGTCGCTTGTAACGCACCGCTTCCGGTTTGGGTGTGATGTAGACCACATCTTGTGGCAAATATTGGCGTTGTGGCTGCAGCTGTGGCGGTAAGAAGTTGCGTTGGTTTTGCGGCTGAGATTTGAAGGGTCGCTTGCTGGTCGCGTACAATTTTATTGGCTTAGCCAGCACCGGCTTTTCAGTGGTGGAGAGGAAATCATCGATAACATTCGTAGTAACACCATTAGGCTGACGTTTAGCCTCAAAGTATTCATAGTAGATGGGGTTGGATTTCGAGAGCGTTTCCTGATTATTACGCGGTGTGGTAGCTTCATAAGCGATGGCATTTGGACGCGATTGTGGATATTTGTGAGACGGAAAGATGGGTATGTGTACTGCGACGGGCACAGGTATGGCTTGAATGATTTCCGGTGGCGAGACAGTCGGTGTGGGTGCCGGTGGTGGTTGTGGTTTGCTCGGTTGTACATGTTGAACGGCACGTGGTGGCTCTGGTGTAATGATAATCGTCTTGGGAGAATATTGATGTATTTTGGTGATAACTTTTTGCCGGTAGGGCGCTTCGGTTGTGGTTGAGGTGGTGGTTGTTGAAGTGGTGGTAGTGCTTGTAGTTGTGGTTGATGTGCTGGTAGACGTCGAAGGTGTACCATAACCGCGGTGTCTTGAAGACGTATGCACCTTTTCTGGTTTTTCCAAACGACTAAATTGATTGGCTGGTGGTGGTAATACAATTCCTGGCACTAATGGACCTGGTGGTACTGGATTTGAGTAATTACTTTTATAGACGAAAGTATATGCAGGTGGATAATACAATGAGGGATCATCTTCATCGAAATAATCTGTGCCATTTGAATTATCCAACGAACCGTTATGTGCTAAGGGGAATGGACCCAAATTAGGGAATGTAATCGGTCGTGCATTATTCAAGAATGGATTGACGAACGTTTGGTTGTGATAAAGCCACGGCGGTGAGGGTTCCGGGTAGTTGTAACCCGGTTCACCTTGCGCAACATCTTGAGCCGTTCCCGGCCGGGTAAGAAGATTCTTCTCGTTGTCACTGTCACTTTCGGAGGATGGGTAGTTGGCTTCCGCGCCGGCGGGATAAACTGGTATCGATTCGTTAGCGATCGGATAGACGACCGTGAATTTATTATTTCCGATAAACTGTAGCGGGCCATTCTCCTCGAGCTGGACGGGAAATGGTGGCGGGACTTTTGGATTCGGTGGTATTTTGATTTGCCGACCGGGTGCATCGTAATCGTCGATAGGCGGCCACGGTTCGTCCGGTTCGCCCTCATTGAGATTACCACCCTTGATTACAAGCAAATGATCCTCAGCCAACCAAATATCCTCTTCATTGAGACCACCAAAAGTGCGTTCATTATCGAGTGGGGTCTCCTTATTCGGCAAGTAACTAATGACACCAGGTCTTTTGGGTGGTCGTCGGAATAGTTCTTTTTCTATAAGCCCATATTTGCCATCACGCACCTGATCAGACAGTGTCTTCTTTGATTCATCCTTACTTTTCTTCGAGTTAACTGTGTTCTCTTTACCTGAGCCGGCGCTAAGTCGCAATATACCATTATCCCAATTATCGAAATCACCATCATCTTCCAACAACGCTTCATCATCTGTATTGTCTTCATCATTCAAGGTGGAGTCCTGGCGATCTGTTTTCGTATGCGTTGGATTTGCCGCTGTAGTTGTAGCGGTATTCGTTGGTGTCTCAGCCGTTGTGCTCACTTTTGTTAAACGATACGAACTGCTCATCGCCAATTGTCCTCCTTTGGTACGCACATATTGATATGTCGGCTTATGAGTTGTTGAATTACTAATTGTGCTGTTTGCTGAGATGGCAGAAACCTGATAGGTGGAACGTCCTTCCGCATTTTGTATGTGTCCCGCCACAAGACGATGGATCATGCGTGGTCTGCAAAGAAGAACAAAAAGTGACAGACAAAAAATACACAACAGATTATATTATATAAGGAACATAATTCGATTTTGCGCAAATGGTTGAGCTATTTGTTGCTTGAACAAGCCTTGTGAGAGATGTGGTAACCGACTAGAAAGAACTGTGTTGTTGTATGAAAATAAAACATGAATACTAACAAAATATGATCTATTGAATTTTGAAGCTGGTACCATTTGCCTATCATGCAGGTGTCTGGCCTTCAAGCAAGCCCTAAGCTCTGTCCACGTTTTTTGATTTTGGTGCATATTAGCCGGCAAATGAAAAATCACACAAAAAATGTGGTGGATGAATGTGAACGAATGATGTGATAAAAACACAGTTCAGGAATGCTATCATCAACCTTACCATCCATACTTGGGATCTTATTTTTTGCGGTCCAGGAAGCTTATTAATTTTGAATATATGTATGATTTCTATTCGTGTCTTTGAGTTTTTAGATCTCTCTTGGGAAAACTTTCAATAACGGACCGAGGCTGAGGACTTCTTCTGGGTCTGAAGCATGGTTGTCTATAGCGCTGAACTTCAGCATAAATATGACATCAACAATTTAGTTTAGGTTTAGGTTAGGTTACAGAGCTGCTGCTAGTGGAAAATTTCACGAAGAATTTTACAACTAGGACAGTTGAGAACGTCGATCCTTTATACTGCTGAGAACTCTTAGCTTTGGAACAAAACTCCATCAGCGAAGCACTTAGAGCCGACTAAAGTTGAGTTCCATTTAAAGAACACCTAAATATTTTCGAAGTTTTAAAAGTAGCGTAATATAAGTATTGGAGGAAAGGCTCGAACTATACATTACATTTCCGGGGCTTTAGTGAATAAGTGTAAAGTAAACGTAAACTTCAATAAGAAGGCATTCCCGAATAGCTTTCGTCGACGTAATCACTTAATTTCTGATCAAATCGAATTTCATTGTAAATAAGTGGCAACGCCCACCTTTAATAAGCCTAACGCTGAACTCGCCTTCAAAGCCCGGAACTAGAGCTGATTATTAAAGCGTTAAATTCACATTGAACCATTTACAACTATAGAGCTTGACCCGCAACAGCCTCAACTGCCTGCTATTATTACAAATCACGTGTACAACAAAAAACACAACAACAACGAAACGGCACTAAGCTGTATGCTGTAAATCACCAAATGCGAACCGTAAATCGCCAATCACTTAAAGTACGTATGTATGTCTGTCTGTCTGTTTGTTTGCCTAAACATAGCAAAAAAATAGTGTATAATAAAGAAGGCAACTCACGATTTTGGTGTCTGTGGCAGACGCGTCGAATTCGCCGTGCCAGCGCCATTGTCGGCTGTCTGCAGTGTCGGCGTTTCGCGGCGTTGCGCATTGGTTCGTGCCGCAAAGTTGGCGATTTGTTTTGACTGGCGCTGTTGCTGTTGGAGTGGCGGCCGATTGTGATGATTCGTCATCGCAACGCTTGCTTTCGCATCGATTGATGACGTTGTATGTGCACCGCCAGCGCTGCTGACAGTCTTCGGTGTAGACGTCACGGATGGCGACAATGAAGCCGTTGGCGGCACTTTCGTTGCGCTTGCGACAGCGCTCGTGCGCGCTACATTGTCGACGTTGGCATTTTGATGATTGTTAGTGTTAGTCACTTGTTGCTGTTGTTGTTGTTGGCCTGCATTATTGTTGCTCTTGTATGGGGCACGCTTTATTTGGCGATTGTCAATAATTTGTTTGTTTGTCTTGCCGACATCAACACTCCTACCGAGCGGCGCCACTGCATCTGCATTGTTGCCGTTGTTGTGTATGCTCTGTGTCGCGGCGGCGCTCAGAAAGCTACGATTTTGGCGCACATTAGACGGCGCGCTCTCCGCAGCGCCGCGTGTCGAGCGATGCGCTGATGGCGGTGCCGTTACTGCAGCGGCGGCTCTGTAGTTGGGCGCCGCACGACGCGCCGCTGTTTGCTGCTTTGGCGCGCTCGGTGTTGCAGTTTGCACTGTAGTTGTTTTTGTTCTCGCTGTCGGATGCGTCATCACGGTGGTGGGGCGCGGTGTGCGCATCAGACGTGGTGCACGCAATGATGGTGGCTGTTGTGTTGTTGTCGACGTTGAACGTTTACTGTTGTGAGCGGAAGTTGTGCGCTCCCCTTCCGCCGCTGCATCAACCATATGTGGGCCGTGCTGTGTTAGTAGCAACAACAACAACAGCGACAGCAGCGGAAGTAACGCGATGAACTGCAAGGTCAACGACTTCATCTGCAAGCAAATGCAACAACAAAAATAACAGTAAATAGTTAGTGCAAGTGCAACATTAACGGTACCATAATGCATATTTAATAATATAAATTAAGTTGTTTAGTGTTTAGGTTGGTACATTTGTATAACCGTTATGTGTGTGTGTGCGTGGCATGTAATTTTGTTTAACGTGAATTATATGCAGCACTTGCAACAATTTGCTGCAAGCAACGTCTACTCACGTTAAGCGCGTGTTTAAGTCCATCGCTTACAACAATAACACCAACAATAACAAAAACTCTGTAAATAAACCCACAAACTGCACCTCTAACTACCCCCCTTTAACCACACTTTCGTAAACAACTTTTGTGCTTAGCTGTTATTGGCGCGAATCGTGCAGCGCGTCGAAGCGATTTATGGTAATTAGCTGTAATGGATTCCACCATCCTACTACTCATGCAACCGCTTGGCTATCTATAACCACTGAGGGGGTCTGTGTTAATGCTTGTCTGCCTCAAATTACCAGCGCTCTGTTCGTGCTGCTGCTCATCTCTTACACTCGGTCCGACGCTGCCGCATTTTATGGCCAGCCTTTGCTTGTTGCATCTCTGTTGGGGCACGTGGCACGTGCGGCATAAATTTCAATGTTTACTATCCAAATTTATTTATTGCATTGAAGATTTTGTGAATGAGCATGTATTGCGCTTAATGCTGTTAAAAATTGTTATTTGCTGTAGAGACATCAATAAATATAGTAAATATGTGAGAGAGTTCGGGTTGGACACTTAAATTTGAAATATGTGTTTATTTTTATAGAAAAATTACGAATAATAAATAAATATTATTATTGAGTTTTTTATAAAAAAAATATTATAGTTCATTTAAATCTATATTTTACTGGCATTTGAATATCAATTTTTTAAGTCAGAATTTAAATAAAATCACAATCCTATATTTGATATATCGAATTGAGTAATATTTTATTACAATATTGCTTTCTTATTTTTTGACCTTATCTGTATTGAATCTGTTTCGAATTAAGTGACAATTTATTTGAAAACAAAAATGCCTTTTAATATTTATAGGTATTATATTGAAACAACACAAATATTCTTGAACTCATCTGTGGAGATCCTCGATCTTTAGAATACATCTTTGAAACTATTTAAGATGTTTGCTCGATCCGGACAACAAGAGCAATGCTGAGACCACTTAACCTCAATGTTTACAAATATGTATCATATTCTTGTTCCGCAGCCGCCAATAAATCATGGATCCACTATTAGACACTACAGACAAAGCAGCAGTTCAAACTATGGGCTTCACTCGGCACTGTAAGGCGAAGAAAAGCGCATGACAAATTCATGGATTCCCCGTGCGACTTGTTTATATATCGAAATTAAAAAAAAAACACTTAGGCTCAACCAACACCGGATTAGTCAAGGCGTCTTTTCTTGCCTGATGCGACAACATGACATAGCATCATATGCGACAACCCACACCGAACAAAACGAGACAAAAATACATGCTGGCTTGGTGTGTATTACAGCAAAATACGTTTTTGTGTCTTATTAAACAAAGACGTTTTTGACTAATCCGGTGTGGACTGAGTCTTAGTGATCATTTAGTGGATATTTTAGTCAAACGAAGGAGTTAACGTCACCATGAAGATCTTTATAAAACCTATTTTTCAGAATTCAGAGCATCGCTGAGTCATGTGTAGCCAGCTAAAAGGAGATGGTGGGTGATTTCATAGCTTACACTACCCTAGACTAATATCAATTGAAAAAGAGCACAGAGTTATATAAAACAATCATTACACGTGATTATCAGTCTGCACCTCACCAAAAATATATAACTTCCACACAGTAAACATAGCTTTCAGAGGTTATAATAGCGAAGCATATGCTGCCAATGTCGCTAAAAACTTTGAATGAACCTTGTTCTTTATAGTTAAAAGACAATCTCACGTCTTAGAAATTTGCAGACCATTGATTATTGAATTAGAAACGTACGAGGTGGGTTAAAAAAATAACGGAAATTTTCGTTTTTGAGAAAAATATTTATTTATTCGTCTATATGAATGTTGGCGCCCCATCCTATATTATGCACTTATGCAGGCGCTTCCTCTAATCATCGAAACCCTTCTCAAACTCAAGTTTTGGGTTAGACTTTGGCGATCTTTCAACGATTTCTCGTATGCTTGTAAAACGATTGTTCTTTAAGGTTCTATTTATTTTTTGTAATAGAAAAAGGTCACACAAAGCCTTGCGAATATGTAGACTGGGAATCGTTACAGTACAGTTTTTGGCTAAAAAATCACGAACACGCAAATTGACAAATTGATTCCCCAAAGCCGTGAAATTTCATGCATTTCATTTTACAAATTCCGTTATTTTTCGAAAACACCGCATATATATTTCTTTATATCGAATAATGTTCAATTAAATGTATGGAACCTATTGGCCCCCTTTCTGTATTCACAAAGAAATATGGCTGCTACTAAAGACGCCGATGGACTCTTTTCGATGCAGGATTCAACAATAAGATACTCCTATTTTATTAAAATTTGGAATAAAAATTTCACGTGAAAACCACTAACAAAAATCAAAGAAACTATTAAAACAAGAATAGCAGTGAAGAACATGAACCCATGCCTAAAATTTAAAAACAACAATGAGCATAATATATAATATTGTAATAAAATTTTACAACTTTTTAGGTGTATTTTTAATCTCTGATCGAGCGGCAGCGACACAGTGCAATACTCCAGATTTTTAATATTGCAAACACTGTTAGTATTTCTATTTACATTTATTTTACTTAGCTACAAGTAGCTGCTTTAAAAGACTTGGAAGCACAGCTAAGCGGTGGACAAAACAAAATACGGACGGCAGGCAAATTAAAGCACCGCAGCGAGGTGGACTACAGCTTGGACTTGCAACAATAAGCGGCATGCAACAAACACATAACAGTTAGATCGAATGCAATTAATTAGATCTACTAGTATACTTTTTTCTATTTGCTTGAAACAAAACCAGTTTGGAGAAAAAACAGAAATATTTCGGCACTCCGGTTTGGCGGTGGTTGCAATTTCAATGAACCCACTAACTGTACTTGTACTCGAGTAGTATACTAAGTCATATATTTATATATAGTGTACTGGCTAGTTTTAAACTCTTGTATATAAATATATTTATCTATGCCTGTGGTGCTCAATGGTCTAACGAGCTGCATAATGGCAAAAAAATAAGTAAAACAGCAACAACAATTTTAGTCAATGCAAACTTGCTTTAGAAAAAATTTTGGTATTTTTTGGTTAAAAATTTTCAAAGTTTTTTTTCAATATTTTCTTTGATTTATAACCAACCGACTGACAGTTATTTCGCCCCACCATTGACGTTAACAACGTACAATTCGCTGAAATTGACAGTTTTACTGCCATTTTAGTCAATAGGAAATACATGTGACCCCCTCACTGTCCCCGCTGGATAGAATGACAAAAGTCGCGGCGATGAAAAAATCCATTGAACGCTCTGAAATGAAGTTGTTAACCATAGCGAAACATGACAATTTGCGATTTATGTCAATATATTGTGTTCGCTACTAATGCACAGTTAACAACAAAAACAACAACAGCTCACCGTGACGAGAAACCTACTTAGCCGCGGTCGAACTCAAGCGGCTCTCAATTGAGGTTACTCACTTACAAGAGGCATCAGTTTGCTACCAAAATCGGTTGAACCACGTCATTGCTTGGCGCGTGCAGACGCTTACCAACTTGTTTATTTTCAATACGACAATATTTCATTCATTCATTTCTTCTTCAAAGCAATCGGTGTAATTCAACGAAGATCACGAATAATGATCATACGAAGAGACATACAGCATGCGTTCATTGCCGATGATGACTCTGGGGATGACTGGGTCAATACAACTTGTACGCAAGTTAATAAATGTATAAGTCTGTACGTATGCATGTATGTCGGAATAATCACTGGTATGTTTGCATAGTAGCTTTTGCTGTGCTTATTGCATTAAGCTGTTTATTTTGTTCGTCTTTTTGGTCAGTCGTTTGCTTAGGGCAAGTTCAATGACGTTGTGACTATGGTCGGCACACTTTGAAGAATCACGGCTTTGGGGTCATCTACATAGTGTTTTCTTGCTTTACTTGTAATGCAGTGCATCAAGGTATGCAGCGTGACTATAGAAGTTGCAAAATAACGATAAAATAATGGAAATCGTCGAGTTTGTCCGTGAAATAAGAAGCACTGTTTCGGAACCATTTGGAACCATTTAAGTAAGGCTGGCTACAAAAAGGAAGCTTAATGTGTTGGTGCCACTTGAGTTAAGGGGTTGGGTGGGTTTCAAAATTTGAAATGTCTTATTAACTTTCAAGCGGTCGCGTGTAGTCGAATCGTCTACGATCGAATATTTGAGTTATGTTAATTAGTTTAATAAATGTTTTTTTTTTAATAATTTTAATTACTTTTTTTGACAAAATAGACTTTAAGGATAATGATAATATATCTAAATACAAATAAATAAATAATTACTGAATAATTAGTGTTTTATTTCTTTTATTCATCTCAAACGTCTTTTAGGTTACGCGCGACCGTGGAAGGTTAAATAGTAAAATATGTTTAAAATATTCCCCAAAAATTTTAAATCGATCCCATTAAAATTCTAAAAATAGACTTTGTCGAAGTTCCGACCATCAGCCCACGACACGACACGATTTCTCGAAAAGTTATGAAACTAGTTTGATTAAATTTTGTACACATCTTTGAAATTATTTAGTTAAAGATCGAAACATTTTCTTTTATTTTTATGATAACTGTTTTTTCGAGCCAATATATGGCGAAAATTTGAAAGTTTGTCATAAATTGAAATTTTAATAATTATATTTTTTCTTCGTTCAATAACGAGATTCATCCATGTACTAACGAAATATTTTTAATTTATTGATTTTAGATGAACCAATGTGAGTTATGCTGTCCCCAGCAAGATCATTTTTTAGATATTGTGGTAGATGAGGTACCAAGAGCTGAGTTTTCAAATTTTTATACTCTCGCAACAAATGTTGCTAAAGAGAGTATTATAGTTTTGTTCACATAACGGTTGTTTGTAACACCCAAAACTAAACGAGTTAGATATAGGGTTATATATACCAAAGTGATCAGGGTGAAGAGTGGAGTTCAAATCCGAATGTCTGTCTGTCCGTCCGTCCGTCCGTCTGTCCGTCTGTCCGTCCGTCCGTCCGTCCGTCCGTCCGTCTGTGCAAGCTGTAACTTGAGTAAAAATTAAGATATCTTAATGAAACTTGGCACACTTATTTCTTGGCACCATAGGAAGGTTGCTTTCGAAAATGAGCAAAATCGGACAACTGCCACGCCCCCAAAATGGCGAAAACCGAAAACACATAAAGTGCCATAACTAAGCCATAAATAAAGCTATGGAAATAAAATTTGGAATGAAGGATCGCACTATGAAGGGGCATATTTGGATGTAATTTTTTTTGGGTAGTGGGCGTGGCCCCGCCCCCTACTAAGTTTTTTGTAGATATCTCGCAAACCAATAGAGCTATATAAACCAAACTTTCTGCAGTCGTTTTTTTTAGCCACTTCCTAATACAGTCCAAAAATGAAAGAAATCGGATCATAACCACGCCCACCTCCCATACAAAAGTTATGTTGAAAATTACTAAAAGTGAGTTAACTCAGTAACTAAAAACGCCAGAAACACTAAATTTCACATAAGAAATGGCAGATGGAAGCTGCACTCAGATTTTTTTACAAAATGGAAAATGGGCTTGGCGTCGCCCACTTATGGGTCAAAAACCATATCTCAGGAACTACTCGACCGATTTCCATGAAACTTGGTTTGTAATAGTTTCCTTACATCCCAATGATATGTTGTGAAAATAGGCCAAATCGCTTCACAACCACGCCTACTTCCTATATACCAGAACTTTGAAGACAATCTGAATCGTTTACTTTACATTATATAAAGTAAGTACTAGTGAAGATATCGGTGCAGAACTTTGCACAAATACTACCTTTATAGTGTGGCAGCCCCATTCTAAAAATCGCCGAAATCGGACCATAGTTTTTAAGGCCCCATATATCGAACACGAGGACCTCGGTGCTTCTAACCAAATATTATGGTTTCCAACTTTCAATGGACTTTATACAATATATATGACGAATATGTGGGTCAAATTGTGTATTATATAATATAAATAAAGTTAAATAAATAAATTGCGAGAGTATAAAATGTTCGGTTACACCCGAACTTAGCCCTTCCTTACTTGTTTAAATAAAAATTTCACAAAATACTGTTTAAATACATATGTACCTTTGATTTGCTGAATTGTTTCAATGAAATATATGATTGGATAAAAATATAAAATACCCTAATTTTCGAACTCTGAAACCCACTGAACTTCTTAAAGCCAAAAAATCTGATGGACCCAATTTTCATTTGCGAATCATTGCTGAATCGTAACAAAATTGATCAATTAGTGAAGCATAGGTTACTGATAATGAAAAGTGGGTCACTGTGGACAACGTCAAGCGAAGACGGTCGGTGTCGAATCTTAGGAGAATAATCTACTATGAGCTACTCCCAAACCGACAGTCTCGAAATAGACCGCCTTAATAAAGTACTCGCACAGAAATAGCCAGCTTTGGTCATTAGTAGATTCTATCTGTCTGAACAACGTCAGGTCATACACTTCATTAGTGGCTCGCCATAAGCTTTGAGAGCTTGATTAAGATATTCTAATGCATTCACTTTATAGTATAGATCTGTCATAAAGTGATTACAATCCATTTCTTTCTATATTTTGTTGATGAAAAACTACCTCTTGAAAAGCTTGTGAAAATCGACGATCTCAGTTTTATGCCAATAGGCATTCACGAGTTTCAGTGAGAATTATATTACGAAAATATGTGTAAAATGTCAAAAAGTCGTCTCAAACAAAATGGTGAATGTTTGACCAAAATCGGATCATTCTAACTAAGCTATATTCAACTTGATGCAAAAAATATGGGATTTCCTTTCTCTAGATTTAATACATACAGTATAGGGTTTACCATTTAGAATAATCTACGTATATCCAATATACATACATATGTATATACATGTATGTATATTAACAATAGCGTATGCAGTCATATCTATCGCATGGATTGCCACATTTTCCCCGTTTATTGAAATCCCAAGCTTAACATCTTAATTACACGTTTAAATATTGAATTTCAATTAAAACTTATCATGCAATGAAATCAAATAATTGCTCAACACAAGCGATACATATCAGCTGGGCGGTTAATTAATAACAGAATTAATCAATATTGCACCTTTTGGTATTACAGGGGGAAGGGAAAAAAAAATTGCATGAGAACAACAGCTATGAAATGTATACCTTTCTAATTAAAAGTTGTACATGCGATTAATTAAAATTCTTAAAAATTAATTAGAACAACTAAAAGAACTAATTACAATAATAATACTCATGTGAATCAGAAATATCACTAAAGCATGTATATACTCATAGTAAATAGCGGTGCATGCTGCAAGCGAGTTGCTGTTACTTTTAACGGCGCTTTTTTCTCCACCGACTACACATTATATCTGGATAATAATAAAATTGTTGCACAGTGGGTGTGTGACACACCCGCAGCCATGCAGTTGGCCGCATGCAGCGCGAGAAGAATAAATTTCCATTGCAAGCAATGGCAAGCGAGTGCAATGGCAACAATAAAGCTTTGGAAAAGTGTTCGCACACCCAAACACCAAGCGCACAGGCAGCCATTGCGGGTTCGCTATACTTATACGTGTATATATGGCATGAAATCAAACATTTTCCAAAAGTGTATGCGAAGTGCAGCCATTAGTTCGCTTAGCGATTATTGTTGTTGCTGCTCTAGTAGTTGCTGTGGCGACGAAGCGTGCGAGCGCTTACTAATGATACCGTTAGTGGCGTTTTAACGCCACCGCTTCGCGTAACTCTTTCGGCAACCGCAACGAACACCGTTACTTCTAGTTCTAGAGCCAATTGTAGATATGCGGCCAGTCTCATGAGTACGCCTGCGCGCCGCTCAACACCTTTTCTCGGCCGGTTTGAGCAGTTAGAAAAAAAAATATATAAAAATAAAAACAAAAAAGAAGAAAATATAATGCGCTTACTACGACCAGTTGTTGTATTTCCACTTTTTCTTTCTGGCGCGCAATCGCATTTATGCCTTATTTCTCTATATATAAATTGGCATATAGACGTTTCATTATTCGTCTATTTTTTGTTTTTGTTATTGCTTACTAATCAAATTGCGTTGTGAGTTCGTTGCTTTATTTATTTATTACACAATTATTTCTTGTTTTTTTTTATCTGACTCTGTTATTGTTTGCGGCGTCGGTGGCTAATTGCTTGAAAAGTGCTTGCAAATTCACATTACATGAGCAACAGCATAAGGTTCTATACATTATTATATATGTAGATGGAAATATGTGTATGTGTATTGACGTTATCTGCGTGGCGCATATTTCTGTCGGTCTGCCTTTTCTTTGTAAGATTATATTTTATTTATGTTCGTTCATTTTCATTTTTGGTGTGGCGCATTCGAAAATTGAGTGATTTACGCCGCTGGCCTTGATTTTAAGTGCAGTTATTTTTCATGTAGGTAAATTGTTTATTTTTTTTTTATTTTTCGATCAACCGTTAACATTTGCTCAAAGAAAAATGCACAAAGAATTAGAACTTATGTATACGAGTATGTTGATATGCCAATATGAAACTACAGTTACCAAACGGTTAGAGCACAATATTAAAGAACTTATATTAAAGACTTATATTTATTGATTATATTTATCGATAAAATATATTGCGATAAAATCGATAAAAATCACCAAAAGGTTATGTATCGATATTTATTTAGTAAATATCAGAAAATATACTATTCATGGTTTCTCTCGATATATCTATACTACTATTATAGTATGTTTACATATGAAAATAATCTCGTTCTAAGCTCGTTCAATAATCTAACCGTTTACATATAACCAAATGAGATTATCAATTGTCAAATGTGTTGCATTTGTTGTTGTATTACACATATTTCTCTCGCTGTCGGCCATTGTTGTTTACATTTTCATTTGACATTTCTCCTTTTCTTCGCAAAATTATCGATAAACCTAGGAATAACACCGAAAATATAGTTGTATGAAACGAGATAATTTTATAATCTCGGATTATCCAGAGAGGAATTTTGTATGGGAAATCTCGTTTCTTAATTACAGATTATCGAGTTAAGCTCGTAAATGGAGATAATCTCGTTATATGTAAACATAGTATTAGGAAGAGGAAAGATTTGTATGTATGTTTATAATAAATAAACTCCAAAGCTACTGTGCCGATTTCAAAAATCAAAATTTCTTTCAAGCTACATTCACCCCGAGTAACCCCGAGGCTATATTTATTGCTAGAATCTCAACTTTCTGGAAATAGTTCCCAGGTGAGGGTATCAAAAAGACACCGTGATGGAGAATCTTAATCTAAAACTGAAAATCCTCTTGCAAGTCATTCTCTTCGCATCGCAATCGCGTGCCAGAAAGTCGAGGAACGAGCGCTCGCAGCTGCTTCCTGAACAAAATTTCAAAACCTATAACTTATTACTTTTGAAATGTTTGTTTAAACCGGTGCGAAGCCGGAGCGGTCTACTAGTTAAAAATAAAGAGAATACAACGCCCAAAAAACTTTGCAGAAAATATAGAGATAAAAATCTGGTTTAATCAGAAAATACCCCAAATCATAGGTCGCTAAAAGTATTTATACAAATTATGACGCTTCCAGGACTTATATTGGAAAAACGTATCACAAAATGTGTATGTTATTGACTAACACTCTGCAAAAAACCACATAATTTTCCGATTATGAAATGAATGCTAAATAATATTGTATTTTAGAAAACCACGTTTAACATGGTTCCGATGGAGGAACTCTTCAATTATTCTTTCATAAAAACATACCGTTTCTAAAGTAAAAAGTTTGTCTTTTTTTTAATGCAAATAGTTTCAATACAGTAATACCAAGACTATAAGTTTTCGATCAAATCTGAAGATCTTCTTACAAGTTATGAAACTATTTACCTTCTCTGTATAGTTTCAATCCACTTACGAGCATCTGATAGATTTTAATCGGTAAGATTTGATTACCGACACGTTATTATATCTTTCAGAAAAAATTATATTTCAATACTAAAATCCTCAAAAGCCAACTCAGAGGTCCAGGGAGATATTAGAACAAAAAATATGAGATCAATCCCATTCACAGTCATGGAGCGCCTTTTAGGTTAGAACATTATTAAAATGTTTTTCTATTAACAATGTATTCAAAGAATAATTAAGATTCTTTTGGACAAATTATAAAAGGTGTGTTCAAAAAATAACAGGAATAGTAACATTTTTAATTCACGGGCTTGGAGAGGCCAATTGTCAAAATTTGTTTTTTATTATATGATTAATTGATATGCAATTGCTTCTACAACATCTCTAAAATAGAAATAGTATATCATATAGTAAAGCTGATCCGAATAATAGCCACTGTGTGAAAAAGTTGCGAGCTCTAGGGTAGCTGGGCGTTCCTCAAAACTATCAACACCATTTGCGAGAACTACTCAAGCAGTTTGATAAAACTACAGAAAGATCTTCGAGATACAATTTACTAGGAGTTCTAAATTTCTTCAAAAAATTCAATTTTGTAGTTATTCTTCCACCTCTAAGTTCTAGTTTAAAGTCTAAACTGAATAGTTTTTGTTATTTTCACTTCAGATGATCCTGCTAGTACAATCAATCCTGTTAGTACAATCCTCCACAATTGCAGAGTTTTGAATACTTTTTTTTAAATCCTTCATTAAGGCAGTAGTCTGCTATACAGGCTTCAAAAAATCGATTTTTTGTTCTGTTTTAAATCTCTTCCAAAACTATCCAAGAATATGTCTTTAAAATTCCAGAGGGCAATTCGACATATTTTCGAAGCTGGAGCAGTTTTAGTGGCCGAGCGTCGAGCAGGTGCGAATGCTCAGGCAGAACTTTAAAGCGCGTTTTCTCGGGTTTTTATTTTCACAAGTGTTAGAAAACGGCGCCGGCGATAGCAAAAAGAATAAATGTCCGATCGAAAAAAAACCAAAGTTATCTAGCTTCAGTATTAAATTATCTTCTATTTTATTTTCTATTCTAAAAAAGTTGGACAAAAGTATTATTTAAACTACTTGCTTTGCAACTTAAAGTGAATTTTTTTTCTTAAATAAGTGATTTTTTTTTTCAAACTTGGAATTTTATAACTTCTTCGGTCTTTTTTTAGTTCATAAAGAAAAGAAACTTATAAAAAATAAAAAAAAAAATTGGTTCGACTGTTTCAGATGCATCGCACGACCTCCATCACCGGCACCGATTTACAAGTGCATACTCCAGGCGCTCCAGCAAAATACTTACAACTTTGAAAAAAATTCTTAATATAGTACACTATCGTCTTAAAATTCCGTTTACCGCAATCATTATCTTTTTTTTTTCAGCTTCTAAAGCAAACTGCTGCCTTAATTGTGTATCTTTAAGATAATGTTTGAACTAAATATACATATAATTTTTCATATAAAAAAATGGTGAAAATAGGAAATTTTTTCTCGAAAGAAACCCATGGAAGGACTTAAAAATATCTATTTATGCATTGGAAACAAAAATATCTAGTGTAATGAGCAATCCGCTGAAAATTTTGTAGATCAATACTCTACAAAGCTGAATGCTAAGTAACAGCAAAAGATAAACAATGCAAGCTTAATTCGGTACAAACTTGAAAGCAGACAATCACAAGAAGTTGAACTAATAAGACTGAGTTAAATACTGGCCCTAATCGCTCACCAACTCGTATGAATCAACACCGTATATTCTCTGAGGTAGAATAACAGAAAACTAGTAATCGGAAGTATATTATTAAAACGCTTAAGTTTAACTTTCATTGCAGCATCAATTATTAGATAATCTGCAGTGTTAAGCTACTGTTAAGCAATAAACTAAAATATGTAATACTTTCAGAATGAGTTGTAATACAGCAAACAAACTTGTATAAATCTGCATATGCAACTAATGAGTTACATACAAAGCCAGCAACAAAGTGCCAATTTCTCATGATTAACTATTAAAATAAACAAGTGAGTTGCATAAATGCATGTTAAACTAGCCGAGTTACGTAAACAATACAAGTAGCCAGCCAATGTGCTAAATGCAAGACAAATGATGATTAAATTTTACATAAATTGTTATAGCGATTTTATAAGCACAGCGGTAGTATTAGAAATTGATTACTGCTAGCCGCAATATGTTTGCACTATTTGCACTTGAAATGAGTGAGTGGCTGTGAACCATAAGCGCGCAAAGCCCATGAACTGGTTTGCATTTCCGTTTAGCGGTTATGTAACGGAATTGGGGTGTGGTCGCGACATACTATTAAACCCATATATTAAGTATTACCATACCTTTATTTTATTGCCATACTATTACAATTACGGTTATTCTAAATGATATTAGCGCAAACCAGTTGCGCAAGTCTTGTGCGCTTTAAAATGACCTGAAGAGTTTTGCACAATCACACAACGCTGACACTGACATAACCAACCGACTGACCAACCAACCAAGTAGCTCAACACCAATGCAATAACAATTTGCTAAAGTAAAAATTCAAAAAACTGCATTTTTATAATGAACAAGTTAAAGTGGCAGTCAAATTGAACTGTCATAAAGTGTCACCATTTTACCGTTTGAAATGCAAGCACTAGTTCGCGTGCACAGTCAAAAAGCGCAGACGTATGCGCTGATCAAATTGTAAACGCTTTAATTGAATTGTCGCTTTGGTTTTGTGCAAGTTGATTGGTTGTTTTAGAGAAAAAATAAAAATAAAAACAACAATTTTTTTACATTTTTTTTTAATATTGTAATTGTATGTAGTACAATATTTAGAATATTTTTACCAAATATTATTTAAAATTCTAACCGCACTCCACAAGCTAATTAACCGAACTGACCGAACTTGTTGGATTTCGCGCAATTTTGGTTAGAATGCTGGCTTTTAATTTAAAAATTTTATTCATATATTTTATTAAATTAAATTTTGATATAAAAAGGTAACACCCTCGCGTGCCAACCAGCGCTTTCTACATGCTCTAGTTATCAATAATACGGTTTATGTAAATATTCTATTAAAAATGTATGCAAATTAGCAAGTAAAAACAATAACAACAATAAAAACCAGGCATTTCAGTTGCATAAAATCTAAAATTCTAAACAAAAATGTGAAATGCGCGTATTAAAATCATGCGATAATAAAACAAAAGACAACAATATTAAAAAATCAGAATAACAACAAACGCCAGCATAATTTGTATTGCTAATATTTTGTGCAGAAAGAAAGTGCGCAACGCAGCCATGCGCAAACTGCAGCACTTGTCAAAGTGGCATATGCCATTTAGTCATTTAAAAAATACTAAATACCGCTGTGAATATACTGTTATACTAAACAAAGCAACAACAATATAAAAAAATATTTTCAACAATAAATAATATCAAGCAAATGTGTGGCACATTTGCATATGTATACATACATACATATATACAAAAAACCTTTCAGACTGCCATCTCACAGCGGCACCCACACACCGGAACTGCAGTCAAGCCTCAATTGCGTTTATTATACTCTCGCAACCTGTTGCACAGAGTATAATAGTTTTGTTCACCTAACGGTTGTTTGTGTCACCAAAAAATATAAGAGTTAGATATGGGGTTATATATACATAAATGATCAGGATGACGAGTAGATTTGAAATCCGGATGTCTGTCCGTCCGTCTGTCCGTCCGTCCGTCTGTCCGTCTGTCCGTCTGTCCGTCTGTCCGTGCAAGCGATAACTTGAGTAAAAATTAAGATATCTTAATGAAACTTGGAACACATGTTCCTTGGCACCCTGAATAGGTTGCTTTCGAAAATGGGCAAAATCGGTCCACTGCCACGCCCACAAAATGGTGGAAACCGAAAACCTATACAGTGTCATAACTAAGCCATAAATAAAGTTATGAAAATGAAATTTGGAACATAGGATCCCATTAGGGAGGGGCACATTTGGATGTAATTTTTTTGGAAAAGTGGGCGTGACCCCGCCCCCAAATAGGTTTTTTGTATATAACTCGCAAACCAATAAAGTTATATAAACCAAACTTTCTGCAGGCATTTCTTTTAGCCATTTCCTTATACAGTCCAAAAATGAAAGAAATCGGATCATAACCACGCCCACCCCCCATACAAAGGTTAGGTTGAAAATTACTAAAAGTGCGTTAACTCACTAACGAAAAACGTCAGAAACACCAAATTTTACATAAGAAATGGCAGAAGGAAGCTGCACTGAGATTTTTTTACAAAATGGAAAATGGGCGTGGCATCGCCCACTTATGGGTCAAAAACCATATCTCAGGAACTACTCGACCGATTTCAATGAAACTTGGTTTGTAATAGTTTTCATACATCCCAATGATATGTTGTGAAAATAGGCCAAATCGCTTCACAACCACGCCAACTTCCTATATACCAGAACTTTGAAGACGATCTGAATCGTTAACTTTACAATATATAAAGGAAGCACTAGTGAAGATATCGATGCAGAACTTTGCACAAATACTACCTTTATAGTGTGGAAGCCCCATTCTAAAAATCGCCGAAATCGGACCCTAGGTTTTCAAGGCCCCATGTATCGAACATGAGGACCTCGGTGCTTCTAACCTAATATTAGGGTTTCCAACTTTCAATGGACTTTATACAATATATATGATGAATATGTGGCTCAAATTGTGTATTATATAATATAAATAAAGTTAAATAAATAAATTTCGAGAGTATAAAATGTTCGGTTACACCCGAACTTAGCCTTTCCTTACTTGTTACGTTTTATTTTATTTTTTTATTTTAGTAGGAGTATGTGCGAACATTAACATTTTCGCTTCAATGTCTCTCTAAAGTGATAGACCGTAGTTTAGGCGTCATAAATGTCAAAAGAAATTTGAATTTACAAGCTTTCTTTTTATATTTTAGATAAATAAATAAAAAAGTAAATTAGGTAATATAAATAAAATATGAGCTTTGTAAGGGGAGCGCTGGATCTCACCAACAGTACCAAGAAAATTTATTTTCCTATATAATGTGTATCATTAGGGGAGGTTCGACATTGCAATACTCAGGAAATTTAGTAATATACAAAATACAGTTCCTAATTAATCATACTGTTTTCTATTGATTAATGGAGAACTGTTAAGTAATATAATAGTAATATATAATATATACATATATATGAACACTTGAACCATGTATTGTATATAGGCTGACCAACCGGCTATGAATCGATTGTTGGATAGTTATTAAACGAAAATCACGCGCCTCATAACTTACATAATAGACGATTTAAATACGTTTAATCCAGTATAAAGCACACAGACCTGCTAATAATATATATAGAATATTGGGAGGCTAGTATTTGAAGACTATATAGCAAAAACTAATCATCGCTGGCGGAGTGTACTTTTAATGAAAACGTATTATTAGAAGAAACATATTCCCTCAAAATTTCTTCAAAATATCTAAGAGACTTAACTATAAATTCGGTAAAACATCTGTTAGAAGTACTGAGGTCCTCATATTCGATATATAGGGTCTTGAAAACTTATGGTCCGATTTCGACGATTTTTTGAAGAGCGATGCCACTCTTTAAATACAGTATTTTTGCAAAGTTCTGCAGCGATATCTTCACTAGTGCTAACTTTATGTATTGTAAAGTAAATGATTCGGATCGACTTCAGAGTTCTGGTATATGGGAATTAGGCGTGGTTGTGAACCGATTTGGGCTATTTGCATAACATATCATTGGGAAGCTAGGAAGAGTTTCACCAAGATATCTCAATTTTTACTCAAGTTACAGCATGCACGGACGGACGGACAGACAGACATCCAGATTTGATCTGATCGTCACCCTGATCATTTTGATATATATAGCCCTATATCTAACTCGTTTAGTTTTAGGACTTACAATCAACCGTTATGTGAACAAAACTATAATACTCTCGTAGCAACTTTGTTGACTGGCAAATCTCGGGAACACTAAAGGTAACCCTTCAATCACACAAGAAACAACACATTACAATTTCACCATAAGTTCCACCTCATAGAACCCTTGATGCGAATATTACTATTAGTAAATATTTCCTTCCGGACGGAAGGAGCACATACACTGAGCTGTATTTACGATAAGAATATGATAGTTCCGCAATTCAATGTGCCTCCAATTAGCACATTGCTTTGATTTTAAACGGAAATTATATTTTAAGATTGATACTGCACAATCGGTTATTCAAAACAGAACATCTGCAAAACTGTTATGTCTTCAGAATAAGGAATCTGCACAGAACTGTTTCCTCAGACGTTTAAAAGTAAATTAACATCCATTCTACTGTGAAATTGAATTGTAGACGACATTAAATAAAAAGTAACAGCACTTAAGATAAAAATATTATCCAAGATTATCTTACCAAGCGTGAAACAACGCGACTCATCGCAGTCTCAGAACCAAATTGTATGACCCATGAATCCCATTTATTATTTTAGCTAAAATCGATTGAACAACTTCTAACTTCTTCTAACTTGGCAACGATGATATCAGGATGAAAATTCTCGTCTATAAACATAACAATGCCTTCTTTTGCTTGAACGACAAACCACTTGACTATTTTGAACAATGTTTGCCACATATTTAGCTACTTAGCAATGATGCTAGTCAAAAAATGCAAAAATCAGAACCCAACCACGCCTACCATGACATTCACATTTCCTTTTGATTGGACTGAAACATTAAAAAAATATAAAACAAAAACTTCGTATATTAGTCTATAGCCAAAGCTAGGCAAGTGGCAAAAAAATATTTGTTCCGAATTTAGCACTTTCTTACTTATTTATTTTCCATTTACTTTGCGTCACATTTTCGTGGTCGGCACTTGTCAATTTTAATGGGTGCACACTTGGTGGACCATAGCACCTGCCCTGCCTAACAAATCACCACTCGCTGTTTCCGTGAATTTACCTTTCTTGTCTCTTGACTACAACAACTCCAACGACGGCGCGAATATTTCTTTGAGTACATTTCCGCACAGTACATGCTGTGTTGTTTGTTGGTTTTGTTGTGCTGCAACGCCAAATCAAACCAAACATATGAGCAGACAGGCAAACAAGCAAACAAATCGACAAACAGACAGACGAACATGTCAACATGCATAGGCCACCAAGCTGCTGCTGCCAATACTACCGACGCATAACAACTGAAAGCGCATATTGTTATTGTTATTGCCGCTGTCGGCAATGATGCGGCCGCACAACAAGCTGTAATGGCTAATGGTTAGCAGATAAATGAACAATAACGGTAAGGTATATTGGGCGCGCACACACATGTTTGCGAGAGGCGAGTAAATAAGTAATTGGGCATTCTGCCGATGTCCATTTGGCGCTTAAATATTTCGAAGCGTCGCCGCTGTTTGGGTTTGTTGTTAGCCGGTGTATGCGGCCGGGTTCGTTGCTTAAGTCTTTTGTTTGTGCGTCTTTCGCTGGCGTTTATGTGCGCGCATTAGTATGTATGTTGGCGTAGCGTGTTAGCTTTAGCTATTTACTGTTTGCTATTGTTGTTGTTGGCGCATTTCATTAAATGTTGCATGCATTCGACATTCTCCGCTTTGCTCTGCTCTGCTTTGCTGTGGCTCTGTGTGGTATGCGATAATAAATTGTGTAAATTGCCAAGCATTTAAAGTTTGGTGGCAATTGAAGAGCATTCATTTGTCGATTGCATAACAACTGAAAAGCTTACTACAGCCTACAGTAAGCAAGAGAAATTCGAATTTATAGCTATCTTTAGATTTTTTTTATGTTTTCTAATTTATTTTGAGCTCACGCATTGATACCTCTATAAGCTCTCATTCACGCATATTTATTTCATTTCACGCATTAAAATTCTTATTTGACGTAATAAGCTCACAGTTTAACTCCCTGAGCGCTTAACCACCACCACCAATATATAACTGTACATAACTACACATCAGCATTGTAATGGATTATCTGCGCAGTTTGTGGTAAATTAAAATTGTTGGTTTCGCTGTTGTTGTTTGTTTGCCGTTTTGTTACGTCAACTGACTTTTGTTTGACTTGCACATCTGCCATCGTGCGGCGGCTAACTGCCTGTGCGGTTGGTTACATACCGCTTTCGGTGGGTTGCTGCGCGCTTATACGCTTGGTTTGCAGTTATTTTGCACAGCGTGAAAGCACAAGTGATGCCCCAGTTACGCGCTGTGAATTATGAGCGTTGTGCGTTTGGTGTTCCATTTTACTTGATTTTCATTATTTTTATTTTTGCTATTTTATATATTTGCTTTTTAAAAAAATTTGTACTGCTCAGTGGACTAAACAATTTTCGAACGTCTGATTAATTGTATGACTTTAAGGAAGTAATCTAACTATCGACAAGTTATTAGCAACAGTTTTGCAATATCGATTCTCTGAATAAGTTTTTATATTCCCTAAATGCTAAAACGAAATGCTTTCCTTCTTACGATATCGTTCATGAATAGATAAAGTTTGATAAACAGGAACACATATTCAAGAAAAGTATTTGTTGGACATAGAAATAATGTTTTACTAGTAGGAACATCTACGACGGATTCAAAAAATAACGGGATTTTTCGTATCTTAAAAAATATTTATTAATTTGTCTACATTAATGTTGTCTCCTTCAAGATAGTCCCCATTCAATATTATGCATTTATGCCAGCGCTTCTTCCAATCGTCGAAGCATTTCTTAAACTCGATTTTGGGATAGCCTTTAGCTTCGCGATGCGCTTTTAAGGGCGGGTAAGGTTTGACAACTATTTTTTCATTTATTTATTTATTTTTTTCTGAACCATCAACATCTCAAGAATATTGTGTTAAAGTTTTAGGTCATTCGGAGAAAAACTAACGAAGTTACAGCAGGTTGAATAACGGTACCTCCAGCTACCTGCGCTGAGTGTACAAAACTTTGAATCGATTTTCCCAAATATGCCATTTTTAAAGTCGGTGACCAGCCTACAGAAAAAACTTCTGCATCGATCGTTTTGAAATTTTGAACAAGTATTTTACATATATATAGCTCTCGAATGACGTCGAGTTTTTCCAAATTAATTACTAACAATTTTACGATAACAAATAGGTCGATTTTTTCGCCTAAAATCGGCATTTTGGCTTGAAAATGGTACCAAAAATTTAAAAATTAAAAAAAAAACTCGACGTCAATTGAAAGATAAACTAATAAACTAAAGAAAGCATTTTGATTTTTTGGTATCAGATGATTCAGTGATGCTGTAGGCTGGTCGCCGCACAAAAACTTCTTTTCGAGGTGCCTGCAGAGATCGACGATAAATCCGTTATTCCTCGCTATTTTTCGATAAAACTTTTTTTAAGTATCCTTTAAATGTTGTACTTTCAACAAACCTTACAACCCCCTTAATGACATCTATGCTAGTGAAATGCCGGCACTTTAGGTACTCTTTATTTTGGAAATAGGAAAAAGTCATCCGAAAACATGTCTGGCGAATATGGA
This sequence comes from Zeugodacus tau, assembly GCA_031772095.1. Lineage (NCBI taxonomy): Eukaryota > Metazoa > Arthropoda > Insecta > Diptera > Tephritidae > Zeugodacus > Zeugodacus tau. The sequence continues at coordinate 45,769,550 of CM062650.1, forward strand.
GGCTGGGGCATCGTTACGGTATTGTTTTTGGCCAAGAATTCACGAACAAGCAATGAATTGTGAGAAACGAGAATCGACAATAACATAAAAACAAATTTAACCTTAGTGGCTGCTAAAGACAAATTAAGTAATGAGTACAGCTGAAAATTGTATCGTCTCTCAGTAGCATGTACTACATATGTATATCAACATAATAAATAATATTTTTTTGACAATTGGATATTGTAAAATTCCCATTATTTTATGAACACATCCCGTATATTAGTATTTCCAAAAAGTTTTAATATGTTCCCTTGAGAATTATCATGCTCAAAACGTAAGACAGACTGTTAACTCAAGCAGCAAAAGTAGCCTCTTAAACTGGCCGTTGCTATTGAAAAAACATACCTTCCTATAAAGACAATTAATAGGTGCTGAAACCTTGATAATACGAGCACGTTTTTTGGCGCACACGAGGGGAAGATTCCGTATAATGTTAGTTTTGATAGTTTTTAATATGGTACCAAGTAGAGGTGGTGGAAGAAAGATGAAGTATTCCCATGGTTTTAATGATTAGGCGGAGAAGCATTCCAACTGTGGACATAAATAAAAACTAATTTTTTTTAAGTTTGTTTCATTGTGATAAATCGTGCGATTGAGTTAATCATAAAATATTTGATCAATCTAGGAAGCATTGTTTTCCTTATAGCAAGTAAAGACGAACAAATGCTGCCAAAAATTCGTTTTGTTATCTTTACAGATTACAAATATAGCAGATACTCTAAACATATCTAATTGACACATATGTATATGAAATTTGGCGTAATGACCGCCTCCAGACTCACACAAATATCTCCATAACTTGCAAGAAATTACTATAGCAAGAGACAAAGTCGACAAAAAGCTGTAACGCTCACCTTAAATATTACCTTCTCTTGTTGCCAAAAAATAAATGATCGACATCGGTGAACAATTTAAGCCTTAAAAAATCGTTAAAGAAACAGCGTACAAACTAATCGAGGGCTCTAGCAGGTGTATGGAACATTATTTATACGAGAAGAGCTCGCTTCAATAGTGATAATTCAGAATTTTCTATTAATGATTCGAGTCAAATTTTCCTGATTTGATTTAATATGCAAGAAAACATTATCTACAGTTTTTTATACTCTCGCAACAAATGTTGCTAAAGAGAGTATTATAGTTATGTTCACATAACGGTTGTTTGTAACACCCAAAACTAAACGAGTTAGATATAGGGTTATATATACCAAAGGGATCAGGGTGAAGAGTGGAGTTCAAATCCGAATGTCTGTCTGTCCGTCCGTCCGTCTGTGCAAGCTGTAACTTGAGTAGAAATTAAGATATCTTGATGAAACTTGGCACACTTATTTCTTGGCACCATAGGAAGGTTGCTTTCGAAAATGAGCAAAATCGGACCACTGCCACGCCCACAAAATGGCTAAAACCGAAAACACATAAAGTGCCATAACTAAGCCATAAATAAAGCTATGGAAATAAAATTTGGTATGAAGGATCGCACTATGAAGGGGCATATTGGATGTAATTTTTTTGGGGAAGTGGGCGTGGTCCCGCCCCTACTAAGTTTTTTATACATATCTCGCAAACCAATAGAGCTATATAAACCAAACTTTCTGCAGTTGTTTTTTTAGCCACTTCCTAATACAGTCCAAAAATGAAAGAAATCGGATCATAACCACGCCCACCTCACATACAAAAGTTAGGTTGAAACTTACTAAAAGTGAGTTAACTCAGTAACGAAAAACGCCAGAAACACTAAATTTCACATAAGAAATGGCAGATGAAAGCTGCACTTAGATTTTTTTACAAAATGGAAAATGGGCGTGGCGTCGCCCACTTATGGGTCAAAAACCATATCTCAGGAACTACTCGACCGATTTCAACGAAACTTGGTTTGTAATAGTTTCCTTACATCCCAATAATATGTTGTGAAAATTGGCCAAATCGCTTCACAACCACGCCTACTTCCTGTATACCAGAACTTAGAAGATGATCTGAATCGTTTACTTTACAATATATATAGTAAGCACTAGTGAAGATATCGGTGCAAAACTTTGCACAAATACTATATTTATAGTGTGGCAGCCCATTTCTAAAAATCGCCGAAATCGGACCATAAGTTTTCAAGACCCCATATATCGCACATGAGGACCTCGGTGCTTCTAACCTAATATTATGTTTTCCAACTTTCAATAGACTTTATACAATATATATGACGAATATGTGGGTCAAATTGTGTATTATATAACATAAATAAAGTTAAATAAATAAATTGCGAGAGTATAAAATGTTCGGTTACACCCGAACTTAGCCCTTCCTTACTTGTTTTTTTTATTTTTTTCTTTTTAATTTTTTTTTCTAATTTATTTTGAGCTCAAGCATTGATAGCTCTATAAGCTATCATTCACGCATATTTATTTCATTTCACGCATTAAAATTCTTATTTGACGTAATAAGCTCACAGCTTAACCCCTTCGAGCGCTTAACCACCACCACCAAGATATACAAATATAACAGTACATAACTACACATCAGCATTGTAATGGATTATCTGCGCTGTTTGTGGTAAATTAAAATTGTTGGTTTGCCGTTTTGTTACGTCAACTGACTTTTGTTTGACTTGCACATCTGCCATCGTGCGGCGGCTAACTGCCTATGCGGTTGGTTACATACAGTTTTCGGTGGGTTGCTGCGCGCTTATACGCTTGGTTTGCAGTTATTTTGCGCAGCGTGAAAGCACAAGTGATGCCCCAGTTACGCGCTGTGAATTATGAGCGTTGTGCGTTTGGTGTTCCAGTTTGCTTGCTTTTTTTTCTATTTTATAGATTTGGTTTTGAAATAGTTTTTATTTTTTAACGCAATTTACTAAAAAAAATTCAAACGCCTGATAAATTGTATGACTTTAAGGAAGTAATTTAACTATCGACTAGTTATTAGCAACAGTTTTGCAATACCGATTTTCCGAATAAATTTTTATATTCCCTAAATGCTAAAACGAAATGCTTTCCTTCTTACGATATCGTTCATGAATAGATAAAGTTTGATAAACAAAAACACATATTCAAGAAAAAGTATTTACTGAACACAGAAATAATATTTTAATAGTGGGAAGTGTTAAAAAAATAACGGGAATTATTTTATCTTGAAAAAAAAAATTATTAATTCGTCTACATTAATGTTGTCTCCTTCAAAATAGTCCCCATCCAATATTATGCATTTATGCCAGCGCATCTTCCAATTGTATAAACATTTCTCAAATTCGATTTTGAGATAGCCTTTAGCTTTCCGCGATGCGCTTTTAATGCCATCTATGCTTGTGAAATGACGGCGCTTTAGGTACTCTTTATTTTGGAAATAGTAAAAAGTCATCCGAAATCACGTCTGACGAATATGGTAGCTGGGGCATCGTTACAGTATTGTTTTTGGCCAAGAATTTACCAAAAATCAAGGAAGTGTGAGCTTTTAAGAGACGAGAATCGACAATAACATAAAAACAAATCTAACCTTAACGGCTGCTAAAAACAAAGTAAGTAATGAATACAACTGAAAATTTTATCGTTTCTCAGGGGCATGTACTACCTATATCAACATAATAAATAATATTTTTTTTTGACAATTGGACATTGTAAAATTCCCATTATTTTATGAACACATCCCGTATATTACTACTTCCAAAAAATCTCAAGCTCAAAACGTAAGACAATCTCTTAACTCAAGCGGTCAAATTAGCCTCTTAAACTGGCCGTTGCTATTTAAAAAACATACCGTCCTGTAAAGAAGAAGAATAGGTGCTGAAACCCTGATAATACGAGGATATATTTGGTGCACACGAGGGGAAGAGTCCGCATAATGCTAGTTTAGATTTTAATATGATACCAAGTAGAGGTGGTGGAAGAAGGATGAAGTATTTCAACTGTGGACATAAATAAAAACTAATTTTTTTTAAAGTTTGTTGCTTTGTGGTTATATAAATTAATCGATTGACTTAATCTTAGAAAATTTGATTATCTAGCAAGCATTGTTCTCCTTATAGCAAGAAAAATCTAAAGAAGAACAAATATTGATAAAAAATCGTTTTCGTTGTCTTTACAGATTACAGACATGGCAGAGACTCTAAACATATCTTATTGACCCATATTTATATGAAATTTGGCGTAATTACCGCCTTCAGACTCACGAAAGTATCTCCATAACTTGCAAGAAATTGCTATAGCAAGAGACAAAGTCGACAAAAAGCTGTATCGCTCACCCTAAATATTACCTTCTCTTGTTGCCAAAAACTAAATGATCGACTTGGGTGAACAATTTAAGACTTAAAAAATCGCTAAAGAAACAGCATACAAACTAATCGAGGGCTCTAGAAGGTGTATGGAAAATTACTGATACGAGAAGAGCACACTTCAGTAGAGATAATTCAGAATTTTCTATAAATAATTCGAGCAAAATTTTCATGATTTTATTTAATATGCAAGAAAACATTATCTACAGTTTTTTTAAACTAATTTTTTGTGCTGTTCTATTATGACTACTTTAGTACTTAGTCTTTATAGTATGAAAATATTTTTTCGTGCATTATATTTATATCAATAAATTTCATAAATCAAGCAATTCTCACTTCACTTTCCAACACTTGTGTCTTTCACACATCTCTTCGCGTGGCAAAACAAATTTCACACACAATAACATAACGTAATGACGTAACAAAAATGGAAAAGTGAAAGATAACGAAATTATAAGAGGGAAGTTAATTTAAAAATTTTGGCGCTGCTGCTGTCCAAAATCGACACTTCGAACTCAATTAAATTGGATTTTTAATTAACAGACAACTAAGCAGAAAGAAAGGTAACAATTATAAAATAATAATGGTCATAATGGTGATCATATGAAGAATGTGTGAGTATGAAATGTATAAGCGGCGATGAAAAAATAAGAAAAATACAAAAATCATAATAATAATAGTAGTAATAATAATAAAAATAGAACATAATTCATTGGCCTCTTTGCCACCTCATTTGCAAATGTTGACAACTTGAATGGCTGTTTATTTCCGCTACACACCGCCGCGCGTATATGAAATGATTGACAGGGGCAAAAGCAAATGTGATTCCAATTAGATGCGAACAATCAAAACGTTGTAACATTAAACAAATTGTTGTTATAAATTAATAATAATAAAAAAGGAAAAAATTAAAAAAAAAACAACAGACACCGAGCCACATGTCATTGGCAAGCTGGTAAGACATTAGCGTTCAAATTTGAAACGCAGCGTGTGTTGGCGCTTTTCGCTAGCAATGTGAACATATGCACCGTTATTTTAATTTTTTTTTTCAAATGTACAGTATTTGCATATGTTCATGCATAGTTGAATTTATGGGGGTGTTGTCCCATCCATGTACTTTTAAATACAGTACAGTACAACAACATGCCACGTTTGTTTCATTCATTTCAAATGCGCATGCGAACCGTTACTTGCTGGAAATTGCTTTACTTTTATTGTTTTATATTTTATTGCTTTACTTCATTTCATTTATGGTTTCATTTTTCTTTTTTTGCTTCATGCAACTATGTGATCGCGTTTGATTTGCTTGGTGGGTGCTGCCTGCCAGTGATTGACTGTAGCTCACAATGTAATGTATTGTTGTTTTTGTAGCTGGCAAATCATAGTTATGTAGTACATGAAATGCAAATTTTCGCATTGCAACACTTTTGACAGCCGCTATGTCACGCTTTCTATTGATTGATTTCAGATTATTCGCGTTTGTTTATTGTTATTGTTACTTTTACTGTGCAAATATGCGACGTTGACAAAACATGTTGAAAAATACATAAATAAGTACACCCATGTTATGTAATATAATATAATAGAGTAAGCCAACAATTCGTGTGCAACATGACAAATAGTTGTAATT